>WAAB01022387.1:78799-124188 GCA_013389865.1 Piaya cayana
TTTGGCAAAAAGGCTTAGCAATTATTTTAAGATTTCATATCTTCTACCTTAAAGGTATATGTATTTGTCATGGTTCAACCCCAGCCAGTAACTAAGCCCCGCAAAGCTGCTTGTTCACTCTCCACCACAGTAGGATGGAGAAGAGAATTGGAAGGATAAAACAGAAAATTTGGAGGTTGAGATAAAGACAGTTTAATAGGTAAAGAAAAAGCTGGACATGCAAACAAGGCAAAGCAAGGAGTTAATTCACTACTTCCCATCAGCAGTCAGATGTTCAACCATCTCCAGGAAAGCAGGGCTCCATCACACATAACAGTGACTTGGGCAGACAAACATCATCAGTCCATGTGTTCCCTCTTCCTTCTTCTTCCCCCAGCTTTTTATTGTTGATCATGACACCTTGTGGTACGGAATACTCCTTTGGGCAGTTGGAGCCAACTGTCCCAACTGTGTCCTTTCCCAACTTCTTGTGAACGTCCAGCCTACACACTGGTGGGTAGGGTGAGAACCAGAATGGGCCTTGGCTATGTATAAGCACTGCTCAGCCACAGCTAATACATTTCTGTGTTATAAACACTGTTTTCAGCACAAATCCAAAAGATAGCCCCATACTAGCAACTATGGAAAAAAAGTAATCCTATACCAGTCAAAATTAGCACAACACTTAAAAATATTGAAGTATGGTGTAAACTATTAATAGGTAAAAGTTTAAACCTCCTTGGTTCTGACAGAAGTTATTTTCTCCAAAGAAATGTAGCTGGTGATATAAAAAAATTATACAATGTTTTAGAGATTTCTGGAATAACTGCTCTCCTCTAAAGTAAACAGAAGAAATTCAGGTATATCTATTTGCTTGCTGGAGAAGCCCATTATACCTTGTCAGACTGACAGAAGATCCTGAAAAATGTGAATGGGTGTAAGCTCCATTCTCACTATCCTGGAAGAGGTTGGTGTGTGTCCTAGGAGGGTATAACAAAATTTAGCAAGATTAAAAAACAGTACATTTGCAGCTTCCTGTTTCTGCTGAGGTAGCTCAAGCAGCACCTGTTTGCTCTCATTGTTAAGTGGGTAAAAATGTGGAAGAAATTAATATGAAAATTGTTGAAATTGAAAACAGCACAGTGGTTTCCAGAATTATAACTTACTTTCTGTCTGAGAACTGAAGGATGACATGATGAAGCCTCTCAGATGTCCACCCAGTGAGCAGGGAGAGGTGCTGTACTCACAGATCTTAACATCAGCACTTTCTCTTCTGAGGGGTTTAAGTACCAATGCCACAACTGCAGCTGGTCAAGAACCAATTAAACTATCTCATGTTTTATTGAAAGTGGCTAAATCCACCACAAAAAAAGATATGGCAAAATTTGGAATAAAGATAAGCCTTCCATAAAATGGGAGAGCTATAATAGCTTACTGTGTCTCTAAGTTTTTTCCTTTTCCTTTACTTTCCATTCTCTTCCTCTTTTATGTCTTTTAGTCAATCTTTTATACTAGCTATGTTTTTTCTCCAGCCTGTTCTTTTCTGTAATTTTTGTCTTCTTTAATCGTTTCCAGTTTTTCCCCTCTAAATCAGCCTTTCAATCTTCAAGACTTTTTTGCAGTCCTAATTCAGCTTTCCTTTATCAATTCATCAATTTAGGTTTTATTAGGAATGTCCTTTACATTGGGATTCAAGTACCATTCCTAGAGATAGAGCATAAAAATTCCCTCCCGACAAGGCAAGTTTTAAAATTACCTCTAACTTTACTGTAACTATTATTTCGACAAATATGTAAAAAGATGGTACTGTTGTGATCATAAAGGTTATTTCAGGAAAAGTAAATAAGTCTTCAATTTTGAATCAGCTTCCTAACCCTGTACTTAGCCTTTTATATTTATAAACAAATGTCTGTCTGTCTGTAGAATTCCAGGGAAAGAAACTCCTTTTCTCTACATCAGGGACTTCTCAGTATGGCATCTCAAGAGTTAATGCTGTCCTCTAATTCTGTCAGTGTGCATTTGTTCATGTTCTTCTACCTGTTTATTTTTTTCTTTACATCTTATGCTCACGAACTCTGGAATTTATCTCTTCATGTTACTTATACATCAAGGGTAGAAAAATGAAAATAAAAAGCAATTGTAGATTTATACCATCACAACTAAATTGGGCTTGATCATCTCCATCTTTCTAGATGGAAAAAAAAATCTAGGAAACTATTAAATGGTAAAAATAAAAGTTTTCTGTAGTCATTTATGTTCAAAACCACCGTTAACCAAATGATAGGGAGAAGTACTCCCCAAAAATATATTTGTTCGTATGCAAGGATCTCATCTGCCTAAGCTATGAAAAAGTAAACTAAAACCCTGCAAACAATACATATAATTATAGTTCAATTAGAAACTAAGCTAGGCACATACCTAGCATTGGTATGAGAAGTATTAATATATTATAAATCACAGTCCCTGCATGGATTTTCAAGCTAAACTACAACATAAAAGTTGTTGAGACAGAAGAGATTTCTGTGATAGAAAGACAGGTTCGTGGTGGAAAATGGATATGTTCAGTTCTTGGCTATCCAGCAGTAGCAGTCATATTTCTCTCTCTGGTTAATGAGACTCCTTTTTGCATTATGGAAGTGGTGAGCAAGACATGAAAGAGGATAAAGTGGATAAAGAGTCCTCTTTTGTAAAGCATACTGTAAGGTATGAGAGAATTTTGAAGATATCTCTCATGGAAGTAGAAAATCACAGATCGTGCATCCTACTGCATTGAGAGTTGCTCTAGAAATGACAGAAGATCAGCTTTGAGAGGCCTCATAACAAGGGCCAGAAAGGTTTATTTCAAGTAGTGAAAAATAAAGATTGATGGGGATGTAAACTGTGTTATCTAGTCCAACAAGAAAGCAAGGTGCTAATATTTAGAATAGTGTCTAGAGAAGATTTTAAAGGATGTGATCTCGGATGTCATGTCCACAGACAAGGAGATGAAGGGGTGGATATGTTAGCTGATAGTCCACGGAAGTCAGAAAGGTTAATTCTAGAGGAGTTTTTCTGGAAGAAACCCCATGACTTCTATTCAGTCTATGCAGATAAGCGTAAAACAACAAAAGGTTAGAGTTGAAGTTAAAATTAGAAGTGAAAGCATAAAAAAGAGATGGTATTGAATATAATAATTCATGGGGAGAGCTGAAAGGACGTAGAGTAGTATTTGACAGAAAAAAAAGTGGTGAACGTAAGGCGAGAGTATTCTAAATCCCAGGCAACAGCTATATTTGTGTATATATCTGTAATTGAACCATACTCTGATTACAGAGTAGCATTCAAATAAAATTAGCCAGCATTTGTAGTGATAGACAGGTCTAGACTAGAACTTGAAATGTTGATTTTTTTTGCATAATATTTATTCAGAAAACATTGATGTAATATAAATACGTAGATATATTTCATTTTATACCAAAATTTTAATTTAAAATATATTTATGCTTTTAAAATCTCCTTCTGCTGTGGTCAAATTTAATTTCTTTCTTCTTTCCTTCATCTACAACATATTTGTACTTAACAGCACACTGGCTGCATTGGGAAGCTTTCTAATTTTGTTATGCAAGTAGGCATGGAATTCTTCCAAAAAAAAGAATAACGTTTAATATTTACATTTCACAGACAATACACAGGACTACCAAATAGATTTAAAAGATGGAATTCGTTATGACCTGCATCATGTGACCTTTTCATAGTTGGAATCCTTGGTACAACAGGTCTTTTCCAATTTGGTGATTCTATGTAAGTAATATTAAGGAAGTCTGTGCATGATAAGGTTCTCAATATTAAATGCTAATGGCTCTATGTGTGTAAGCTCGGAAATCAGCATATATGTTTTCCTCATTTTACCTTTTTCCTCTCTGCTGCTTGGCAGCTGTTTTTTAGGTTGATTTTACTGTGAACATATAGAAGTTCTAAACTAATATCAAACCACTGCTCCAGGGCTAATTACTACAAAATAGAGTCACAGCCCTAGCTCCTGACAGTGTAAGCTTTTCTGTTTGCCTGTTTTGACTCACCGGGCCTTTAATCAAACACTCCAGTCCAATTGTACAAGAATTAAATCGTAAATTTTTATGAACTATATTTAAAATAGCATAAATATAGGTGAATTTGCCGCATATTTTTTTTTAGCATAAAGCAGAACTTATTTAACCATAACAGAAGCATCGTGGTGCTGCATTACAGGACAGTGTTATTGTCTGTGATCATTGTCAAACTTCATGGTATCTTTTAATTTCTTTTATATCTAATTCAACATATTACTAAAATTTCTCCCTATCATTACACTAACAATGCTGGTATTGATTCCCCTGAGAGTACAGTTGAGCCATAAAAGCATATTTAAGACCCTGCTCTCAGTTTACTCTGCACACAAAGAAATATGTTGGTTTTCAGCACCTGGAACATAGTATGTGATAAATTTAAATATTTGACCATAGATGGAGAATGGTTCATTGTTTATAACAGTATTTAAGCTGCCAATGGTTACTTTAGAAAAGTATATCTGCCCTTATAATATCTAATTGAGATTAGTAAATTGGAGATTAGAGATTACTTTTACAGATGATGAAGATAAACTAAAAAATACAAGAGTATGAAAATGAAAATTAATATCCACTTTCCAGTATTTTTTGATTTTTGTTGAAAATATACTCTCTATATGTGGAACATCTAGTAAAAGTAAGGAAATCAAACTACCCATAACTTTCACTGACTTGACTTCAGGCACAACAGTAAAATCCCAAAAGGTAGCATTAACCAAGAAATGTAAGACAGCAGTGAATTCAAGAAACTTATTAATTAATTCTTTTTCAAAGGCCTACACCTAAAACAGCCTAAGAATTTTTGCAATTATTTTATTTAAAATTACTTCATCTCTTCATGGTAACTGTTACTTTGAGGTGAATCTCATTCTGAAGACATAAAAGGACAGTTTATAAGAACACATAGAAGTGACTGAAATCTGATGTATTTATGCTCAGTCATTTTCAGATACAGAATATACTTATGCTGGCAAAAATATAATGAACTGCAAATGTTTACAAAGCAGAAATAAAGTTTAAGTGATAGTGATAAAGTTGAAGTGGTAAAGTGTGACGTGATTATAATCTATGATACACAGTTCTTGTATCACTGTAAAATATAAGAAGTAAAACTATCAATTATTATCTGGATTTTGTCTAAAACGCATAAATTTGAGTATATCATCTAATTTATTTTCATCTTTTAACCTGCCAGGATGGCATGACAACCTTTCAAAGATGTAGTTGTTGAATGAGAGTCAATATAAACCAAACTGTGTGGAATTATCTTTAGCTAAATGGATGATTACATATGATATGACACAGGTCCATTAACTCTAAACACTTCATCCATTCATCTTTATAACATATATATTGAGGTTGTTGGATAAGAAATGTTACTGATAATACAGAATATTTTTAACAGTGATAGAAGAGTAAAATAAGTAAAAAAAAAAAGTTCCTGTGAATTTGGTGTGAATTATTTTTTAGTTTAAATATTATTTGCTGCATATACCCCTTCCCACAATAGTTTAGCATATATCACCCTGAACTATGAAATGAGAGCATATTTACTTTGAAGTGCTGGAAAAACATAGAGCAGTGTGTTGTTTTATTTCCCCGATCTGTTATACATTATATTGTTCTTTTTATCTTCCCACAAAGAGGACTCATGGATTCTAAAGAAACAGTTTGCTGGGCATATTACTAACTTCACATAACTGTGTCAAACTACAGTATGTCACTGCTGTCACCTAAAATTCATATTAAGATAAGCCTTCTTGCCTTACAAGGAAAGGAAAGCCCCTATTTATAGGTTTCTAAAGCCATATTTCTATGTCACAGATAAAAATTTATTATGTAGCACAAAACATCCCAGCACTTCTAAGATATGGATTTGCAGCTGTGGTGTACTGTCAAAATTTAGTACAGCTTTTATAAATAAGTACTTCATAGTTGTATTTTATAATAGAAAGCATAGTCCGCACTTCCAGATTACCCAGTGGACTTTACACTCACCATATCAATTTATTCAGACTTCTTGTTTGGACTGTAAAAACATTTGTTCTTCTCTAGCTAAGGGTAAATAAATGTAGCATTAAATAAGTGAAAGGAAAAATTCTGCCATTAACATTAATGAAATAATACAAATTATTTTACTACATGAAAACAAAGAGAAAATGTGTAAGGTGTTGTTTTTAATAATAAGAAAACACTGAAAGATATAGTCACAAAAAAAAGATCATGATCAAAATATGATTCATGGTGGAAAATATAGCGGCTGCTGCCTTAGGAGTTTATTGGAAAGTAACAACTGGATTTGAAATCAATCTTGTTATTTCATCTTTTGATTGAGGTTACATTGTATGGATCATTTTCAACAATGGAACTCACGATTTGTCAGCAGTACCAGAGAGAACAATGATTGATCCAAAATATATAAAATTATTGACTTCCCAGTTGTATCAAATGAAATATTAGCCATAACCACATGGAGATTTCCTTTTAAATCCTGTGAATACTAGTAGTTATTGCCTACAGTTATTTTTGGGAACTTTATAGTACAAACATTGGTACAAGCATTTCAACTGTCAGTGATATTTAAGCTATACGTTTACCTGGTAATGATAGCTGAGTGTTGAGATTAAATTAAAGTTTCACTGTAACTCTATTATGTTCGTCCTTATGCTTACATTTTTTTAAATCAAGGCAAATATTAAATGTGTAGCTCCTCTTGGTAAGGAACTTAAGTAGCCTGAAAAGTATGCTTCCATTTGCCCCACACCATTCACACCTGCCAAATCTTGACCTGTCAAAATCAGGTTTAGCTGTCTGGCCTTTGCTATCCTTCTCTTCCCTCAGCATGACACTATAATTTTATGTATTTATTGAGAAGAATTACAGCTCCTTCTTTTGTATTATTTCTACTAAAGTCTCCTAGGAACATACTTCCTATGTTTACTCTGTTTATACTTCTTCACAGGTAACATTTAACTACCTGAATGTCAGAAGGATTGGTCAATAGGCCTAACAGACTGGGCCTATCTCCTGCCTGCAAGTATTGTCAAAAGTGTGTAGGAGGGTAGTAAGATGGTCAGGACTATGATACAGAAGATATATGTGAGGAGAAAAATAGGGAGTGGGAGGATTTATTTTTAACCCACATAATTTTGGTGAGGTACAGTCTCACAAACAGCCAGGAAAGTTTATCTAAAGGGGTAGTGAACATTGGCACAATAGTGGGAGCAAATATTCCCAGTTTACAATATATTTTCACAGAATCACTAGGTTGGAAAAGACCCACAGGATCACTGAGTCCAACCATTCCTATCAATCACTAAATCATGCATCTCAGCACCTCATCCATCCATCTTTTAAAAACCACCAGAGAAGGTGAATCAACCACCTCTCTGGGCAGCCTGTGCCAGTGTCCAATGAACCTTTCCATGAAATATTTTTTTTTTTATATCAAGCCTGAACCTTCCCTGGTGGAGCTTGAGGCCATTCCCTCTTGTCCTGTCCCGTGTCACTTGGGAGAAGAGGCCAGCTCCCTCCTCTCCACGACCTCCTTTCAGGCAGTTGTAGAGAGCAATAAGGTCACACCTCAGCCTCCTCTTCTCCAAGCTAATCAACACCAGTTTCTTCAGCCACAACTAATCTCCTTGTAATCTCCTTGCCCTACAATAACTTCCAACTCCTCCTGCTTACTGCCCGTTCTGCGTGCATTGATGTAAATGCACATCAGCTGGGCTGCTAAGCCTTCAGCCCTCATAAAGGGAATAGTGTTCATTCCCAACTGACTGGTCCTTGGAATCTAACCCCTCAGTGTCAGTTTCATCCTTTCCATCACCAGATGTACTTGCCTCCACTTGCTCCGTGGTGACATACTGCCAGTCCTTGCCAGCACACCATCTCAGGCACTGGAGTTCCACATTCCACTCCTGACTAACCTTGCTTTGTCACCCTCCCTGTCCCCCTTCACATCTAGTTTAAAGCTTTATTTTGAAGCTCTAGGTCATATGGCACCCAACGCATCTTGAATCTCTCGCCCGTAATGCCATATGGGGCAAGGATTTATGAAATTCAGAGTTGTATATGAAGACTGTACAATACATAACACCAATTGAATTTAGAATCTGTTGTAGAATCATGGGTACCTGTCTAAACTCTTTTTATTTATCTTCAAACTGCATGGAATAAGAGTTTATCTTTTATGTTGCTGTTAGTAAAGCATGCTGAAAATAAAAGCAAAATGTGTCTTAAACTTCAATGGAAATGTTCAAACATAGCTCAAATGACATAAGTAGACTTTCTGGTTTTTGTCCCAGTGCCTGAATACCACTTTCATCTATCATTTGTTGCCCATATTAGATAATGTTAGGTCTTACCAGAGTAGCCTGTGCTGTGCTTTACATAATTACTGTGTAGGTACTTTTAAGTGTGTATTCCTGAAACAGTGAGCACTGAGTACATCTCATTTGTATCGAATCTCTAAAAGTTACTTGCAGTTGGAATCAAGGAGAACAATAATTAAAATAACTGTATGAGTGGTTTTTTCAATGTTGATTCATATTCTATATTACCTTTTGTCTCTCATGTTCATAAGCTTTATATTTGCAAAGTGAAATCCCTCTTTAATACAGTCTTTGTTTTTCAAAGAAGCTATCGGATTTCTCTCATGCAAAGGTTTAGTAAGAACGATAAGAGCGATGTTTAGGATTGCAAAAATGCTTTTCTTCCCTCAAAGCATCTCTTCCCAACGGCAGACAGCAGGAAATAATCATTGCACCTAATGGCAAAGAACAGGTAAATCTTCAAACCTTGTGGCTTTATTGTACTCCTTCATATCATCCCCTACTAATATTTAATTCTTTTATTTTGCTATTTTTTCTCCTCTGAGCTTCATTTTCCTAATTCTTTTCATGCCTTTTGATACAGTTAAGAAGCTTAAACAGACTTAGGAGAAAAACTTCTTTCTTTTTATTCTTTTTAAACACAGAATTCTTTAGGGTGTCTTCTAAGAACAAGCTGTTTTCTGAAATTACAGTGATTGTGTCAGCAGTGCATACAGCCACATGACACTTAACTCCTAATGCAAAGTCCATTTTACTTAAGCAGTCATTCCTTGACTTCACTGTTGTTGAAACCCAGCCTGTTCCATTGATCAGTCCCCACATTTCAGCATTTCTTAATTAAAAGGAAGGGAAGTGGTCCATGTACCATGAAATTCTGACTTTGAATCAAAGATACATAAAAAGAACATCTGTGCAGTCATTCATTTCCTCTGAGGCTCCTAACAGTGATATTTGTACTACATTAACATATTAAAATGATGCACTACCTTTTTCACAGAAGGTGATTGAGGCTTTTGAGCTGGTGTGTGACATATGTGAGAGCTGCTCCCGAGGGAGCCACTGTCTTCCTCTTCATCACACGTAGAAAACTGCCTGGGCAGCAGCTACAGGAAAGAAATGAAGCTTAAGAGGCTTAATGCCTCCAGGCTTCAACAGCTTGGGCAATGAATGCTGCCTTCCTCGGTGCTTGTAGCTGGCAGAGGACTGAGCTGGGAGGAGCTACAGCAAGCTGCCTTTAGTACTCTCTCAATTACAGTTTCTAAAACTTGCTATTTCCCTGTGTGTGGTGCATGTTTTGTTGAGTTATCCCATGCTCCATATATTTTCATAACACAAGAAAGCAAGACAATAATAACATTAGAAATAATTTCTGTCTTATAGAACAGAATGGTTGAAGAATGACTGTTGGGAGGAAACAGCCCTGACATTTCAAGATTTCAGTTTCCAGTTTAGCCTGAGTTTCTTTCTGACCTTGGTCAGTCTCAGTTCCTTTGATTTTTGGCTTCAGAGAAGAACAAAAATTCCCAGAGGTGATCTAGATAAAATCTATTCCTGAGTATGAGACTCAAATAAAAGCCCTGAAAGTGTTTAGATAGACAATATTCTTCCAATAAATATGAACGTAAATTATTTCTTTTGGGTTTTGTTATGATTTACCCATAATCAGATTCTAAAGTGTAGAGAAGTCAGCTGCTGGCCTCCTCACAAAATTTTTGTTCTGCTTGTGGTTTCAATTGTTCCACAGTAGGTCTGAGATAAGGTTTGTATGTCTGTGGTTCTCTGGGATAATGATGCTTACCAAATTGTCTTGTATGAACAGATTAATCCTGATGATGCAACAGCAAGCCCACTGCCTGAAATTTCTAAGTGGTGCAGGGGGCCTACCTACCTGAAATTAGGTGATTTAAAACATAATAGGGCTCCCTATCAAAAATGGTTAGATTTTCAGTATGTTTAGCACCCACAGATCCTAATAAATTAAACTTCATTAACTTATAAAAAGACACAGTGGGAACATCAGAATCAATAATAGAACTAAGGGATTCCTGACAGACAATATAGCATTCATGCCACTGATCTCTATTATAGTGAGGCTTGTATAAGCAGGAAAATTTAAGCATACACAGTGAAAACCTTAAGCACAAATAATGGAGAGAAAATGAAAATTTGGCTTGACTGAAATCCGGGGCTATATTGATCATAATTCAGATAGGGTTTAATTTTAACCCTTTGCGCTTTATACCCATGTGCAGCAAGCATTTAGGTGGCCTTCGTAGCAAATAATTGTTGCAAAGTATCAAAATACTTTTCAAGTTGGTGCACAGGCAAACAACCTTAGAAGAGAATCAAGGGAAGACTGGATAGAATAAACAATGTAACAGAACAGAATAATTTAGGTTGGAAAAGACCTGTAAGATCACCAAATATAACCATAACCTTAATACTGCCAAGCAAAGATAGTGTTGTCTGTGAGTAAAGTTAGTCATTAAAGCAATTATATGCCTACTATAGGAGTGTTGCTGCACCAGAAGAAAAGATGTAGTAGCAGTAAAATCAAAGAGGGAGGGATACTGAGTAATAATGTACAGTAGTAACTGGAAATGAGAGTTGTAATACACTACAGAAGAATGGTAATCACACAGTTTCATAGAAGCATAGAATCACCAGGTTGGAAAAAGCCTCCTTACCCGCCGGCAGATCGACTCTTCCTCCCAGCTTGGTGTCATCTGCAAACTTGCTCAGGGTGCACTCAATGCCTTCATCCAGGTCATTGATAAAGACATTGAACAGGGCTGGACCCAGCACTGAGCCCTGGGGGACACCACTTGTAACTGGCCTCCAGCTGGATTTAACTCCATTTCCCATCACTCTCTGGGCCTGGCCAGCCAACCAGTTTTCCACCCAGGAGAGTGTGCAGCTGTCCAGGCCAGTGGCAGCCAGTTTCCTAAGCAGAATGCAGTGAGAAACTGTGTCAAAGGGACTTGAATTTATTTTTTATTTTTACAGCACATAAAAAGTGAGAAATTAATATAGGATGTCCTGAATGCATTTTACAAAGGGCAGTACTAGTGCAGCAGAATACTGATTATTCATGAGTACTGCTCATTTTTATAATATTCAAGCTGATGAGAAATTGTCTGCAGTATATACACACAGTTGGAATTTCATTAGTCTTAAAGGCTACAACATTCTAAGATCAAATTTACAGAATGTTCAGATGTTATGATTTTGTTTTAATATTGCTAATAATAGATCTTTCAAACAAACATGATTAGTTAGACTGTATGTTACATATTTAAATCACCACTACTCCTCTGTTTCACAGTAACTAAGCACTCTGGGCAATAATAAGAAGTGAGTAATGACCCTTTTCATTTCAATACTGTAAGCAAAAGGTAGAAATGGTAACTGTTTATGAGAAAGGATAAAGTTGTGATTGGTGGAATGAATAAGCAGTAATTGTTAAAACTAAATTAAGTAAACAAGAAACTATCATATATTAATGTATTTTCCATTTTATTACAGCTCAGTCAGATATTCCAATCAACTACAACAGGAACTGAATGAATTTGCTAAACCCAAAGATGCTGTATATTAATTTATCTTAAAAAATGCTGGTGGCAGGTCAAAGTAAATTATGTCACTTGTCTTTGTATTGAAATAGCAGCAGGGAGAGACATTTGTTCACTTTTCCTTTTCAAAGTCAGAAGTGTTAAACTATGCATGTGTTATTGGGTTTTGTTTTTCCCTCTTTTTTCCCTATAATTCACATCAATCATAGGGTAACTGTTTAGGCATACAAAAAAATAGATAACTGTACAGATAGTGCAAATATTTTCTTAGTCAGCCTCCCAGACTTCTGGTTCCATATCCTTTTACTTCTGCACTGAGATGTTATATTATATGGAGATTGTTTATTGTCTGTTTAGTATAGCACTAGTGCTTGGAATCCACAACAAAGTTTGCTTTTCAAGTGGAGATTACATGTATGTGCATGTGTATAGATAAGCATTTAAATATTTACTATGCATACAATTGCATAAGTACACATGCACACATGAATTTGTAAACTAAGAAACTGTTCTTGAAGATAAGGGACAGCCATCAATAAAGGTAAAAAGAAAGCATTATTTTCTTTTTATCCATTAGGACAGAAACATGAAACCTTAAGTGATTTTCCCACAGTGTGAAAGTAATTTAGTGTCTCAATCAGGAATGTAACATTGGTCTTACTCACTTCAGGCCTCACCCTTCTAGGTTCTGAGCACATAGTGTTGGCTAATGTTGGGCTTCTTGTCAACCAGCAACCCAAGTACTTCTCTGCAAGGCTGCTCTCAGTCATGACATTCCCAATTCAAGTTGCTATGTTCCTCAACCTTCTCCTCATCTGTTAATACAAGGTACCATTTTCATTTGTCATGGGTGGTACACTATCTTTAACCTTCCTTTTTTGGTTCACATACCTCTAGAAGTCCTTCTTAATACTCTTTGCTTCCCTTGCCAAGTTCAGCTTCAGCTGCATCTTGGCCTTCCTGACTTCATCTCTACACAACTGGGCAGCATCGCTATACTTTTCCCAGGTTACTCGTCCCTGCTTGTACTGTCTGCGCAGTTGCCTCTTGCTCTTCAGCGTGACCAGCAGTATTCCTCCCAGCCATACTGCTCTCTTCCCTTCCCTGCCTGATTTCCTACATCTTGGGACTGAGTGGTGTTGCACTCTGTGGAAAGCATCGTTAAATATTTGCTAGCTCTTTTCTGCTCCTTTGCCCCTAAGGACCCTTTTCCAGGGGGTCCTACTGACTAACTCCTTGAAGAGGTGTAATTTTGCTTTCCTGAAATTTATGGTCCTGACTATACTCCTCGCCTGACTCATGCCCCTGAGGACCTTGAGCTTCACCAGTGTGTGACTGCTGCTGCTCAGGCTTCTTCTGATCTTTCCATTACTGATGATCTCTCTTGCATTGATGACAATCAGGTGCAGTATTGCAACCCCTTGGATAGAGGTAACTATTACTTGGGTTAAGAAATTATCTTCAATGCACTCTAGAAGTCTCCTGGACTGCCTAAATCTTGCTGTGCTACTTTTCCAGGAGATGCCAGGGTGGTTGAAGTGCCCCAGTAGGATGATCCTAGATTTCCCTTTGCCTAGCAGCCATTATAACTGTGTTTCTCCAAACATGTCTGCAGATGTTGTTTGAAGTCAAGACCTGTTTCTCAGGATCACTGACATCATGACCTGGACTTCATTGTTTTCCTAAACTGCTCTTCTGCTTTCTGCTGTATTAATGGTTGAAAGCAGTGGTATCCCTGTGCAGGTGATGCTCGGTGAGACAATTTCTCTTCAGATACATCTTTACATATTCAGTTGAAACTAAATAGTATGAATGGAAAATAAACCTTTTTTCACTAAAAATATACAAAACAAAGTGACAGTCTGACACTGAGTCGTATGGGATTTAGTATTCCACCATACAAAGTGATTAAGAAAAACATTTCCAGCAAGTTGCAAGGAACAATATGTTGCCAGAACATGTGTCTATTTTTGAAAATTCTGTTTAATATGGAAACTGCTGCATGTTTATTAGTAGAAAATGTTATTGATATACCGTCATAGCAAAATGCAAAAACTCATTTTAGAGTTAGTTTGCATTTTGTACCTCATATATATTTTCCTTTATTACTGTTTCTGTGTTGTCAGTTAAACAGAATACAAATACTTAAAAAAAAATTGAGCACTTGATTAGTTACTGTAGTCTTGTTTTTCAGAATTATTTTGGTAGTTTTTTTAAACCCACGATAGCATGGGGAAAACAGCAAAAAAAAAAAAAGTTTCATCTGAGTAATCCACTCCTGGGTCATTCTGATAAAAATCTTCAAGAAATTTGCTGGAAATGCATTCTTCATGAAATATATCTAGGAAATCTTAGGAGAGTCTAATCAGAACATGTTAATATTTTATAGAAGCTGATAAAATCTTCCTTTTCTTGACTGCTGAAATGCTACAAGGAGTGGAAAGAAATGGGGCCATATTTTTTTCTTCAAAGTATTATGTGTATAATGTTCAATGCTTAGAAGATTACACTGCTTAGATTTACACTTCTCAGAAAAAGAAATTTCAACTTTCTCTGAACTGCAAAATGATGAATATTATGAGAATGAGAATAATGAGAAATAATGATGAGAATAATGATGATGGCATTCTGACTACACAGAGAGGAAGCAGTGCAATTATTTGGAAGACCTAATAGGTCTGGATTATTGCTCTTCCTGTTTAATATTTCAGATATATTAATCTTTCAGTTAGTGGACACAATAACAGAAGTTCCCTAAAGAATTAACAGAAAATCCATATATGAGGATGAAAGTCTCAATGAATTTATTTTTGGTTTGGATGACTAAGTGAAACGTAGGTGTAGTATTTAGCTTAGAAGCAGGTGATTGCAACCATTAGGCAAATTAGCAGTGTTGATGGAGAGTGACATAGATGTACCTGTTTACTGTGCTCTGAAGTCTACTTCTTTATTGACTCAATGTGTTTTCTTTACATTTTAGGATTAGGGATATGAATGCAACCTGTCTGAGGTGAGTTAATATGGTGTGATGAGAGTGAATGTTCTTTAATTGCAATTTAATTAATTGCATTTATGCTTTAGATGTGGAAATTATTGATGCTTAAGATGAAATCTGAGAATTAATAGGATCTGAAGTATTTTGCTCTATCTATTATTTCTGACAATTCATCACTTTTTCAACTGTGACAACTCAAATTTAATTTCATAAATCTTCATTTATTGTACTAGATGATAAGTTTTCCAGGGTGTAAATACTTGAGCTATAGATCTTGGTAACCATTACAATGTATTTTGTTTCTGTGGATGTTTAATATTCATAAAGCCACCTTATTTCATATGATTTTACAAAAAAATTAAGTTGGGGCTTTTATGATGGGTGACTACAGACCAGAGGCCATTCAGTAAGCACCTCCAAGCACGGAACAATTTATGATAAATGAAGAAAGACATAAGGCTTTGCAGCTCTGTATGCATAGTTTCGCACGCACACACCACGAATACAAAGGCTTACACAGGCTCAAAGTTTCTTTTACAACATTAAACAATTGTTCTGCTGTAATGCTTCTCTTGTTTCTCACTGGTAACATTTCTTTGGTAGACCTTGAGTTGTAACTTTGTAATCTATCGAGCTAGAATGTTCACAAAGCTCTTTCTCATGAGGAAGCGTAAAATTCATGTAACTAATTGATTGCTTGTTGATAAAGGAAAATTTTTGAATCAGCTTGCTAAACAATAGCCTGTATTAATCGTGTAAGGTATAAGAATCTGTTGTGAACTTCAATAAACTGGCTCACTTGGATCACAATTGTCTCTGTGTGATGTCCCATTTCCTCCATCACTTTTACATTTAAAAAACAGAGGATGATTTTTGTTGGGGTTTTTATAATGCTGTGGCACTGGTAGCTCATGCTGTAGACCACTGTTGCCCTGTGATACTTCGACTATATGTCTATTATTAATATGGGATAGGTTTAAACTTGATGTCCTACTAAATTAAAGCTGAATTAAACCTTAAATCAAACTCTTACCAGAGACTGGTCAGTGTCTGATCATGAATAGAAATTAACTTCAATTTATAATATAAATTGCCTGATATTTAAATGTAATCAACACCTCAAGTGACTTGCCCAATTGGCACTATTAACACCTATCATTTACATTAAAATACAAATGTATAGGTGTGTTCGGAGCATTTTTTATGTTGCTTCAGTCTTCACCTCTTTTAGTCTTCAGGTCCAATGCTATCCCAAAGTACTTAGCCCATTTTTTTCAAGAAATCTGATTAGCGTCTTCAAGTATTTCAGGAAAAACTGCAGTAAACAAAACAAAAAAAAAAACCCAACAATGTACATACAGGTATTAGCATATGGTCCTTATACTGGTATGTTTTGAATCACCTGCATGTTTAAATTTTATATGCTCACAAACATACACAAAGACAGAGGTCTGCAGCTTCTACGAAGGTAAGGCTTTTAGTACAGAAGATGTTCAGTATTGTAACAAAAATTGTTCAACTGAACAGGGAATTAGGCAAAAGAGAAAGAAAAGTTTGAGAATTAAATGATTTGTTCAGTATCAGCATCTGACACAAGCATTTTTACCTTTTACTGTCATGAAGCAACACAAATGTATTATGAATAGAAGACTGATTTCATATTTTAATTGAGCTTTCAGTTTATTAATTCTGTGGACATGTGTCTGAGTTTAATAACCTTCAAATACATGTTCAAATTGAGTGACCAGGACAATTATTTCCTCAAAAAATACTTACTAGGCTTGTGTTGAGGCATATAAATAGCAAAAGAAACATACTCATGAATATGCCACTTGTTTGCAAATTAGTTTCTCTCAATCTTGCCAGCATACTTTTTGTTAGATAATTAGTCCTGTACTTGAGGCATTGTAGTAATACAGCAAATGAAAGTTGCAGCACTCTATCTATTTGCTGAACAAATGAGCTTACATTTACAATGCCATCTGAGTCAGTGCTCCATTCCCAAGCACGGTGAATGTGGCTTCATTGGGTAGCAAGCAATGGAATCTTCATGTAATTGTGGTGCTCAGTGACTCACTGTGTTGTGTTTTCTCCCAGGCAGTATTTACCAGTACTAGCTGGTTAATTTTGGTATATATTAATTGCCAGTGGGAAAAGTGCAAGAAGGTGGCACAGGGATCATTTCTATATCACCGGATAACCACTGCCATGACTAAGTCTCTTTCCTGGAACGCTTTGCCAAAAGCAAATAGCACATTTATCGTATTTTTCAAAGTATAGAGCAGCCATGGTTCCTTTTGCACTGAACTTTGTAACGCACTACTGTGAAAATTATTTACTTTGTTATCACTTAACTTTTTAATGAGCAGCAAGGTAAGGCAATTTATGGAGAGGAAAAAACCCCAAGTTTTCCTTATTAGCGCACATTCCTTTGTCATTCACATGAAAGCAAATTATACTACATTCAGAAACACTGTTTCTGGCACTGCATAATTTAGCAAATTTTCTCATTGAGAAAGACATATTTTGATCACAATGTTTTTCCTTAATGCACTTAATATGCATGTAATGAGAACACCTGGCCTTCACCCCTTCCTTCTACTCTATTAATCTTCTAGCCTTTTTATCTCAGCCCTCATACTGAATAATATCATAAACTAGAAAACCAAAGGATGACACCAAAGAGAAACAAAGAAATATTACTGAATAAGATAAATGTAGTGCTAATACTAATTTTCTTAGAATTCAGTGAGGATTATTCTTTCACATCATCCATCACAGACAGATGTTAGAGTGGGAAAGAAGTGAGCAATTAAAAGCATGTCTTCTTTTCATGTATTTTCTGGTATTTCTTTCAGTTAGGTTTCATTGACTGTTTCACTCTTCCTGCCAAGTATAGAGTAATTTTTCAATTTTTGAGGTTAATGTAAGTGTCCATGAAGGGACTTGCATTGACAGCCACTCAGGATGGAGTATCTTACTTTTAGAACAGGTGCAGCATTTATAATGACAGTCGAAGTTTTTCCAGGCTTCCCCGCCTTCATATGCTTCCACCTTCACCTGTGGTGTAAACTCTTAGTGATGAAATCTAACATTTTGACATTCAGGTTGCTAGACTTCCACATAGCACAGTCCAGTCCACCTGTAGCATTTCCCACCTCAGGAAGCTATCAAGTCAAGTACTGTGCAGGATCACTAATAGGATTGAAGTATTTTACATGCAGTAAGGATAGTCAGAGGTATGCAAGCTAAGATAATAAGTGTAATCAAATTTCATACTCCAAGGAATACACTGATTGCCTCAGGGTTCTCAATAAATTTAACTCCAAATCCTCACCTTTCATGCTGCTTCATGCAAGCAGAGCAGATGTAACAGAGTAAAAAGTTCTCTAAGGTGTCATTTGTTGTCCACTTTTTCTGGCAGAGCTCCAAATTGTATAGACCAGTAGTTCAACAAATTAGAGCCTATAGAAGACTGAAAATCTTTGGTACTATTAAAAAAAAAAAGACCATTTGAGGTGGGAGAGAGATTTTTACATTTTAGCAGCTTAAATTAGAAAATGTTTTACTTTAGACTTCTGATAGTATTTGATTTGTCTCATGTCACAATCCTGCAGTTTCAGTCTTCTAGTTAATATTTTTGCATGAAAATGTGTCTGTAATGCTGCTGGCATCATACAAGTACTCCCTGAGCCAAATCCTGACCCTTCATCACACCAGTTAAGTCAGAGCTAAAATACTTTATGCCAACTTAATGTCTTGCCCTTAATTATCAAATTCCTTAATTTCTTGATTTGTGGGATAGAAAAATTCTGCAGGTACTTCTGAGCAGGTTGTCAACTCATTTGTGAACCACCCACACATTTCTCTGATCCTGTAAAGGTGGTGGGGAAGTCTGCTTTCCTTACCCCAGCAAGGCTACTTCAGCCTTCCTGGTGTTTAAGGTCATTTTAAAAGGTGCAATGTTTAATAGATGTATTTGGCATGCATTTTAGACTAAAATCAGGGTTAGTTCAGGAGTGCCCAGTTTCTGACATACCTTCTAGCTGTAAATAAAAATAAGGTTGTAAAATAACAGCACACTCCTTGGTTAAGAGCAGTAGTGGGGATTTAATACAGGATTTTGTGTTCTGAAATGTTATTGCTGAAAACAACCTCCTCAGCTGCAGAAGGCATTAAGCCCCTCTGGTGAAATGAGCTCATTTTGTGAAAGTGCTGTGGGCCTAACAAATGTTAATAGACCTGATCAGCCTCTCCTGATACCCAGGCCCTAGTTAAACTCAGCTGAGAGGTCTACACCTTTTTGGTTTTCTTAGCAGGGCTGTAGGCAGCCTGTCCCTAGGGTCTCCTGGACTTTTCTCTGGATTTCCAAGATTGTCTTTGGATTTGACCTGGCTTGACAACCCTAAACCTTGAGGGAGACTATTGCAGTCACCAGACCCACAGGTATGTGGGTTGATGATGCCTTTGCTCTGCCAGCTTCACTCAGGGTCCCTGCTTTCCCCCCATCATGTTGCAGCCCTGTGCCCAAACCCATCTTGTGTGGTCATCTGAAGGTGGTGGCATGAAACCCTTGAACAAGTAAGTTTCTGCCTGGTTTCATTAACCCAGTTTTCAAAGTCTGGTGTTTGTGATGTTCATATACGCCTCACTGACCTCACCTAAAGGAGACCTGAGGCCCCTTGAAGGGATGAAGGGGTAGTAATCTCCCCATGGGGGAAGTTTGATTTGTCCCATTTGGTTTTCTTGGGCTTTGCTGGTCAGTTGATGTCCTGATGTATATGAAATTTTCTGAAGGACTTTGTGGTTTCTCTCTAGTTTGTTTTATTTTTCTAAAAATCACACCAAAACCTCCCAAAACCCTAGCATTGTTTTCTTTTCTATTTGTATTTTATATAAACTCATGATGGTTTACATATTATGCCCCTCACAAAAGGTGAAACATTAGCTAAGATTTTTGGCTTCCTTACATGTTATTAAATCCATAATTTTTTTTTAAGACAGGGATGTTCTACTAGTACAAAAATCAACAACATGTCTGATAGCTGTCTATTACTTTTTTTGCAACTTCTAATATTATCTTTTATAAGTCTTTTAAATTTTGGTCTTTGTTAATTTTAAAAGAAGATGCACATACTAGCAAGAGTATTTGTGGAGGTGCAATTAAAGTCCTTGAAGGGTGAGGTGGTGGAAAATTCAGGATGGTAGATGCCACTTAAGGCTTCCAGTAAACTGGGATAGTCTGTGGGCAGTGGAAAGAGGAAGGAAAGAGGCTTAGCTGGCAGGATGGTTGTTACAGCCTCATGGCAGACAGCAACATGAAGAGGGAAGAAAAAGTGCTGTAACTGCTCGGTGTGAATGCCACAGCGGCTCCAGTCAAGGAAGGTGTCCTGGTAATGGAAATAAATTGTGTGCTGCAGATTTGCAGAGGAAAACACAATGACTGAAAGACTAAGAATAAGATGTTAACTACGCTGGACTTGGAACTGTAACTTGGATATTGAGCTGAAGTGAAAAAGGCAGAAGCAAAATTAGCTGACTTAAAAAAAAGGCATGTGTAATGCTAAAAGTAAAAAAGGAGGAGACTGCCTGTCTATAGGTATGGTAGCTTAAAGGAAATGCAGCTTTCTTGGCTGTGACCTTGTAGACACCCATCTGAATTTCTAAAGAGCAATCATCATAAGTAAAAAGCAGCTCTTCCCTGGTCTTTACTAGGAGAGGTATATCCTGCAGGTGTGAAACCACTATTCAGAAGATAAATAAGACTGAGGAAATTTTAATTATTAATATACATAATGCTGTCATGTACTTCAGGGGTATCTCTGACACTGGTTTTATCACAGTACAAAATGGTGGTATGTTGAACACTTGCTCCCAGTGCTTTTTCTCAGGGCTGCCTCTGTGTCTCATGAGTCATCTGGTGGGTCTGGGATGTTGTCACAATTATATTTGTTATTTAGATTATTTAAGTGTGACTGAGGGAACAAAAAGAAGAGTTTATTGATGCTGCTTCTTTCAGAGTGGTTGCAGCTTGTGCTGGCTGGGCTCCCTTATATCTGCTATTAAAAAAAGCATCTTATTCTTTGTACTGCACAGCTTCTGTACAGAGGATCAAATCACCTGGGTGGCTGCTGCTGGATTAATAGTATAATTGAGTAGTCTAAGCAGTATCTTAGCAGCTGCTCCAAGAGGCTTTAACCTCACTGTATACACATTTACTAGGATTTTGTTCTACAAAGAAAGGGATTATTGTCATACTTGTTGTAATCACTCTTAAGTATGGTGGGCCTGATTCCTGACTGCCTTGTGCCTTCTGCAGTCATTTAGTTGCAACTGTCTAAAAGGACTATAAAACATGGTGACACTAGAATGTCTGCAATCTTATCACATTTGCAGAGAGATAAATAATTGTACATTGTATATAACAGTGAAGAACCAGGCCGTGTGCAGGAGTAGAAAGTCAGTAACAGTATTAAGTCATCACTGAAGTAAAAGTGAGCACATGGTAGAAGAAGGCAGTGGGGACATTATACTCTAATTCAAATAGAGGTTTCTGTTCAAACCTATCTCTGTGTCTTGTGGTATTTGGGCTTGCTAGGAGTTATATTGATCATCAAGAATAATTCTTCCTCTAGGCATGGTATGTCCAGGTTTTTTTGGGTTGGATTTTTATTCTAGACTATATTCATCAGACATCTTCAGCTGTCCACAGTCTGTCATACCAGGATTGGGCACCAATTGCTAGGAACTGATTGTAGACAGTAATGATTTTAAGTCAACATAAAGGAGAATCTGAAGCTGGGGTTTGCAACTAAAATGCATCTTAATTGTACTTAAAAAAACCCCCAACGTGAACAGTAGACAGACCTCTGGTAGTTGCATCAAAGCTTGGATTAAGCTTGCAGAACCTCGAAGTTTGAGCTAGTTATGGCTATATTGTTTCAGAGGCAAACTCTGAATAGCAGAATTTTTCCACCTGAAGTGGCAGCTCTCCCCAGATGGAGCAGAATACTGAAAGTGCAGACATCAGGAGGTTCAGGCTGGCAACTGAATCTGAGATGAAAAGGCAGCCCTTGGCTTATACTTAAGACAAATCTTCCTTTGCCCATGTATATCCAGTAACCTGAATGTTCTAGTTGTATTGCTACTGAAGCTATAAATAGCTAGACATCCCTACAAGCACCAGGGGAAAATAGTTTGGTCACCTCTTAGGGGCAGCTTATGTGTCACTATTTGTGACTCCACTAGCACAAAGTGTCTCACTCATGAAATGCCAAATCTTAAGTATGACAAGTATGACTTAATTACATTAACGTTTGCTAAGGGGAAGGTGGAGAATACATTTCAGAGATTTAATAGGAGTTTTAATAAATTTCTGTATGAAGAAATCATTCCATTATTATTATTGTTTGGAAATACTGTATTTCCAAGGTTATGTCATTGTCAAGGCGAAAGGTTCTGTACTGCATTTCCAACCAAGCCTGACTGATTAAGGGTGTTGGGAGGAATATGTTTTCCTTCTAGAATCTTAATTAGGTTGACTTTAACTCACGACAGGAGATTCTGCCAGCTGTCAGCTACTGCTTGGATCTCTTACTAATTAAAACTCTGAGGAAGCCTATTAAAGGTGTTCAAAAAGCCAAATCTCCCTTTAAAGCATCTCTGGCATTGCAACAAAGAGTTGGAACAGTGATATTGCAGCATAGACAAGGTGTCATTTGCTTTTCATCTTGGCAATATGCCAGTTATGTTACCTAGCTATACAGGCCCTTCATTCAAAACCCTTACAGTCACCTTCTCGTGAATGGACTAAAATTAAATTGAGGTGAAATTTTGCTGGTATTGTTTCATTATATCTGACTTTTAGATTTTCTAAAGCAACGAGTACAGCTGATGCTGATATTCTTCTCCTGAAGTTTAGTTTCTGAGGCAGCAACATCATGTATTTTGTAAATATTTTGAGTGTCAAAACAGATGATTTTAACTTATAATTAACAGCATTGTTGTGCTATGCTTCATGTTGTTAATTAGGTGGTGCAGGTGGAATATATCTGTACTGAAAAGTTTTTCCAGGGTGCCTGTTTCAGGGTTTCAAAAAAAAATGTCCTTACATACCTAGTCAGTTTTCTAGGTCAACAAAAATCCAGAGCAAGGTACAGATATACTCATAAAAGATTATTTTTGGCAGTACCTCTTTCTCCACTGTGGGCCTGGGAAAAAAAAAAAAAGCCTCTTGCTTATGTAGGCTGCCTGCAAAAGCAAAAAAATGGCTATTACAGCTATATTTTATCTTCTCAGGTACAGACAGATAAGAATTTAAGAAGACTTTGCAGGAAGAAAAGAGTTACTGGAACAGCAAGAGATTTTAGATGACAGGGACATTGAATGGATGGGAAACAATGTTTCATTTTGCAGAAAGTCACATAGTTTAGAACTTCACTCAAATTGTTGTAATTTAATTCAGACATGGATTTCTAAGCAGGTTGCTGGCTTCTTGGTATGGAAGTTAGGGGCTATGAGAAACGTTCCTGTGACAGATGAGAGAGCCTCTAGGTGAAGTTATTTTTCGTAGATGTCTGCTAAGAAAATTAACTAGCCATAATAAGTTCTCCCTGCGTGTTCTGGAAGGTGGCATGTAGCAAGTTTTCTGATTTGTGGAAGAAAAATCTTAGATGCGCTGCCAAGATTTAAGTTAACCTGGGATTGCTCAGAAATGAGATGTGAGATTTCTCCAGAAGAGAAGTTACCTTATCTCCAATTTCACATACGTCCTTTCTCTGCTCCCTTAGTCACTTGTAGTGGCAGGTACAGCTGTTGTTTCTCTTGTCCTGGCACCTTTCAGAAGCTTAAGAAAGATCCCTATGTTCCTTCTAGGCATTTAGTCTCGTGCCAGTTGTGATTTTATTATTGCTCAGGCCCTGATTATGAAGCTTTCTGTTGCTCCTTTTTTCCAGCAAGAGGAATGTCCAGATCAATGGATGTATGGCAAGTGCATCTGGCTCAACAATACAATAGTTAAAGCTGTATTCATGCACTGATTTCTTTCTTGCAGGTTAGCTATTCCTGTTCCAATATCTACCTTCAAATATATGCCTTTTTTGCAAATAGTTGACCAGTCGTCATACTGTGATCCTCTGTAGTCTCTATATATTTATTTGCAGAATAACAAATGTTGCATTTGTTCATTTACTTATTCTTATTTATCCAATGATAGAATTCTTGGAGCCAGTATTGCATTGATTATATTTTTCCCTCTGTTTCTTCAGTTAAGCATGGTGTCATGCCAGGGGTATGTAATTAATATTATCTAGTTGTGGTTTTTAAAAGATGCTAAAGCAATTCTTCAAGCATTTAACAACTTAATAGTTTAATCAAGGTATAAGGCTTTATTAATTGAATTTCAGTCAGTGAGTTCCAGTAAATACTTCAGGAAAGATAGCATGATTATGGAAACCACAACACTTAATTTGTTTGAGTGTGTCCATCACTGAAAAACAGAAAGCAAGCTTTGGAAATAAAGAAGTGCCACAAGTTTGTTTGAGCACTCCCAATGGGATAAATTAATGTCATGCTTTTCTAGGCAATACTTTTGATTTATGCAAAACTGTTTTTTGATTTAATAACAAATAAACCTAAGAATGAAATTATAGATTTTTATTTTCCTCCTAATTAATACTCTCTTGGAACAAAAATTGCTTGGTGTATATTTCTATATGCCTTTTACAACAAAATATTTTTATTTTTAATCTCCTTTTCCTCCTTTAAAGGGAAGATCATAGCTGCTATTCTTGCTATTGTAATAGATGATCTAGTTTCTCTGGAATAAAGATGCACACGTATTTTATAGGCAATTGGTTCATATAGGAGCATTTGTATCTGAGTTGGTTTTGTGTTAAAGTTGTCTGGAAAACCATCTATTCCTTAACTGAATTGCACAGAAAGGAAGAATGACTTTTTTTAATCAGTAAAAGCTTCACTTGAAAGACACTAAATACTCATCCTTACATGAATTGATTTTTGTCACCTGAGGATACTAAACTGTTCTAACACTCATATAACACTGTCAGTGTCTTAACTTAGCAGTGTTCTTATTTTTAAGTATTATCATGTGTGAATCTCGTAGCTTTATATTGTGTAAGAAAGGAAATCGATTATGAAATTGTCAGCGCATCCATATGAAGCTTACATAGCTAGAGCTGATATTTGGAGTATTCAGTGGTACAGTTAGTGGCCCTAGAAACATGTACTTACTTTGTATGGTTTCTAGGCTGATTAAAACTGCGTGGTTAGAACCTCAAAATGACCACTGTGTCATCATCATCGAATGCTGTATCTTTCTTGTATCTGCTAGGAAGCTGTTTGCAATCATATTTATGTATCTATCTATATACACGCATGTAAGATTTGTGGGTTTACATGGTTTGGTGTGAAATCTGAAGCTGTTAACATATTTAATTACCATGTCCAGCTAGAGCTATGTGTCACTCCAGTCCCTTTTGGCAGCATATGGCCCAGTTTTCATAACAATGCAGGTACTGATTTATCTCACCGAAGTTGCAGCAATGATACTTTACTTTTTGATCTGTGATAGTACTACAAGGAATTATAAAAACTCCCCACAAGTTGTAAATCCCATCGAGGTTCTCTGGTAAGACATAAACTATTTTTTTTTCCCAAGTAATATGAAGACAAACAAATAAAGTCAAAATACAGAAGGTATTTATCTCTTTTATAGGGAAATTGTTTTAAATGATTTAAGCTCTAGACTTTAATCACTATGCTTTACAATAAGTTTGATCTGAGGTGTTACCACTTTGAACTAACAGCTGGCTGCGAATGTTAACAGGGCATCAGCTCAAAGCTCTAGTCTAAAATACATGGTCTGTATTTAAAATTAGAAATTTGCTGTCCAGTAGCAATGCTTTCTCTGTCTCTGTGGAGGCCTTGGTGACTCAGGTCAGTGTCTGCCCCAGGAGCAACAGGCCAGGAGCATGTTTGGTTGCAGATAAGTCAGGGGGGAGGCTCTCCTTAACTCAGCTCTGTCTCTCCTGGCCATTTACCTTCTTTTTTGTTCCTGGCCTGTCTCTTGTAACTATTGTCCTGACCTCCATTGTTTTGGACTCCATTGTCTCTGTGATGCCCTCCCTTTGCACTCTGCCAACCCAGGGTACTCACTAATCTTGTACCCAAGAGAGAGAAGACATTTTTTGTTAACATGAAGTACAGAGATGCAAGTTGGCTGGATGTGGAGTTTAGTTGCTTGTTTAGGATATCACAGACAATGAGTAAAAAATACCTGAAGGCCTCACTTCTGAGATTTGAATGGATACTTGGATGCAAGACTGAATTTCCTCTGTGCTGAACTAAAATCTTGCTTCTCTTACGTTGAGAGGAATGCTTCAAAACTCAATTAAGGCAGTACTTATAGGCAGACTTTCCCAGATTCCAACATCAGGTACATTTAAGTAAAAGAAATCAACAGCAAGAAAGCCCTTGAGAGCAACACCTGACTCATCATGAATGAGCAATGTTATCCTTATTTTGAATTGCATCCACTTAGACTTACAATTCCTTTTCTGTTTTATGGTCTCTTATGAGAAATGATTATCCCTCCTATTTTGCACTCTTTGGCAGGTAAGAGTTTACAGATTCTCTGCAAGAATGATTTTCTGGCTGCTACACTCATTTGCTTTGCTGGTATATTAGTGTGCCTTGCATGCACATGGTACCATGGTAACATTTAGACAAAGACTAACCTGTTAAAAAACAATTTAATACTTCAAATAGAGAGCCATTTGGTGTGTGATTCATCTCAATTCAGACTTTCATGTACAACTCGGCCCTTCAGGTAGTTCACCTTGTTGCATCAGAAAAAAACCTAATACTTGTTGTCGTACTTTCTTGAAAAAAATCTACTAATAGGTGATATAGGGGTAATGAAAATCGGGAATTATCATACAGTGTTTGTGTATTCAATAGTCTTGTACTCTGATAGTATGTGCCACTAAAACATTGTGCCAATTCTACACGAATATCTGTGGAGAGTTTACCACTTGGTTGTTTTCAGTAACATTTTAGCAATGGAAAAGAAAAATGTGGAGTCTTTTTGTTCTCTACTTTACCTTTGTTTTTTCCTGCTTTTGACACCCTAAAGTGCTCAGAAAGCCCAAAAAAAATGTTAAGGGATGCAAAGTGTAGATAACTTGATTTTTTTTTTTAAATCTCTTTCCACTAGCCCTCGTGTCCAATACCAAGCTTTTCTGTAATATTCTAGAGCTAAATCTGTTGTTTTAAGCATCTCTAAGCACTGGGCCACTGCAAGGCTACTATAATGCATGAACTTTGTGGAGTCCAGGCAATGTGCATTCTTGTTTTACATTAGGAGAAAACTTTCCCTGTTCAAGGAGACATTTAAAGAAAAAACTGCCCAGGTTACAACAGGAAAACAAATTGCAGAAATTGTGTACACAGTAGTTGAAGGCAAGCTTCTAATTAACTTCCACAGTTAATATGCTATTCTGTTAGCTTAATTATTGATGTGATTAGTAATAAGTCTTTTGATTTTATAGAAGCTGTCATAAACACTTTTCTGTTGAATTATTAGCCTGATACATCTTTTTACTGCTCTCATTTTTGAAGAACTATGCTAAAGAAAGACAGATGGTTAACATACACTAAAATCTTCAGTTGTAAATATATTTTTTTATGTGGCTGCAAAAAAATTGGTTATTTGTTGTTGCAGGATTTGCTCATGTTTAGTATAACTTTTTTTTCATCAAGAACTTAGTGTTCTGGGAAAAAAAAATCAAGCTGGAGAATTGACTTCTTTCTTGGCAGTTGCAAAATAGGAAATGTTAGTATTACTGACTGTCAATGAGTTGATGAAGAGTAGGTTGCTGCTTTAACTTTGTTACCTAGAGGGGCAAGGCACCTTTTTGTTAATGTTAATTTTCAATGTAAGGACATATTTAAGTTGCAAATTTTGAGAAGCATAGTAGTTGTTCATGCTTTGCCTAGATGCTACATAAGTCTTCAAATGGTACTTCCAAGCTGCTTCTGTGTTGATAAGCCTCCCATGGAGGAACCTTCTGCTTTTTAAATTATAGAAGTTGCAATATAAATGACTTTTTTTAATGTTTTCCCTATTACTTTTTCTGCCTTATAGCTTTGAGTAGAGGCCCTACTAAAATCTTGCATTAAGCTAGAAAATTGTGAGTTTTTCTTAAAAAATACATCCACTCTTTTGTTCTATTAAAAACAAAAAACCAAAATTATTTGTAAGAAAATCATCAATTGTAATAAAATTGCCTGCAGTTGCCATGTTCACTGCCAGGTTTTATTTTGGGATGAATACAGAAAACAATTTGTGAATAAAACACCGGTTTCTGTTCACCCATACTTTGGGAAGGTATGTGATGCATTTCACAACAGGTCTATTTAGTTTTGCAGATTTCTGGAGTTACGTTCAAGCATTATGGGACACATACAGAATGGTTTGGTTTCTGCTATATCCTTCCTTCCTCATCTTCCTTATTAGCTTTTTTTGTCTCTAGCTCTAGTGCATTTAAAGCATCCCGGCAAGCAATATTAGCCTCTCTGCAGTGATTTCCACCTATGCTCCCCGACTCTGTTCAATGGCCTGCTACCTATTCCTGTTCTCTCTCTGCTTTTGCTAAGAGCAGGGTATGTTGAACATGGTACAAAGTACAGAATTGCTTTCACACCTGCAACATACAGTAACTCCAGACATGTTTTCTGGTGGAGGGATCAAGCTTAGAATTCCTGGTCTAGAAGCTCGAAACTCGTCTGCCCAAGGAACATGATGCTAAGTTTCTGGTTTAAAGGCTTGTAATTTCTACTGTGGATCCACAAAAAGAAGGAAGTAGTGTACCTCAGTGCACCGGTCTGTTACCTGCAACTTGTATAAGATATTACTAATAATGTCATAAAATTGATATGCTCTGAGAGGTAAGATATATGTCATTGGATCATTAAAACTCATCTAGGGTATTTTCTTGCTTAGGTTTAATTGAGAGAAATAGGAACAGGTCTAAGTAAAAAAGCCTCTTCTCTCTTCAAATCAAGTCAAACTTAAGCTCCTAGAAAAATAGTTAAAGGGAAAATTCTTTGAATATTCATTGTGATATTAAGTTGCTACTTATTGTCATGTCAGAATCCTCTATGCCATTAAAATGGTGAACAAAGGGAAGACAGGGTGTGATTCCACATTGACACAGGATTGCCTATTAGTACTGATTTTTAACCTGAAGTGAATATGTGTATATGCTGATATTTCTGTTATAGCAGTCAGAGCTAGGGAGATGGTGGATTTTTAAATAGGTTTATGCTGACAGAGTGAACTTGGTTCTTAACACATGATAAGTTTGAGTAACATAGGTGATATAGAACTAAAAAATTTCTTCTAAAAATTTTAGGCAGAACTTCCCAATCTGAATGGGAATAGCAGTATTGTGGCTTGTATTTATCAGCTATAAACACAGGCTCTGTCTACATCAGCATAAGAAGTATTCTAAGAAGAAAATATGAATAATTCATTCAGACATGTATTGGTAGTTCTGAGGATAATACATGTGCTAAAGAATAAACTAGTAAACAAAACAGCACAAACGCTATTGCTTCCAAAGGGTAAGATAAATGCATTGCTCCTTTTTTAAAAGAGAGAAATACAAATACGTTGAGCATTCCTATATGTATATAGGTGTAACTTATCAGTGTTTATACATTAAATCCCAGATATTTGTCACAATGCTATTTAGCAGCTGCTATCTGAAGAGTCTTAATAGTGATGTGTGATTAAATGTGTGTAGAACACTAAGGCTATTGAATGTTATAGTCACACCTCCATCTACTATCCTGTTGTCTCTTCACACCCTCCATTGCATTTGTATATTCTGTATGGCATCTCCTACTGGAGGCCAGTGAGAATGATCTTAATCAAGATTTTTGATTGCTACCACAATAGAAATAAAATGAAAAAAAAATATACAAACTAGCAATTTCTGGCCTAATTCTGGCCTAATGCTTTGTACTAAGTAACACAAGGTTAGAAGGTTTTTTAGCTAGCAGCCTGGTAAAACTATTTTCTTTTGATTTGGAATGGGGAAAATAGTTTGGTTTATGAACCATTTCAAATTAAAAACACAGCAGCCTAAAATGTTCTATTTGTTATCCATGTAATTGGTACATGTATAATATTGCAGATATGGTTTTGAGGGGACAAATGATAGCATAAATGAAACATCAATAAATAATATGGCTGTAGTACACATTCTTATTCTGAGCATAATGCAGTGTACTCTTTAGATGTGCCTTAGAGATGAGAGGAACAAAGATGTTTTTGTATTGCAAATGCTATAAGGTAAGATGTTGCTTAATGTGTTATGAGCTCAGTATTGCATTAGAGCCTCTCAATGGGAAATCAAAATCGCATCCTATTAGTGTGAAATATGATCTTCCTTTATTTCTTTTAGCTGGTTAAACCTTCTCTTTAGCAGGATCTGTTGCACTGATGTAAACCTTATGTTTCCCCCTGGAATTCCTGAACATTATGTAGAATTAAGGTCTAATAGCATACACTGCTACTTTGCACAAGACAATGTTTTTATTATGTTAACATCTATTTAACTTGCAGAGACTTTTTACAGTAAAAAGTTCACTTGGTGTAAGTGAATAGTGATGATATTCTCAATGTAACACACATTACCGGGTTTCTGTGATTAAGCATAGGTCACATTCACCTCTGGTGCAACTCTGCAGCTATATCTGGGATGAATTTGGACCTTAATGAGCATGTGGAATGATGTTGCTAGCATTCACAAAAGGCATTTAGGACTTGGAAATGTTCCATGTTATTCCAAATTGCTAAAAACTAATAGAGGTCTGCGAGGGCAGAGTGTTCAGATTGTTATTGAAAATGATGTAACTTGGGTTATTTTTGCTAATTTTTTCTTTTTTTACTCACCAAGAGTTGACATGAAATGCTAATTGTGATTTGTAAAATGCTGACTAAAGTTACACCTTCTAAACTGCTGTAAACTGTGGTTGCTCCTGTGAAAGTTAATACTGCATAGATTTTCCTTTAAAGAATCCTTTCCTAATAGCTTTCTTTTTTTTTTTTTTTTAGGTTATGATGAAGCTGGGAAAATCACACTTTTTCCAAAGAACGCTTCACTGGTTATACTAACGTTTTTACTATGTGTTCTGAATAAAGGCAAGTGCAATCTGTCTATTCCAAGATTTTTGTGCTCACCTGTGTCACCAGCAAAATGCAGACAGAAGGAGAAATGTACTTAAATGATTAAACAGAGCCACCATGCTTTTTAATATTTTAAAAGACCATCACACCATCTTTCTCTGGGGTAAATGACTGGGCTGAGATTTTATGAAACCGAGGGTCTGTGATGCCTTGTATTTTAAGCTACCACATTGACTGTTTGTTTTCTCATGAATAAATTCAAGATTGCTTTTCATTACCCTATTAATCTATGGATCAAATGTGTACAACTGAACAGTTGGTCATCTGACATTTTGTGTTCTACAAAACTGTAGGTAAATTAATGCTGTATTTGAGCTTGTTAGAGGCAATGTAATTTAAATCATGTCTATATAATTATATACTTTGGCTGAAATTCCTTTTGTACAGAGATGGAGTACTTACGTTTCATATTAATAGCAGCTGGACAAGACTTACTTTGACCCTTTGCATGGGGATGAACTTTGCCTAAGGAAAAAAGAGTAGTAAAATATTCCAGAAATATTGTGCATTAAGCCTATGTTAACTGCACATGGAATGTAGAATCAAAATATGTTCAATCTGTCCTCTGAGGAGGAGGAAAAGAAAAGGTGCTGTAAGAGTGACAGGAGATTATAAAACAGATATCTGCACCAAAATGTGAATGTGACCCCTAATTTATTTATTGATGATGTGCATAAATATAAAGCAGCAAACAGGTTTAAAGTGTTAATTTGTCGTGCACAAGCATAACATTTGATCATTAAAGAACAATGGAAGCAAAATGTCTGGTGGACATACGACAACTTGATAAAACCCGGTGCTTGTTCTCAGTGACATAAGACTGAGATGTGCAATCACTTCAACCAAACAGTAGATAGACATTATGACCATCTTTTGTACAAGACACTTGCTATTGTGCTGAATGTCTCTAGTGGTTTATAACTTGCAAACTGATTTGTCTTAACTTGACCTTTTTTTCCCTGCAACTCCTATTCCATCCACATAAAACACATCTCTATTGTTACTTAGTGAAAACAATGCCAATGCAACGTCTCTGTTTTCTATATGTTATCATAATTTGTTTGAATTGTTAGCATCAAAAGAAGATCCATTCAATGGGACATGCCCATTTTGGGGCAAAAGCTACAAAAACCTGATTAATACTTTCACCTGTTTTTAAAGCAAACACCAGAAGGAGCTATATTTGATACCAAAGTTCACTTCACGTTAGAAATGTTCCAGTGAGCTTAAGAATTAAAGCATTTATCTATTATCTCTTATGCAGTTATTGCTGGTCAAACATAGTACAGAAGTCTATACGTAAATTTACATGAGCAGCTTGCAGTGCTTTTCTGGTATTGATAGGATGTTCAAGGTGCACATATCAGACAGATACCAGCAGAGTGTAATAAATGAGGAGAAAGCAGTGCTCATTAATACACTTCTAATGTATAGTACTATTGAAACAAACCTCTGCAGATCAATAGTATTGCTATTTGGGAGAGACATCTTTGTGAAACAAGTAATTAGGCAATGCCATTGTCATAAATAATAATGAAGATTATATGAAAGGATAGAACAATTGGACAAGGGGAAGTTGCTGACAGGTGCTACTGGGCTGAAGCAACTTGAAAATTTTATTTCCTCTTAAGAAATACAAGCTCAGAGCATCCTAGAACATCCTAGCACTTTCTTTAACTTGCTTCCTTTCTCCATGTGAAATGTTTTTGCAGATACAGCTAAATGCAACAGGAGCTTTTGGGAACATTGAGAGAGCAAATTAAATACATGATTTAATCATCTGTTTTGAAAACCGAGTCTGATCTTGTTGCACTTGTGTTGATCTTCATTTCAGTTATGCATTGGAGGTACCGATCCCAGGCTTATCCATCGCCATGCATGCAGGCAGCAGCATCAGAGCTCAAACTCATAAATTTGGGAAGAAAAGGGTATAGTTATCACTTCTAAGCATAACTTAGTTTTCCAGGCCCTTGGGGAAAAAATAATTATGTATTGAACATTGAATTGGTATAAAATAAAATTCCATCAAGGAGATGAGTATCCCTAGTTAATGGCCTTATTAATTCTTCAAAATGTTAATGCTCATAACAGTAACCTAAACCTCCCTTCCTCATAGGTATTCTCCAGAAAATTAATTATACCAGCTTGGATCTTGAGTTTTTAAGTTTCAAAAATTGTTGGTTTATTAGCATTTTTCCATGTATAAATGTATATTAGATATATATACTGTTTTCTCCAGAATAAGTGTTTTGCTATCAAAATTTCAGTTCAATCTGCAATGTCCAATAATGGAGTGTTGGTTCCTCTAAAATAAAATGGAAATTCTAGGCAGGTTTTGCCCTTTTATATTTCATTTGTGGTTAGCAGATGAAAAGAATGTAGTATTTTAATTGTATGAATACTTGAATTTTTTAATTGAATTTTGATGCTGTTTTTTTGAGATAACGTGTACTAGATATTGTTAGATAAAACTTTAAAAAAAATTTCCACATGTCAAGCAATAATATCTTGGTTACACAACTGGTTCACTGTTAGCAAAGGTGTGGGATTTTTTTTACCTCTGGGATAGCTATCGCACATTAGTTATTCTGTGTCAAAGTGTAGGATATGGCCTGTTACTTGCATCACAGCATAAAGAGATAAGGTCATCTACTGGTGCGGAGCAGAGTGAAGACAAGTTTCATTGACCAGAGGGCAGAGACATGCACAGTGAAATGAATACACCAAAGTGCAGGGAGCAAAAGGAGGAGAAACAAAGCAAAGGAGATAGGTACCAGTACACTTCTAGGGGTCAGATGACAGTGAGAATGAGAAAAGTTATGACTTGGAATCATATAATTTAGCTATGCTTGTGTTGGGTGGAAAGTCAGTGAGCAATCTACTGTATTATTGAGCATATTATATATTTCGGTCTTAATATCTGCAAATAGATATACAATAAATCAGTGGTATGTGGTTGTTGTACTATATGGCAGCATCAGACTTTTTAAGCTCAACCCCTTCAACTCCTCTTGTGTTCCTGCTGTGTTTTACTGTCCTATATCTTACATTATCTTGAGAAAGAACCAACCACATATTAACCTCTGCAGCAACCTTTACAAATTCTTCTTTTCCAGTTTTACAGGATTTTTCAAACAAAGCTCACAGCCTCACCTAATTCTCCCTTTTAGAAAGCCACTTTTAAAAAATATTGTTTGCTTGTTTGTTGATTTCAACACAGTCAGCACTTGTCAATAGTGTTACTCATTGTTTACTCTTGTCAATAAAGAAAAGGATTGGAGGATTAATTAGAGCAGGCTTTTACAGCCTTAAATACTGAAGTTGTCCTGGGGCGAGTTCAAGGCTTAGATGGTACAGACCCCAGGTTCTCTAAGAACACTAAGTAATATTAAAATTTTAGGTTTTCTTTAAAATAAATAAATCCCTTCTTGTTATTTCTGGTTGTAAATTAAACCTTTATAAGTATCACTTAACTGTGCATTGGTGAAATCTCTTAGGGCTTTTTAAAGCAACATGAACACAAAGGAGATGCGAAGGGATCTGAATTGCTTCATGTATCCGTGGCTGAAGACACCTCAGTCCTTGCCATTGGTTGATCTATCTGATGTATCTTACGCTGAGCTGAATTTTCATAGCAGTGAAACTGGATGTGTATCAGTCTCTACTCCAATTAAATCAGTTTCTCAAAGAACTACGTGCAAAGAAACTACGATTTGATATGTACTTGCTGCTTCACTGTACTTTAATCCTGTCTTGGTTTGGTTTCTGATGTGAAGTTCAAGCAACGGTACAGACTGGAATTACACCTTGTGAAAAGTTGATAATGGCATGGTTTTGGTATCCAACAAAGCCTCATATTCTACTAGGCTATCTTCCATTTTCCAAGAAGCAGTATATGTTAACTGGAAATGAGGTGAGTGAGGCAGCATTCCTAACAGTTCTCTCTCTTTTGGTATTAAAGCTAGTTTTTAGTACCTTTTCATGGCACTGTGTCTATAGAATTGTGTGTATTTGACATGGTCAAATAGAAACTGCTTTATTCTCAAGCTTGTTCTTCTGTCCAAGATTTTGTGAGATTCTTATACAGTTGTTCCATTTTAACCTCTGTTACTTACTGTGCACTCAGTACTGGTGGATATTGGATTTGCCTGTATCAATGAGGTTTGTTTCTCCTCTATCCTAAAGCCAGACTACAGAGCAAAAGGCACATACTTAGTTCTTCCAGAACTTCAGAGTATCTTCTGTGGTATTTAATAGGTAAAGCATGGATGGGAACACACTATGGGCATTCTTCTTATTTTGAGACCAGAAACGCCTTTCTTTGACAACAGGGAAATGCTCAACAAGTAGGTTAGTCTAGACATGTTGCTTTTAAATAACTGAAGTTAAATGAGCTGTGTCTTGCCCTAGGTGCCCAACTTATTGCACCGCTGGGTAGACATTTTCTTATAAATGCCAGATTTGGAAATTAAAGACTCAGGCTTCCATGGGGTACTCTTGAAAGTATTTTTCTCTGTTGTTAATATTAAACACAGCTCATCTGAAATCAGCCTTCTGAACCTGCTTCCACAGAATGCTTCAGACTTATTTCTAGTTTTTGTTCCTACAGCAAGTTGTTATTGTTTCTCTCACAGGGCATACATTATGTAAGGTTTTGTCACGTGTTATATTGGCTCTAGAAAGAAATATGATTTACACATATGCTACTTACTGCTTGGTAGAGCATGCATACATGCACGCATATATATTTTTGTTTCAAAACTAGTAGTTGAAATTTCTGTGCTGAGGTGCATGTGACTTAAAAACTCTTGCCAAATTAGCTACACAGAATTGTGTGTAACACTTGGATTTCTTCTTTCACAAACCCTTTTCTGTGTTACATGTCTTACTTAACCGGTAAGCATTTAACCAGGATGGCTGCTTCACTGGGACATTTCCCAGGAAAGCAATTTAGCCTAATGATAGTGAATGACAATGACTGCTGTTTAATTGGGGCATTATTAGCCAAACTTCATCTTATATGAAAAGTAGTTGGCTGGTGTGGTGAGGTTAAGTAGTGTTTAACCAGGTGTTAAATAGGTCTACAAGACTGAGCTTTCCTCTCTGAAAAGGAAGTAGCAGGATTTATTTCATATATTAAAAAATTTGAAGTGGATATTATTTCTACTTGCTACATTGTTAATATAGGAGAACATAATGCAGACGTTCATTTTTTTAGAAAGCAGATTTTAAGCGGATCAGCTGCATATCCAGAGGAGGTCTTGTAGCTTGAAAATTGCATGTACTGCACAATGACTTTGACAGTTCATTACTTTTTGACTCTCCATGGCTCTTGGCATCATATTAGGGAGGACAAATATTAATACGTTCTTGGCACCCTTGGGAAGATGTATCTGAGAATTGGTAGCAAGCAACAATATCCCAGCATGGCTCAGTAGAAATCCAGGCTGGTTCTGTACTTGAAGGAGGAACACAGAGACCAAGAGAGTTGCAGGCCGCAATTGGATGATTCAGCTGCTGTCCCTGTCTCAAACAGGAATCCAGGAGGTTGCTAGCAGCAGAACGGGAAAAGGGCATATCTCCTGAGACAGTGTACAGCTCTAGAATGGGATTTAGTAGTTATAAGTGCAGAAGACCTAAATGAAGTGTACTGGTTTCTGGCTGAATATATTCAATGTTAGTTTAACTCTGTAAAATAGGTAGCAGTCCTCTACCTCGCTTCCAGCTGTGCTTGGAGGCCCATGACACTCTCCTCCATTAACATTAGTTTAATCATTCTTTGTTCTAGTTTTCCAACCATAATTTTCTACCACAGTTCTCACCTTTCACTTTCTTTTTGACTTTAATTCCTATGCTGTCCCCACAATGGAGCAATAAAGGCATGTTCATTTGACTTCATTCATATTTTGGCCCTGAAGTCTTTAATTATTAAATACAGTTTCTGAGGCAGTTCTTAATTAAGCGTTAACATTGGATCACACTCACATTTCTGCTCCCTTATATGAAGCACTTTTATGAAGAAAATATTGTAATTAGTGTAGCATTTGTTTCATCTTTTGTTCCTCTGATGATGCTTGGGATGTGTCGCTGAGGTCTAGGTGTGCAATTTGATTGCATGCTTGAGTCTATTGCCCTGGGGAAGGGTTCCTGCTCCCCTTCCAGCCCTCCCTGCTACAGGAGGGCTTTACAGTGAAAGAAACAGCTCTCCACGTTGGAAAAAAACCCCAAACATTGGGGAACTGCTTACATTAGCAGTCACTGAACAGGGCACACTTGTGATGCACTGTTACCAGAGTGTGAGGTGTCTGATGCACTCAGGTGTTCTGCAGAGCACTCTGAAGTGGCATCTATTTCAGGATTATCCAAAGCTGTGAAAGACTAGACTGTAAATACAGCAGGTCTTTTCCAGTTGTACGTTTCTATGAAAACTCAGCCATTATACAGTAGCTAAGAGAAGGGCTAGGAATCCCATGGTCTGAACTCCCCTTGTTTTTGCTCTGGAGAAAATTTGTTGCAGTTTTCCAAACCAGCAAGTCTCCTACTTTTATTGGAAATAGAGAGTCTGCTATTTTTCACACTTTCAGAAACTGAATGTTAGAGACAGATTGATTACAATTAACTTCATACATGGAGTTTTAAGAATATATGATGGGGTATAATTAACAGTGAAAGGTAGTTCAATATCCAGTTCAGTTGTTCAGGGAAAATTTCCAGTTGTAAAGGGTTTTTGTTGTTGTTGTTGGTAGTGGTTTTGGGGTCCCCCCCAGGGTTTGTCTCTCTTATAAAAGATTGCATAGTAACTCTTTATAGCAAAAACACAGTCTTAAGTTTCAAGATAAAAATGTTTTTTTCTGCTGTTTGTCTAAAAAAGCAAAACAAAACACCTGAGCAGAGCTAACTTATAAAGTCCAGAAGGAACAAAAGATAGATCTGTGTGAACCTTCACACCAACAGAACACTTATTGTGAACAGCTAGATGAAACCCCATTTTCAGTTCTCCTAGAAAGCAACTATAATTACAAGGTGTTTTAATTTAATACAGAGCTAGGTTTTCAAGGTTTGGTGCTTTCTGATTTGTACTGTTTTCTAATGGCAAGCCTAACTAGATCCTGCTTTGCTCCATCACATTGGTCTGTCAGAACAGTTATTTCTTATTTAATTGAGAGATTCAGTAAATATAGTTAAGATGCTTCACTATTTTCTTTTCCCCTACTTACTTTCTGGAATAATTGCATTACTTTTGGACTAAAATAATACTCAGCAAGGTAAGTGGATGAGGATCTTGTCCTAAAATACTTGATGTAACATAAGATTGTATCTGAGTAAGGAGGGCAAATGTAAAGTTCTATGCATAGTGGATAAATAGAGTGCTTAAACACACAAGGAAGTCTCAAGATCACATCCTGATTTTTGTGTAGGACTTTAGTATTTGAGTTGTGTGTACTTTTGTACAAAAATGTCTATTCAAGTCTTAAAGTTCTGATTGTGCCTCTCTACTGCTGCAGTCCTTACATTTTTATTAATGAATTATAGATTTATCAAAATAGCTGTAGACTGAGATTAAGGGCCTTCCCTTGAGCAGTTGGGGAGATGAGTATTGCTTATGTGGATGCCTCCCAGTGCAAAGGTAGATTAATTTGAGGACTGTTATAATGCCGACAAAACTGTAATTCAGTTTTATAAGATGCAAATTCATGCCCTTTTTAAAAAACAATAGAGGTTTCTTCTTGAAGTGTGAAGCTCATCAGCTGGAAGTGGCTGATGAAGGGCAGGGTTTTGTGTATTCTTTCACAGAATGACTATCAGGCACTAATGAGACAAAGACATAAGAGAGATAAATATGATCCTTAAGAATGCATCAAAAGATGCCTTTTCCCCATTGAGAAAAGGAAATATTAACGCTATTGTGCAAAGTACTGTAGTGACACTCTAGAGAACAGCCAAATGCAATTCTGGTTACCCAGAATTGTTTCAGATGAGGAGTTCAAATGGGAACAGATTTTAAAAAAAAAAAAAAGGTCTAGTAGTGCAAGTGAGGTGTCTTTCTCATGGAAAAGAGACTAAAAATGTGCAACTGTTAGACCTCTGATCCATTTGTAGAAAGTGATGGCTTTTTCAGCTTTTGTTTTTCTCTGCTGGGAAGAAAAAGAGCTATTTAAATTTAGAGCAAATGGATGTTCTGATAAAGGATAGATGTTTGGCTGAGAAATAACTTTTCATTAAGAAGTTCTCCAGCATCCTTCCAGTATATATAATGGAGTTCTACAGGCTTTAATTGGTTTTAAAAATAGAGCTGGATTAGTTTGTGAGTGTAATAAGGTAAGGTGGTTGTGGTTATAAAGACAAGATGATACTATTGCTGTGTCATACTTCAGCAGGAACAAGTATTTGGCAAGTCCCAATGTCCTCAAGGGTGGGATTTCCACATGGAAAGGGACTTGACTATCCACACACCCTTGATTTCCCCTAGCTGGCTCTCTCAGCACACCAGAAGCACCCTGAGAGACACCAGTTGCTGGAAAAAAGCAATCCCACTCCTGTCTTCAGGTTGTTTTCATTGTACCAGCATAGATGACTGTCATTCCAAACTAAGCTCCATTTAAGGTTCTAAGCTGGAAAATAGTTAAGCCTGGAAAAAATCACTTTTTGGGGGAAAGTATTGTCTGCATGGTAAATACACATTTGTGGATCATCTCTTAATGAAGAAAAGTGGTGCTAATGCCAAAGAGGGAACATACTAGAGTGCGTAGTGAAAAGGGAGACAGGCCTGAGCCATTAGACTATATTACTTCAGTATTTTCAGTTTAAAATATGCTCTTAATTATTTTCTACAAGATTCCTAGGAAAACAGTAGGCTAAAGAATCTCTAACTTTTCCATTCTTTCTCCATTCACATGTATTTTTTTTCTAATAGTAGCAACTGAAGCTTAAAATTCAAGGATAGTTCTCAAAGCTCTTAATGCTGATCCAGGAGAAGGATGTGGTTCAACACATGTTCTTGCCAGTAACATTTCTTGGTGGCTCCTACGCTTGCAGCAGTTGGGCACAGTGAACCTGACTCTGCAGTTTTCTTTGCAAAGATTAATTTTAACCAATTCCGATACATTTTGAAGTATTTAGAGTGATATTTTCAACATCCTTACTACTACATTAAATTTACGCTGCTTATCGGCAATTGTAATGACACAAGTTAGGTTTTAGAGTAGATTTTATGGATTCTGATACACAGATTTCACTGGTTGAGCAGAAGTGTCATTAATTGCAGGAATAGCAATGAAGTCTTTCAAAAAATACTCATATATTAGGAAATGTATTACGAAATGTGTGCAAGAGAGGATATATGCAAGCTGTTGAGTTGACCATAAAAGGTACTGCATTACTCCTGAGAGGCAATCGTTTAGCAATTCTCAGGAGAATATTTGCAGCTTATGGGAGTGCAGTTAGAGGAAAGGAAAGAAATAGAAACATCATTTGGTGGTCAGTAATAGTGGTGTGTTTATTCATAATTATAAGACGACCTAGAAATGGGCTAAATGAGAAAACACTTCATCAAGCAAGATAAATGGAAAGAACTAATCCTGTAACTATTTATTAAGCTATGAACATGACAGATTGAGGGCTTAGAAAAACTTACACCAGCTTCAGGATAGTGTTAGGTGACGTTTTAGGTTTAAATTAACCAAAAATAAAGAAAACACTTTCAAAAATACCTCCAACAGACCCATACTCTCCCCCCACCCCCCCAACAGCACAAAGTATTTGAGAATAGGTTTTATCTTTCTTACCACTTAGAAAGTCCTTTTCATGCTATTTAAGTGCATAGTAAACATATAATTATATAAATAGAATATATATTTATATATAAAATTATACATAGAATATATGTGTGTATATGCATAAACTATTAACAAGAAAATTGAATTACTATAATCATTGTTGCACAGGCTGGGATCTGCTTCAGACCAGAAGGCATTTACAACAATCTTCTTAGATCTATACACCTGACCCTTGCTCAGGGAACACACAAATACTACTTCCTTTTCCTGCCTCTGGTTTTACTGTTGTGGGACCCATAGCAATATGTATGTAACTAGTACAGAGCCCATTTGATGCATTCTCCCAAACTTTCATTCATCTTCTAGCAAAGCTTCCTATTGCAAACCTGAAACATGGATACAGACCTGCAAGGAGCTCCCATTTCAGAAGGAGGTTGGTGCCAAAGGGTCTCCTTTTCCTATCCTTTTGCCTCTCTTACCTGGACAACAGTGAATCTGGAGGAGGAAATAGTGGAGGTTTGCAGTGTCAAAGTACCTCTATAATTTCAAGGTGAACCCTTTAGGAGAAAAGTTATGTACCACGAACACACAGTAGGTGGAGACATGTACATGTAGACTGTATGGATGTAGTATACTTCGAATTTTCTGAACTGTTCCGGTAAGACTGATATCATAGAATCACAGAACATCAGGTTGGAAGGGACTTCAAATGTCACCTGGTTCAACCTTCCTTGGCAAAAACATGGTCTAGACAAAATGTCCCTAGTACTGTAGCCAGATGGGTCTTAAAAATGAACAGTGCTGGGGAATATACCACTTCTCTGGGAAGATTTTTCCAAAGTCTTGTTGTTGGCTGATATATAATGTTGTCCTGGTTGCAGCAAAGATCAAGAGAAAAATCCATAAAATTATGTGTTTAGATGTGCTTAGTCTTTCCTATTGAATGATAAAGTTCAGTAACTTAGTGATATATGCATTAGTTTCTGCAGGGGTAGGTATTCTGTTTTATTAAGTCAAATACAATGAAAAGCCTAAAGCAGATAACTAATGCAGCATCGTTTTGGTAAATGTTCTTATTTCCTTTTAATAACAGAAGCACCAAGCAGGGTGGGGTTTTTTTTGAAGTGGGAACATAGTCAGCTTTATTTACAATGCAATTAAAAGCATGGGTTACCATGGTAGCATAACACTTCATAGACTTTGTAAACAGAATGGTTGCAGGAAAGCTTAAGGAAGCAAAGTCAAGCACCAAAAATTTAGGAAATACACGAATTTAGGCTTGTGTATTCAGAATTAAGTAGTAGGTTGCAGACTCATTTATTGTAGCACTATGTTGTTGCCTCTAACTGCAGTGTCACCAATAATCTTTGGTGTCTCTGCTTTATTCAGTGTGCTACTGGAAGACTACTCACTCTGAGTATTTGCCATATTTTATCTCACCCTAGTCATACAGAGTGTGACTTCACCAGTCATGTTAAAACTTCAGAAAGCTTTTTGGCCACCAGCTGAACATAGATTCCAAATATCTCTTTATTTTTCAGCCAAATGAGAACACTCTCAGAGGCACTTTTACTCATGACTGTATTTGCATGCATCAGTTGCAAGTCATCTCTTCAATAGTCTGGCTCCTTCATACCAAATATTTTAAGCACTACATCAGATAACACAGATGTTCCATGAAATTTATCATCTTGCATCTTGTGACACTGACTTATCCTACCTACTGGTCAAGTTAATTTACTGTTTTTCTCCTTGCCATTGACAGTCTCAGTTTTGTGAAAACTATTCCACCTTCCAAAGGAATTTGTTGAAAGCTAATTAACTCAGTATAGCAGTCATCTCCTTCTAGAAGACAAAGCACTATTGAAATGAGTGTTACATCTGCTTGCCAATTACTGCATATGTCCCAAAATGGATATTACTTAGCTTGAAGTAAGGAAGGTTCTAATGTCCAGTGTTGCCCTAAAATGCAAATACGTGTATCTCTAGAGGAGGATATAGATGCCTGCCATAGCGGATAGATTAGGGGAGAGCAAAAGAAATTCCTGAAAAGTATCCATCATAGACTAGCAATAAATGCTACCTGAAAAAACTGTAGCTATCTAGCCAAAAAAACCCAACCAAATCCTAAAACGCTATTAAAAAGTATAAAGTGTCTTTGAGTTAAAAGTAAAGAATTGAAAGCGAACTACTGAATCTAACATGGGCTTATTGTCTAATCTTATAAATATAGTGGAAATGGAATTACAAAGACAGTGCAAATTCTGATGACAGGCATATGTTTCTGTATCTGTCAAGAGTACATTTTGTGCAATGCAATCACCTGTTTTAGCTCACTGAGACACCCTACATCTTTATTTTATTTTTTCTGAATGGCCTAATTTTGTGGTGAAAGAATAAGACTGATTTATCTGCCAGTCTTTCTCATTAGGGGTTGCTCAGATGTTTTCTTGTGTGAATGATGCCAAACTGGAGGCGTTTCTGGTGAAAAAGTGTAAAGTTTTGATGAGTAGCTTGCGTGTGCCTGTCTAGCTCTCTTTTTATGAAGATTTTGCATCACTAAGGTTACTTCCAACATCATTTTTCTTTCTGTCACTGTGACAAATGTATTCTAATAGTTCTTGATTTCGGCTTTGTGTAACTATCATTCTTCACTTATTTGAAGGAGGACCTTCTCTTTTGAAGATATAATAATACTTTTTTTTAAAGAGGCATTTCTCATCATGATTCAGTTAATTGACTTTTCTCACATTACTTGCAGTTCAGCTGACTGTAGTATTTTGCAGTTACAAACTGCTTCATATGGCTTTTTCTGTATAGTATTTTGAAAACTTTTATTATCATTTATAAAAAAAACAGATAATGAATTCAAAGGCAGGTGCACACTTTATGTGAAACAATTACATACTTCCTTTGAACTGGAGCATGTGAACATGGAAAATTAATGAGAGAGAGTTTATGATAGACTTAATTTGAAGAAGTTCATAGTGTTTTGGAGTTAGGTTTAAAGTTCAAAATGAGTTTTGGCTTCCCTGTGTCATAAATGTGGCTTCTGGTTTGCCACCCCATCAAAGCCCCTATCGCCCCAGTCTCTCTACTGTGAAGAGTGAAATCCTAAGGAATTATTTTCCCATGGGGACACTGTGATGAGATACTGCCATCTACAGGTGATGCTCCTCCTCTTGAAATTCCACAGTGCACAAATGTACCTTTGAAATTGCCACTGTGTATAACCCCAGTATGCCAGAATTTCTTATGAATTCTCAAAAAGTATACTTGTTGAGAAGAGTCCGAGCTGAATGCATGTAACTGCAGGGTATGTAGCAAAATTCCTATTCTATTTGCATGGTATTTGGTATTTTAGAAACTACTGAGTATTTAAGTTTATGTCTGAAAATATTTATGCATGTGAAAATCTCTGCGCCCTGTAATGTTCCCTAGAAGTTCAGAGGAATGTCAAAAGCAGAAAAACTATTCATGTATACAGTTCTCTCTTCACTGAGGCCTGAGGTTATGGACTTCTGATCAACTTTTTTTTTTTTTCTTTTCTTCCCTCTCACTTTAGGATTACAAGAAAGCAGAATTCTGATGCATTTTTTAACTGTTATTCTCTGTCTGTGACCAACATGTTTTAATAATAGCTTAAAGCTGCCCATCGTATTGAATGCATCTATGACTCTTATTAACTCCTTGGATTAGCAAAAACATCAGGAGACTAGAAGAACATCGCTACTTAAGTTAGCATTAGGGTAAAGATTTTAAGACCATATTAATATTACCACTTCTACGGCTTTTCAAATGTCTTCAGTTTTAAGGCACTTGTTTGCTTAGCAGATTTGAGGGAAGATTTTAAGCCATTAACTCTATATTGGACTTTGTTTCAGGCTTAATTGATTGTCAAGGGAATTAAAGAGTAGTCATGCTCTAGGAAGTAATGTGCTAGAAATAATCCTCTCTGAAGACTTGTACAGTTTGATGTACATTGCAGAGGCAGAAATGGTGACCTTTTATTAAACAGATAAAAAGACTGAAAAATAAATTTAATTTCTATAGCTATATTTTTGAAGCAGGCTCAACTATCGAATCATAGAATCATAGAATCACCAGATTGGAAGAGACCCACCCAAACATTGAGTCCAACCATTCCTATCAAACAATAAATCATGCCCCTCAGGACCTTGTCCACCCATGCCTTAAACACCTCCAGGGAAGGTGAATCAACCACCTCCCTGGGCAGCCTATTCCAATGCCCAATGACCCTTTCTGTAAAAAATTTTTCCTAAGGTCCAGCCTAAATCTCCCCTAGCAGAGCTTGAGGTCATTTCCTCTTGTCCTGTCCCCTGTCACTTGGGAGAAGATGTCAGGACCCTCC
>WAAB01022387.1:125155-142766 GCA_013389865.1 Piaya cayana
CTCACTTCCCTCCTGTAGTCCACCCAAGAGGCCTGTCCCCTCTTCCAGACCCCATAAACATTCCTCCTCTTCTTGATGTCTCTCAAGATCTCACTGTTCAACCAAGCTGGTTTTCTCCCCTGCTGGCTTTTTTTCTGGAACGTGGGGATGACTTTCTCCTGACCTTGGTATAAACTGGCTTTGGACTCATCTCAAGTTCAGAACGACTTAGCTCTTGTCACTATTGTTTTAATAAAGCAGAAGAGAGGGGTTCAGTACACTGTGTGAGAAGCAAAGGGGATGAGATATTGGGGATATTGGTGCCTCAGTTCAAGAAAGCATTTAAATTCTTACAAAGTAGGACATTAGGTCTGACTGTAGCAGGATGCTATTCTGAATTGTGGCACACATGGAAAGAACTTTTCACTATATGTGTAAAGCTACTGGAGTAGTACACAGATCAATAGTAAATATATGATAATTAATGTCTTGCTGAAGTATGCTATTATGCCTTCCATGAATACCACATTTCACAGAAATGCCACAGTTAAAAAAACCCTAAAAAGATAAACAGGTTTTAGCTCTGATAGACCCAAGCCAAGCTGGCCTTGAAGTCCTCCAGACATGGGACATCCAAGATTCTTCTAGGCAACCTGTTTCAGTGCCTCACCAGCCTCACATTGAAAAATTTCTTCCCAATATATAATCTAAATTAACCTTCCTTCAGCCTAGAACCAACACCCCTCATCCTGTCACTACACTGCCTGAAAAAAAACTGTTCCCAGCTTTCCTGTAGGCCTCCTCTAACTACTGGAAGGCTGCTTTAAGGTCTTTTGGAGCCCTCTTTTATAGGCTGAACAAGCCCAGGTCTCTCAGCCTGTCCTTGTATGGGAGGTGCTCCAGCCCACCATTCATCTTTATGGACTCCTCTGGACTTGCTCTAACACATCCATATTATTCCTGTGCTGAGGGCTCCATAAATGAATGCAGTATTCATTGAGGTTTCACGAGAGCAGGGTAGAAGGGCAGAATTGCCTCCACTCTGCTTGTTTTACTTCTAATGTAGCCCAGGATACAGTTGGCTTTCTGGCTGCAAGCACACATTCCTGGCTCATGTTGAGCTTCTCATATCAGCATCCCCAAGTCCTTCTCTTCAGGGTTACTCTCAATCCATTTCCTGCCCAGCCTGTGTTTGTGCTTGGGATTGCCCTGATGCAGATGCAGGACCTTGCAGTTGACCTTCTTGAACTTCAAGATGTTCACACAGACCAACATCTCAAGCCTGTAAAGATCTCTCTGGGTGATATCCCTCCCCTCCAGTGTGTCAACCTTGACACAAACCTTGGTGTTATGGGCAAACTTTTTGAGGATGCCTTCAAGCCCTTTGTCCATGTCTGTGACAAAGATGTTAAGCAACACTGGTCCCAATACAAATTCCTAAGGAACAGCACTTGTCACAGCTCTCCACTTAGGCATTGATCTGTTGATTATAACTCTTTGAGTGCAACTATCAAGTCAATTCCTTATCTACCAAGTAGTCCATCTGTCAAATCCATGTCTCTTCAGTTCAGAGACCAGAACATCATATGGGACAGAATTGAATGGCTTGCACAAATCCAGGTAGATGATGTCAGTTACTCTTCCCTTATCCATCAGTGCTCTAACCCCATTGCAGAAGACTGGCAAATTTGTCAGGCACAATTTGCCCTTAGTGAAGCCATGTTGACTGCCACCAATCACCTCCTTATTTTTCATAACGCCTCAGCAAAGTTTCCAGAAATATCTGCTCTGTGTTCTTGCCTGTTTCTAGCCTTAGTTGCTCATGTTATGTCATTTTGAAACACTACTCAGAAGATGCCTTTCCCTCTTGAAAAAGACTGTTTAAGTGAAATTGCACAGTTGAGAAGAATGGAGGGAGCTTTTTTCTTTTCATTTATTTAAAAATAAGCTTTGTGTTTCTTGGGAGCTGATCAAGGATGGTAAGTACGCTGGAAAAAAGCAGCAGCAAAATTAGAAGGCTAATCATGGAGCCGATACTCTCTGTCCAGTCTTCCCTTAAAGCTTTTTGCTTCCCCTTTATAGTGCTCATATTTTTCTTCCCATTTTCCTACTACACTTAGCCTCATCTTCTTTTTCTCCATTTTCTTCATTGCAATGGTCAGTATTTCCATCTTTTCATTCTGAATAGATCAGGACTTTTCAAAAAAATTAAGTTGATATCAAGGTTTTTCTTGACCTGACACTTAACTAGAAAAATTATTAGATCTTAATATCGTTTCCTCACCAGTTACTTGAATTTTGGGCTTTGCTACACACAGGGATGTGGGAAGAAGCTCATAGTTAAATGATTTCAGCCTTCTTGTTTGGTAGAAGTACAGAATCTTTTTAGGGTAACTCCAGTTTACGTTTAGCCAATGACTTTAGTCTTCTGGAATTTTATGTTTTTTTAAGATCTGCTAAATGCACTGAATTAGTTGCTGAGACAATGAAGCTCCTCACCAGGGTTTTAAACTGGAAAAGTCCTGAGTTCTTGAGCTCTGCTGAAGCATGATTGTCTCCTGGCAGTAAGAAGCATATGGCTAGCAAGGCACACCAAAGCCAGTCCAAAGCAAGTGGAAGCAGGGAAGAATGAGGCTCTGTGGAGGTACAAGAGAGTGACAGAGTTGTGTGGTGGAAGGAGGAATAGGAAAGAGAAGAAAGATTACCTGATATTCTGGGAAGTAGAGAAGGGAAAGGCAGTCTGGAAAGGTAGAGAAAGAAGCTAAAGAAATAAGGACTTGAGAAGAGGTATAAGTAAGGGTCAGGCATGTCTGAGGAAGGAGAAGATATATCCTGGGAGGAGGTCCCAGTAAAATTAATTACCAAGTGCTGATCCAGCATGTTGTATGTGATCTTAATTTCAAATATATCAAGTCAATGTACTTAGAGTAAGTTCATTTGAAGTACTTTATTGAATCAGAGGCCAATTGTGCAATTCCATGTTTAATTTAGCCCTTATGCATTTACCTCTTCAGTACAGCTTCTGTAAGCTACGTCTTTTAAAAAGTTTTCAGAATCACACATGCTTTTGAATGAGAGAATGTATTCAAAGTAGTTTCATTAGCAGCATAAACGAATAGTACATTTGTTCATAGAATTCTGCATTTATCTTTTGGTTTTTTGACTTAGTTTAATTGCTCATTTGTTATTCTCTGTCCAGAATACCTGATCTATTTTGATTTGTTCAGTGATAATATATTATCTTACCCAAAGCCTACTAAAGCTTCTGGAAATTCTCATTACTTCCATAGCTTTTTAGATCAGACCTGTTACACACAAAGAGGCCCAGATTGAAAAGGATAGCAATTTTGAATACCTGCAGTAAGAGACACACATTATGCAGCTTTAACACTGGAGTGCCATAAAACTTCAAGAATCCACTTTTTACCTTTTTTTTTTATTGCAGCTATTTTTATTGTACATATAGGTTTTTTATAATGCAGTTGTCCTTTCCATTCTTAAAGGAAGAGGTTAACACTCTAGTTAACAAGCTTTCTATGCTATTTATTCTTCCTTTTCGTTGCTATTGCTATAGTTGCCTTCAGGGTCATTTTCAGGAGTTTGCTCTGATTAAGTCTACAGATGTGTTATTGAAATGCATGTGAAATGGGCCTGCTCTGATATCAAGTGTTGTACCACCTTAATGGAACTCAATCTAATTAAAGTTTGCTTCCTAAACTTAGGAGACCTCCTAAATTACACTTTCAGATCATTGCTTGCTATCAAATGTGATAGGAGACCTTCCAGGAGATAAATTGAAGCTAAACACCCAAACTCAGGAACTCTGAAGTATTTACACTCTTTAGGCTTACTTGCATGATCCTACCCTTCAGTGGTGGGATGAGCAGCAGCAGGACATGTAGCTAGGAGTTGAGAATTGTCAGTACAGTTCAAAGAATTCAGTAAGCCCAACACAGACGAGCTAGGAGGCCTGCAACTGCACCTCCATACCTGTATGCAGCTGCAGAAATGAGAGGCTGATTTCCAGAGAAGCTGACTGCAGCAGACTTTCCAGTTTCTTTCTGGAAGAAGTATCTTGTGAACTAATTGCTTAAAATTTGGAGCAGGGTTCTAGAAGAGGTAAAACCAAAGATTCAGCAGGAAAACAGTGATCTGTATTTGTGATGGTTTGAGTTAAANGAACAGTGATCTGTATTATACCCTTGAAACACCATTGTGAGGAGAAGCCTATCATAGTTCGACACCAAATCTGAATTATGCTTAATATTTTTAACAGTAGAGACAAGATTTTCTGAATTTTTTTGGCCTGGGGCACCTCAACTCTGTTGGGAGTGGAGTACAAATGCCAAGACAAAGCAGAAAACTTGATTTTGATGTGATTTAGTGAAAAAATAAAAGCTTGCACTGGCTTTTGGGATGGGCATAAAGTTTTAAGACCGCTTTCTAAGGGTTATCAGAGATCTACAATCTGAGATCAATAGAGAAACTTTGCTGTGATTAAAAGGTGGTTTGGAAAAAAAGCTTTTGAGTCTCAAACTTAAATCTTCCATGCTATTTGACCCTACATAATCTTTCAATTACTGGGGCACGCATATGACCCAAAAACTCATGCTAAGTCTGTTTCCGTTCAGCCTGTTCTTTTATACAGATTCAGCAAATGTAAAGTAGAATTTTATTTTTTTTTCCAAGGGCCCAGCATTACTCATTTTTCTTTCCAGGTGATAATTACTGGAGTTGTTAAGTGTTAGCATGACCTATGCGCTCTGCTGTGTTTCTATTAGTGAGGTGAGGAACAGACAGTGCAGCTAGAACTCCAGTCATCTGGTTGCTAGCTAAATCATGGTAACTTCCCAGTTTAAGTATCAGCTGAGTTATTTGCTCCACACACCAATTTGAGCTGCTTCAACAGCTTCAGTTTGTATTCCAGAAGTCTTATTCTCACTTTGGTATGCCCAGGTCTGCAGGTGATTGTTGAAGGAGTTTGGAGGTATTCCAGCCGTCTCGGACAGAAATTTTGCTTATTGCCAGTTCTTGTAGAATAATTTTCTAAGTGTGTCAGTCAAATGCAGTGCATTTCAGCATCCTCAGCACTACACTGGAAGGGTTAGGTTCACACTTGATCACTGACACAGATCAGCTTGTTGAGGTAACCTACATATTTGAGGTATGTTATGGTTGGCCTCTTCTCCCAAGTGACAGGGGACAGGACAAGAGGGAATGGCCTCAAGCTCTGCCAGGGCAGATTTAGGCTAGAGATTAGGAGAAAGTTTTTCACGGAAAGGGTCGTTGGGCATTGGAATAGGCTGCCCAGGGATGATTAGATGGTTGATTCACCTTCCCTGGAGGTTTTTAAGGCACGGGTGGATAGGGCCCTGAGGAACATGTTTTAGTGATTTATAGGAATGGTTGGACTCGATGATCCAGTGTGTCTCTTCCAACCTGGTGATTCTATGATTCTATGATTCTCCTTATCTTTTCAGGAAATGCATCTCTGAAGTTGATTGTTACTTTTTCTTTCGTTCCTGATTTCTCTGTTCTCTTCTGTTGTAAACATTACAGTGTATCCTGTCAAAATAGCTATTTACTTTGAGACAGACTGTGTTCTCACAAAAATTTCCATCTTGGGGTGTTTGTGGCTGCTGTGTGTGCTGACTGTTCAGTGTTACCAAGTGACAGAGCAAGCCTTTATTGTAGAGTCAGAATACCTGTATTTGTAAAGCCTCTACAACAGGTAGCTCTGATATACTTTCTTTATTAGGATTTCATCATGTTTCTAAAAGCAGCTGAAATAAATTGCTTTTAAAAAGTGCCATATCGCATTAAATGGGGTTATGTTCAGTTATCCTCTGTCATGTGAAATAATTCACAGCCTCTCTAAATGCAAGCTCAGAAGCTGCCCCCAGGCATTTTAAGACTTTTTTTTTTAAATTTATTTATTTGCTAGCCTTGAAAATACTGGAAATAACAATTTAAGCAGAATCCATAGCTGTAGATGACAGTTGTCTGGTACAGATTTTTATTCTTCTTTAAGCCTGATCCTGCCATATTTGGTAGTATCACAAAAATATTCTAACTTGGAAGAAGTTTAGTGAATTCTTTCCAAGCTCTTTTTTTCATAAGGATCCCTTAAAGTTTTTTGGCTTGTATTTTCCGTGTGATATAAAATACATTTTGGATAAGGAGTTTAACTCAATCCTTTAGCAAATAGATGAAGCTGAACAGATGAGTTAATGTTATTGATAAGACTGTTTTATGGGCACACAAAATTTGCATAATATGTCTCATTTTATTCTGGACTGTTAGGTATTTTCTTACAATGGTCTTATTGAATTGTCAATACTGTGTTCAACAGAAGATTAAATATATAATTTTTATGTCTTAGAAAACTGGAAGTAGGCAAAAATGCATGCAACTGAGTCTTTCTGTGCATTCTTGATCTCTGAAAACACAGTAATTATGTTCCAGAATGAAGGGCAGCCTTTTTCTTTTGTTCAGCCATCCTCAAAACCAGCAGGTTTTAGACCTAGTGATTTGGCATGTGGTCAGGTTTTGGTTTTTATTACAAAGAGGTGAGACATTCTTAGTTTTGCAGCCTATCATTTTATAATATTTTAAAAATAATTTATTTGTAAATAAAATAGCTGATATAAGATGTTTTTCTCTTAAGTATAAAAATGAAGTGCATTTCAACATGCACTATGACTTGTATGTATTGTCTGTTGCTGGTCTCCAACAAAAACACTAGGTCTGCACTTTTGATATTGGTATACGAACATATTTCGATCTAGAAATATGTAGGTCATGGGGAGTTTGAAACTACTGCCAACTGCTTATGGTAGAGCTACCATTAACTTTTCTTTCCCTTCCCTCAGTCATGTGGAGGCCAGAAAAGCATGGAAGGCTTTCAGCAGACCCTAGAGCTGCTGGCACTGATAGTATGGTCAGCGTTCCCACAGCCTGGGCCATAGACCCCAGTCTTCAGGACCCCATCTTCTAGAGAGCAAAATGAATATAATTCTTTTCCAGCTGTCTGAAATGGATTTTCCTAAATTAATTTGCAAGTACTTAATATTCTTCAAGAAATCTAATTGGACTTGTGAACTCCTCACAAGTAATAAAATACAGTGTATTGCAATAAATATTCTGATTAGTCCTATGCAATAGTGTTTGAAAATGTCAGTAGTTCAAAACATTGCTAAAAATATAGACACTGGCTACCTTGAGAATAAGCTGCATGTATATTCTATAAAACACTGGGTTCGATTCTCTAGTTCCCACTAAATTTGAATTATCATGAGAAGAAGAGGCAGGAAACTGTTATTTGAAAGTAAGACTACACACAAACGTATAGTTCATTAAACAAAAATGTATTTTTGTCTCTGTATTTTCTAGATAGATATGTGCTATCTTAAATGTAACATATGCATAGGTACTATAGTTTTAAAATTGTAGACACTCGTGTGTTCATATATGTATAAAAGTGGTAAGAATCCTGTTTTCAGTAAGTCAGTAGGAGCTTATATTTGATACTCAAAACACTGACATCCTTATTGACTTTTGGCCTTAAAAGATCTAATGCCAGTTAATTTTTTAGTTCCTATAAGAGTGCTCAGAAGGTTAAAAATGTGAGAAAATTATCCACCCAGATTAAAAGGTCTAGAAAGATAAGTGCACTGGTTTTGTACCTGATTGACCCCTTGTGGAATATCAACAAAGTGCTTAGACATACAGGAACCAGTAACTTTAATGAAAAAAGAACCGTGAAATGTGATTTCAAATAAATCATTCACATGGAGATAAACCAATATATACATGCACCTTAATAGAATATAATTGTTTTAATCAGTGTTTGACATACACATTCATTAACTATATAGATAATTTCTACCTTGTTTAATAAGATATTAATCCCAGAGCTATGCAGCAGTAGGTGGAAATCACGTGGTATCCAAACAGCAGTGTGAGTTTTCTTTTTCCCCAAAGTGTTATTGTAGAGAGAACACTTGGATTGTAACCGGTTTAAGAAGTTACTTTTATTTTATGTGTAGAAGTTTAAGCAGGTGTATCACAGTACTTCAGCAGTGCTCACATTCACAAAAACAGGCTGTCCTTCAGACATCTGAGGCCCATTTCAGAAGCATTTTGCTTTGCTCTTTCACCAGCAGAAATTACTGAAGGACACACATCTATCTACTTTCCCCTGTTCACAGAAAAAGCCTCCCAGGCAGAGGTTTCAGTTCAGCACATTCATTACCTTTTAATTGCTTCTAAATTGCATTGTGACCTGCCACATCAATAGCCGAATCTCACAGAAGCTAGCACAATCTGGGTGTATGTGTTGTTAAAAGCTTAACTGGCAGTTGTTTTGCTACTGGACTGCATAAAGGACACTGCATGAAGGGCAGTGTCATTTTGGGATGTTTTTAAATGATGTATCATTAATGTTGTTTCGAAGTACCTTTAAGTATCAGCTTGTTTATATGCTGGAAACATTTCTTCAGGGCATTGAGTGGCATGGAACCTTGTTATATTACTATCAGATTTGAATATATGTTTTGAGTTTTAGTTCTCACTAACTAAATGTAAAAGTTTCAATGTCGACTGTGGCATTGAAGAGCTTCCACAGAAAATGTACTTCCATGCGAAGTCAGAACTGAACATAGCATTTTATTTAAGATTCTTAACCATGGTATAAAAATCACCCTTGGAGAAAAGATAAGCTTGAATACATTTTAGGCTGAGCCACAGCAGGCATGATGCTGTAAAAGGTAAGCTATCATACCAACCGCTGAGGAAGCTAAGGTATAAAAATTGTTGCTCCCTTGGAAGACTTATTCAAAGCTATTTTGCAGTCACTTATAGAGTGTAACCACATCACCCTACTTTCTAATAATTTCAGCCAGCTAGGATGTGTGTGTTATTCCTTTGGTCTACTCCTTCACACCACCAAAAGAAAGCACAATTACTGTGAGCCAAAGCATGTGGCTCACAGTATTGCAAGTGCACATTTCCTTTCTTTCACCTTTTATTTTTGGTAATACATGTGTATAGAATAAGTAAAACCGTTGCTTCTTTACAATGACGCTCTTTGCATCTTTTGCTGGAAGAGTGGTTAACAGTAAAGAGCAGCACTATTTTTACATGGCAGCTTCCTTTGAAATGGCCCTGCTTTTTGGGGATTGCATCTGTTATAGTAGATGACACTTGTCTGCTACAATGATTGGTGTAGCTTCATTCTGTAAGACACTTTCCATTTTAGAACTAGGAATCTTTTGTATTGTTCCACAGGCTGCACCAGTCTCTGCAATGTGGGACACTGCAGGGATTCAAAGAAAGGCGTTTTGATTCTGTTTATCGATGATTTGTCTGTTGGCTCTTATACACTAACACATACAAAAGTCTAGGTCATTCTTGAGGTGTTTTCACGTTTTGAGGCTATTTTTTATTGAGCACTTTCCTCAGAACAAGCTTTCCCCAAACATGCTGAGAATATTAGAAGATCTAGATGTCCTTGAAGTACAACAGCATCACCAACTCCTCCCAGGTTCCTAAGTGCTCTTTCTTCTACCAGGGTATGAGAGAACCCTGGAGGCAAAAAAATGCTGGAACAGGCACACAGGAACTGGCAATGCTGAGAATGAGGTGAAATACCAACAGGTGTCTTTGCAGGGATTCTTGGTGGATGGGGCAGCCAGGGACCTAGAGTGGCCCATTGTTAAATGTTTACTACAAGAAGGATAGATATCACATCCAGGTAGAGGTTGAGTACTCAAGTTGTATTGTAGTTCAGCAGAACCACCTTTCAGGTTGTATTCTTAATTCACATATTCATTTGAATGTAGGGGTATTGAGAGACAACAATTCAAGGTATTGCATATGCAAATGAGTTTTTCTTCCTTTTGGAATATATCTCAGCTATTACTGAACCTTGGATGTCTACAAAGAGTTCAGGAAATATTGCAGACTACAATGAAGTCTTTGGCTGGAAATAATATAGGAGTATATTATTGTCTTTTGTCTAGTTAAAGACGTTAACAACATTATTAAGGTAATTAGATTCACATATAAAGAAAAATGCTTACTGAAAATCTGTAGCTACAGTTATTTAAGTAATCAGACTACATAGTTTTACTTGTCAATTCTGACCTTAAAAGTAAAACATCTATCATATATATGAAACGTTTCATTTGAAACTTTCAAATTTATCCTACGGATGAGAAAATTGATTATTTACAAGTTTTAGCTAGGTTAAAGCAGAGTATTAGAAATATTAACTATATCTATTAACGGCTTTCACTTTCAAAAGCATTTTGCTTTTTACTGCATTAAAAACAAAAAGAAACTGATCTTTCTGTTCTGTGCCCCAGAAAACTCTCTTAGTACAAAGGATATTAGACTACTGCATTTCTACAGAGTTCAATGGTACATTTCAACAAGAGATCTATCCTGATTTTTCTTTCCATACAGTAGCTTTAAAATGTTGACTGGTATGATCTACTGCAAGGCTCCAAAAATATTTGATTGTAATCAAAGATAAGTCTTTTCTCTCAAAGAGAAAAAGCTGAACAACCTTGCTAAATAAAAAGCTAAATTCTGAAGCATTTAACAAAAATATAATACACATGTCTTAAATGCAAAACTTGAATGAGTCACTCCAGGCACAGGCTTTCACAGGGATTAGTCATTTCACTGCGGGTCTTCACTCCTTAATAAGCACCATACAATATTTGAAGCAGTTACTCAGTTGATCTCACTGTCCTACCCTGGCTCTGCCTGCAGTAAGCCAGGTGGACAACACTTGTGCCTAAACACTGAATAACTTTTGGATATGGTAATTACAGCATAGCTTATAATTCACAAGTGGGATATTGAAGTATCCAGGGAAAAATTATTCAGACTTTCTGCTCTCCAAATGTGATATGCAAATGTGACTACTTTAAGCCTTTAGGTGTTATTTCTGCTATAAATTCATTCAGTCTTCCATATAATGAAAACTGTTCTTATTCACCAAAGGCTCAGTTACCAAAGGTTCTCTGGCTGCGTTCATGACTATCACAACATGAACTAAATTAGCTGCTCTGTATGTGTTAGGTGTAAGTTAGCATTGCTGCTCATGTGCTAACTCTACTGTACCAGCGTTGCAAAGCAAAAAAAAGTGTAAAATTGCCCAGTAGTCAATGCCACTGGAGGGATTTTCTTGCTGGTTTGCAACTGACTTGTAGCTAATCAAAGTCTGTTTTGTCCCACTACTTAACAGAGGGAGCAGGAAAGAGGGAAGATCTCTTGCAACAAGAGGATGTGAAGTGGTGTTGGGTTCCCTCAGGCAAGGTCAGATCTCAAAGCTCTTTGGTACAGCTTAAAGTTGCACCAGGACCAGTATAACAGAGTGTCTTGCTGACACTTAGAGTTTATCCAGACTAAGGCTCAGAGGTGTTTTCACTTGATGTTCTAGGCTTGTTTTGTACCTTCTGACAATTGGAAAGGTGAAATCTTTGTTCCAAAGTCACAAGAGAGGACGAAGGAATCCTGGGAAGAGAACCCAAGTGTCCTGTCTTTCATTCCTACACATTAGTCTCAAAATACCTTTGCTTTTTTTGTCCCTACATGTTGATCTCTTTTACTTCCACACTGCTGTTGTGTTTTTCTTCTGAACTGTAGAAACTGCCAAGCTTTGAAAACAGTGTTGTAGGTAATGAATGGTATCAATTTTGTCGAAAGAACTGTGTATGCATAATATAACCATATTAACACTGATGAGCTATCTTTTATGATTGGTGAATAAATCCTGAGGACTAGATCCTAAGTAAAGTTAATATGTGCCACACAGATATTAATCGATGGAATAAACTATTCCACTTTGTCTCTGTAGCACTGTGAATGTTTAATTTACCCCATAATCTGTTACTGGAAAATATTCGTGGAAAAGCTCAAGATATTAAAACAGACTGAAACTTCCTATATTTTTCTTCCTGACTATGATACTGAAATTTTGGTTTCTTTTTACAGTCATAAATGAAAATGGCATAATATTGAGTAGAAGTATTGCAGAATGAAATAAGCACACACCAATAAAATAAAGTAACTTCACTATGGAATCTTTCCATCCTCAATTACATGAAATACTTCTGCTTATAACTTTAGATGAAATGTTGTTTAATGAAAGTTGCATACAGTTTGAGAACCAAGTTCTGTGGGGTGAATGGTATTTAGTGGGAAAAGTGTAAGAAATTACTCTGCATATGAAGCGAACAGAAAAAAACATACCTAAACAGAGCAGGAAATAAATTCTGAATTATGGCCATCACTGAATTGGCTCTGCTTCATAAGGTTTATGTGTTACATTAGTTAATAAATATTGCACAGTGTACCTAGAAGTACTCTATAAAACCATTTCCCATAGCTTTCTCTCCTAGCAGTGGCAAAATGAGGTTGAATATATGCTGGCAGCTGAAGTAAGCTCCTGTAATTCTTGGAATAGAAAAGGTCAGATGAATCTTCTATCTCTATTACAGTAGTCTCTAGGTTCTCAATTTTATGTTCAGCTGCATGTGTTCTCAAGAGCCCACTCGGAAAGTAAGGTTTTCTAGAGTATAGACAAGTATAATTATACCTGTGAAGGAAATGTGGGTAATGTATGCAGCAGTATTATGTTACTGGAAGGTTATGTCATCTTGGGAAAATTCTTGAGGCTTCATTAAAATTCAGTGGGACTGAAAGATGAGATTTATCTTTCTGTGTCAACTTTGAGAGTTAAAATATCCAGTAAAAACATCTTTACCCTACAGGAACTCACAACCACACACAACCATGTGAAAATAAAAAGGGAAACTGCAAAGGTTGAATGACTTGTCACTGTGGGGTTGCCTTTTAGTCTCTTCTAATCCAATACCTGACTGAGGATATAAAAGTAAACCAAGTTACTTTTACATATTTAGAGATGAAGCAGGGGATTTTCAGTAATCAACATTCCTTCATCTGTGACTACTGATACAGGCTTTGCAGAACTGAATGCGGTTTCCTGAAGTGCTCTATGTAACATTGTCTATAAGGTTACTTTGTCCCTTTGGACTTGTGTCCCAGCTCAGTGCACATTTATTCTTTCTTTTTCCAAGCATACTTTCATCCTAACCTCTCATCTTTGGAAACATTCCTTATATTTCCTTTATTCTGGAAACATACTTAGCAAACCATGGCAGCTGGGAGGCCACATTTAATAATGCCATAATACAGCTGGATATAGCTATATGGGTCCAGCAGCTTGAGCCTAAGTACAGTCAGTACATGCCCTCTATCTTATACAGCATGCATCCTAATACATCATAACACACATTTACTAATTGGTTTTATAGCTTATTCACTTACTGCCTGTACCAATCATTTTTCTTACTGTGCTCCAGGCTCTGTTCCCTGATTACATGTGTCTTGCTGTGTAACCTTGAAAAGTGTGAGAACACCAAAAATGTTGAAATTAGATTTGAAATTAGCTTTCTTTATGGGCTCTCTTTCCCCCCACTATGGTCTTGCAAGAGAATCACCTTTAGGTTTTTACTAAAATAGTTTAGCTTCTAAAGTATTGGATAATAAATTGTACATTCTAATGTTATTTCTTAACACTTGCAACAGAAATTATTTGTAAATATAACAATTTTCTTGTGACCTCTTTAGAGTTAAAAGCATGAAAACTGGTTTGGCTGGTACACCAGCACAGTTTATCTCATCTATTAGAAGTCCCAATGTTCCATCTAAATACCTACTTCCAGAAAAGTAAAAGGTGGTTGTAGAGTTAGAAATGATCATGTGTATGGTGAGAAAGTGCAGCTGGGGAGAGCTCTGGACACTGGAATCCATTCTTCTGTTGATTTTTAGATCATTACACTTATATGGTCTGAGAACTGTCTAAGTACTTCCTTTAGGCAATTGACATCCAATGTGTTATCAGCTAAAACAAGAGAGATTATCTATTGTTTGGAGATGTGTTTTCTTCTCTCAACACAGTATTGTGAGAGCCTAAATAGGTGGTGTGTACTACATGTATATGCTTAAGTACCTACAGATGGGTGAAGTGAAACACGTCCCTGCAACTAATGCGTCTGAGGAGGAACTCTGAACCGTGTTTGAGAGAAAGAGCTATGGAATGAGAGTGTGTTAATAAAGTTACACAACCTCCCTCCCACCTTCAATATAAAGCTCTTTGCTTAAGAGAATTAGCTAGGAAAAGTGCTGTCTGGAAGATTAATGAAAACAAATTCTTGAAGCAAGTAGTGAAATGATTAATAAAAGTTAATCTTCAGGTAGAATATGTGGAGATTTCACTGTTTCAGTGCTCACAGTGAGTCTGGGGAAAGTTTTCACTGACTTCAGTGGATTTGCAAGGACTTGCACTGTTGACTGGGCTGGAGCTGTAGCTTCAAATCCTTGTCAGCCAATCAGAAGGGGCTGCTTCTGCCTAAATTAGTGTCTTAAAAAAAGAAAAATGAAAGAACAGTCCTATGTGTATAGAGAAACAAAGGACAGTAAATATATTAGTTGGTCCTCATATTGTTTTATTAATATCATAGCTACTAAATTTCTACACAGACAAGATAGTGTTTTGTATTTTAGGCAGATAAGATTTTTAATTTTAGAATTGGTAGTGAATTTCATTGTATAATAAAATTTTGTCTAGCTCCATATTTGCTGAGAGTTAAGATCCAAGTAGAAAATGGTCATCAAAACTTAAATAATTCAAGTCTATCATCTTGTGCTTATAACCCAATAGCACTTCAGAAAAGAAACTCATTATTGATTGTGCCTAAGGCTTAGGATAAATTACGTCTCTCTGTAGTTAATTGTACCCCATGGTACTGTGTCATTTCTGCTGTGGCAAGCTCAATTTAGTTTTGTGAAAGTATTACTCGGTCAGATTTGCAGATGGGTCTAATAGATACCCATTAATTAGGTGACCACAGGAAGTGTAGAGCTGTCCAGTTGGGAAATGGGACTTTGTAATGAATGATGTTTAGATGTGCCAGTATTAATGGCATCTCAGCATTTGTTGATTTGTACCAGGGAAAGCAAATCAAAGAACTATATAAATAGGTTCAGCTGAACTTGTGTTTTGCATTGCAGATAAGTTAAAAGTGGCTAGTTCAGGTTCAGATCCTAATCTATTTTAAGTCATTGCAATGTTAAGTTCATTGCAAGGTTGAAGCCTAACCTTACTTATTTATGTCAAATCATGTATCAGTAGTAGAATGAATAAAAAAAAGAGTGTTTGAAAATAGCAGAGACTTGTCAGCTTTGTATCTTTCTGATTGCAGTAATAAACTTGCTTACATAGCAGAACCCAGTTGTCAGGATGATCTCACTCCGTATGCTCTTGTAAAGAGGCAGAAAGCTCAGGATTTTGTTGGAGCATTTAAGCTTTCATTCTGGCATGGAAATTGTTCCATTTAAGAGCCATTTTAGCAACAAATCTATATTTCTACTGTTCTTACTGCAAAGTGGCTTGAAACCAAATGAAGCACGTCACACATCAGAGCTGTAGTGCCTTGGCTTTTGAAGTCTGTGTTCTCCACGGAGGTGCCCAAAATCTCCTTACTCTTTGGAGTAAGTCCCATAAAACTCATAGTCTACCAACTGATTCCACTGTCTCTGTATTGCATGGTAATTCATGCAACTTTGCTCTTCTAGACATGTCTCATCTCCCCTAGCTGCTTCTTGCCTGTGAGTTCTCTTTTTCATCAGGGAAGAGATCAGTCATGACTTAGAGTCTAACAGTATAAAAACTGTACGATTAATTTCTATGGTGGTATTTTTCTTGATATATGCTTTGTGCACTGTGGAAATAGTGTGGGAAACAGTTCAAACCTAAAAGGCTCATGTCCCCAAGGGACATGTTCTCCTGACCTTCTGTGATTAAAAGTTCTTTTTAGAAATGACTGGATAAACAAGGACTACCTTGAGCAAAGGTCTTCATTGCTTTGAGGATTATTTTTAAAGCATAATTAGAATTAGCAAAATTGAAACACATAAAGGTCTGTAGTAAGCATACAAATTGTCTTTGAATTGAAATAAGCAATCTGTTGTATTTCTGTCTTTATAGAACAGAAAACTGATAAACTGGAAGTGCTTTAATGGTTCAGATTACTTCTTTAGACTCTAGTCATCTTAGAGTTTTCAAAAGTTCTGTGGAACTGTAAATATCTCATTTTGCTTAAAATAAATCATATTACAAAAAATATCACCAAGAAAATTGTTGCAAATGTAGCAAATGCTCTTTGATATTACAATATAGCCTTCTCCAGCATGTTAAATAATTTTTTTTGACTCTCAGATTAATTACTGCCGTATCAAGTTATTTGGAATAAAAGTAAACTGGGTAGAATTTGCAGAACTATATTTTTCCTCAGTGGATGGTTTCTATGAAAAGCCCACGCTACAGCAGAGGGTTCTTTTGTGAGGGGCAGCATTTGAAGAAAAATAAGACTTCCTGAAATCAACTTCTCAGATTTGTAGATGAAAAGGAAAAACTAAGGGTCTAATTTACTATAGGCATTGCTTAAAAGCTCCCAGTTGTCATTCATCTAGACTGCCCAGGTGGAAAAACACTACTTTAACCAGAGTAAAATATTATTTGTCCAGAGTAACACCTACGGCTTGTATATAATTTCACTGAATTTAGTGATTTATGGTCTACTTTGTATTATTTTCCAGGATGATTAAACAGTGAGACAAGGACATGAAATGATTACGGAATTGATTTGGCAGGATTTCTATAGCTACACTTAGTATGACTTAATTATTTCTTGGAATTATAATGAGGTTTACATATTCTTAATTGGATGAAACTTTAAGCTGGAAACATGTAGTATTTTATCTGGTTGACTGATTTCTATGTTCAGTCCATGTGTACACAATTTTAGAGTAGCTTATTGATCATCTAGTTGAAATGCCTACCACGTGTAACACCAATTTTTGTCCTAGAAATAAGAAAAATAAACTTCAAAATCTCTAGTGAAAGTCGTAAACTATTCTATACTTATGAAGGCAGTGCATTTATTTTTTACATGCACTTAGTTCCATGAGTCTTCTGATGCACATTTAATATTTACCATCTGTCACTTTACAGTCTCAGTATTAATTCTTCACTGATTCTGCATTTAAGCTAAAATATCCACACTTGCTGACTACGTAGACATCTTTTTTAGGAATGAGTATTCTAATAAGGTTGCAAGCAAGTAAGTTCTTGTACATTACAAAAGAGAACAATTGATAACAACTTTGAATCTGGATTTTATAGAAGAAACTTATTGTTTATTGTTTCGAGTATGTTTTGAAAACATTTTCCTTTATGGTCTAAAAGGACAGAGAAATAAAATGTGAATCATAGAATCATAGAATCACCAGGTTGGAAGAGAACCACCCGATCATCAAGTCCAACCATTCCTATCAAACAATAAACCATGTCCCTCAGGACCTCTTCTACCCGTGCCTTAAACACCTCCAGGGAAGGGGAATCAACCACCTCCCTGGGCAGCCTGTTCCAGTGCCCAAGGACCCTTTCAGGAAAACAATTTTTCCTAAGGTCCAGCCTAAATCTCCCCTGGTGGAGCTTGAGGCCATTCCCTCTTGTCCTGTCCCCTGTCACTTG
>WAAB01022387.1:143685-202733 GCA_013389865.1 Piaya cayana
CTAGTCCTCCTTTTATTATTTATATATTTATAGAAATATTTTTTGTTATCTTTCACGGACTTTGCCAATCTGATTTCTAATTGAACCTTAGCCCTTCTGATTTTTTCTCTACACAACTTCACTTCCCTCCTGTAGTCCACCCAAGAGGCCTGTCCCCTCTTCCAGAGCCCATAAACATTCCTCTTCTTAATGTCACTCAAGATATTTCCTGAGTATGTCCTAAAATAATTATAAGTGTAGTAGTTTACAGAATATAAGGAGAAGGTAAGCAGATATTTTCCCTGTGTTTTAATCATCTAGTGATCAACAGTGTCTGAGATGGTGTCTCTTGGGTTAGACATGTGGTCTGACACGTGCCTGAAACCAATTAAATGTTTCAGTCAAAACATTGAGATGTTCCCAAAGACAGTGGTACAAGCAGCAATTTTTATCCTTTCAGAGGCCAAAAGTGTTTTCTTCTGTGGTGCCTTGAGTGTAGTCATCAGTTCTTCTTTTTACCTATTATATTTTTTTATCTGTGCAGAAAGTATTGATTCATCTGTCTGTCTGTTCTTCATGCTATGGAGTGTAGAATAGAGCCAGTTGTTTGTCCCATGCACCATTAATGAACAGTTGCAAGAGGTTACGTAGGCAAATGCAGTAATCAAAACAAGTAATGACTTTCATAATTGTAAATTTATAAATTAAATCTTTAATTTCAGTGATTTTTTTTATGTAGCTAAGTTAATGGGAACACGACAGCCTTGTTATTTAGAAGCAGAGAGTTCAAAACAACTCACAAACACAAAGTGATTTTTTTTAAATGCACATAAAACCACTCACACAAGATCTCCCTTCTAGGGGAAAGGAGGCATCAAATACATTTAAAATTAAACTTACTGGAGTATAGGTATCTCTCTTTGAAATGGGAATGCAGATGGATTTTCAGAGACAATTATATTAGATACTTATTGATCACTCGGTATCCCCATGGCAGTACTGCAGAAATTCCTGTTGATTTCTGGAGGTTGTTTCGGCACAACTCTAACTGGGATCTAACTGGGATCTTCTCCACCATTTTTCTCTAATGCATGAAATCCAACAGGGAATGCATCTGCTTAGGAAAAATGTCTGATGCTATTCTTCATTTAGGTGACATCTTGGTCAATGGAAATTGTAAAATCATAGAATCACCAGGCTGGAAGAGACCCATCAGATCATCAAGTCCAACCATTCCTATCAAACACTAAACCATGTCCCTAAGGACCTCGTCTACTCGTGCCTTAAACACCTCCAGGGAAGGTGAATCAACCACCACCCTGGGCAGCATATTCCAACGCCTAATGACCCTTTCCATAAAAAACTTCCTCCTAATCTCTAGCCTAAATCTCCCGTGGTGGAGCTTGAGGCCATTCCCCCTCGTCCTGTCCCCTGTCACATGGGAGAAGAGGCCAGCTCCCTCCTCTCCACAACCTCCTTTCAGGTAGTTGTAGAGAGCAATGAGGTCTCCTCTCAGCCTCTTCTTCTCCAGTCTAAACAACCCCAGCTCTCTCAGCCGTTCCTCATAAGGCCTGTTCTCCAGCCCCTTCATCAGCCTTGTCGCTCTTCTCTGGAATAAACATAGTTGATTGTTCAGGATCTGTCCCACTGTCACAGTGTTCTGTGATACTCAAATAGAAGCATAAAATATTCATTAAAATATCAGTAACAAGGAGTCTGATAAAGAAATAGACTGCTTTTTATTTAGTGGAATAATGAAAAAAATAGTTAATAATTTACACAGAAATTTTTGTAGTACTTCCAGACTAAAGGATGACTTGTTGTGATGATGATGCCTCACACAGAAGGAAGTTTTTAAAATTTCTGTAAGAAAACAAAATAATCAGCTGGGGGGAGGGAGGAGGGTGGCGGGTAGAGGAACAGGAGGAACATTGTTTCAATACCCTTATCAGTGGCACACTATGCTAACCCTTCTTTTAGTTACCCTTCAGGAAGTATATGAGTATGAGTAAGTTGTCCTTTTCTGCTATCTGTTTGTGCTTTCTGTTTCTGAGTGGATTTTTCAGCTACATGCAAAGTTATTGGAAGAAATAGGAGATTTACTCTCAGAGGAGGCAGATTACGTATGTCCTGGTTCTTTGGTAAGAACAATGGTAACAGGAGGACATGCAGATGATCTTAATGAAAAGTTAGTAATCAGGTGGCTTATATCATGTGTCTTTTTTAGCCTTGTCCTGAAGGTACTTTCCCAAAGTCTACTTTGGATATGCATAGCACAGTTGTGAGTACTATATGCCAACAAACAGATTTTCTTTTGCCAGTCATGACCCTGCACCAAAGTCTTGTTGTTGCTTGTGATTGTACCTTTCTGGCTGATCTTGATTTTTAGTTTTTTACAGTATATTTCTTTTCTTTCCAGTAATTTCTGACTGATGTTGATTCCCTTATGAACCTTAGTCACAGATCGCAATGTCCAGTAAAACTTCTGAAATTCTCAATTCCTTCCTGTCAGCTTTGGCTAAGGCGTCCCTATTTTCTCATGACTGTCCACGGTTACTTGCTCTGCTTTAGGAGACTGCATTTTGGCCTCTTCAGTGTAGTCACTGATAACAGTCCAGCAGCACCTCTTCTTGCATTGTTCTCAACATAAATAACAGGTGTTTTTTTATGAGATATTGATAAGTAGTTATGGCAGGCTGTTGTAATAGAGTAGAGGCCAAAGATAACACTCAGATTAGAGTGACAAGGTTCTGGGATTCCTTAATTCTTAAGAGACTTCTCCCTCAAATATATGAGGTCACTGTCCGAAAAACTTCTGTTATATTCATACCTGCATTGCACAGCTGCAGATCTATGAAACAGAGAAGAAATTTATACTCATGCACCCATAAGTTTGTGCCATTGTGGAGGACATATCTCCAGTAGCATCGAATACTGCATTTTGTCATTATTAACTTTCACAAATCCTTTTTGCATGTTACTTCAGTCATAGTATACTGGCCACTCTAATGTCAGTGACTGTAGTTTAGAGCAATTATTTGCATGATTCCAAGTGAATTCTGCCTCACAACTGAGTTTTAGATAAATGACTTGTTCTCAGCTTCAAGTTTCATTGAGTTGTAAGTGTGCCATAACAGTGGTCAGATATGGGGTTTGAGTGTATGGGGTAAAGCACTTGCTAAAACCACTGAAAAATTTGAACTACACTTGGCAAAAACCTAGAGATGTAACACAATTGATCTCCTTGTATCATGTTAACTCAACACACTTGTTCTTGTAATTTAAATAAAATGCTTCATGGCTTAAAGATTCTGTGGGTTATTCTCAAGTAGTACTGCACGCAGAACCTGAATGACTGACTTCATCTCTTGTCAGAATTTGGGCTGTGTGTAGTGTACAGAAATAAACATTAATTGAATAGATACAATCTAATAACATTCAGAAGGACTAAGATTAAACCCAAGAGGATTTTTCTGTATTAATGTAACAGCAGCAGCAATAATTTAAGTATAGCAAAATCACGTGAAAACAATTATTTTTATAACTCTACTTTGACCCATAGGAAAAAATATATCAACAATACAGTTCCCATCTGACTTACTATATTTTTTAATTTAGTCAACAGTTGGATATGTATTTAATTGAACAAAAAGTATGTATTTCTTTAGTTTCCATAATTATAAATATTGTATTTAATTTCTTTCTACCTAATTAATTTTCTAATAGGAAACTCTGCACTAGAAAGTAGATAAGCATCCAATGCACTAAGGAATGGCACCAAGCTAGGAATTTTTCCTCCAGATTTATAGGTTGATATCTTCAAGTTGGGTCATAATATGCTTTTCAAAATCTTTCAGCTGTCCAAAAGATTGGTTTCCTAACTTGACACAAATGTGTATGAATTCATTAATCTGGANAAAAATTCATGGAAAGGGTCATTGGGCACTGGCAGAGGCTACCCATGGAGGTGGTTGAGTCACCTTCCCTGGAGGTGTTTAAGGGACGGGTGGACAAGGTACTGAGGGCATGGTTTAGTATTGGATAGGAATGATTGGACTCAATTGTCTGATGGGTCTTTTCCAACCTGGTGATTCTATGATTTTATGAAATTTGTCTCTGAGCAGGTATCTGATCTTACATATTTCTCCACCAGCTCTCAGATGCACAACTCTATTAGCAATTTATTTGTGATTTCTTATACAAGTATGTCATAGTTCAGTCAAGATTCCAATGCTGCCATCAGATAAAGATGCTTAGTTCTTTTAACAAAGTGCTAGTCTTATCATAATGGTAGTTTCACAGGAAAGAGCAAAAANAGAAATGGCTGATCCTATAGCCATAATATACACAAAAGACAAATGGTCTTTCTCACTAATGTATTATTAAAAGCCAGAGGAAAAATTATATATGTTATAGAAAAACATTGAATTCTCCCTGGGAAAGTTCTCAGTGCCTTGACTCCTTACTGGGAACCCTTAGAAATGGTTCCCTATACAAATTCAGGATGAGAGGGAATGGCCTCNCCCACTGACACGAAGCCACATTCATAAAGAAGATTACAAGAGGCATAATAACTATCTTATTACCAGTGGGAGTAGAGATTTCATGGCAGGTAGGATCCCATTGTAATCCTTCCTTCATTTTTTATGCATATCCAAAGAATTTTCAGTAAGCGTTGTGATAAGTTGAAGTAGAAAGCAATTAAACAGCATCTCTTTTTCCCCTTTCAGCTTACATAGCAATATTTTATTTCTCAAGTGGTATTTTGCTTTAGATAAATATAATTGACTCATTGCCACACTAATTGACTACCTCTTTTTTGTACTTTATTTTGCAGAATTAGCCAAATTCTTTTTTCCATGTTCTGCTTTCTCTTGATAATGTAAAAGCACAGCACCTGTGGGGGAAGAAAGGTTTTTTTAAACAGAACAAAATAAACAGGACAAAAAGACTTATAGCAAGTCCTGGAAGCTGTTTCCATTGTGATTTTGACTAGTTACCTGAAAGGGTGCAATAGCCATCCTTATTTGTCTGCAGAAGCAATACGAAATACAGACACACAAGGACAACAATGGTTTTGGGCTGTATTACCCACTGAAAGTGAACCCAGCTAATGCAGCTGAATCACTCTTGAACACTGTGGTTTGTGGCCCACTGGGTGGGGGATGCTAAGCACTTATGCTGATTTGCTTCACATCCATCTAGTTTTAACTCAAATGAAAATGAGGAGTTGGTCAAATGTATTAGAGCCCTGTTCGCATTTTTACTAAATATTGCCAGGTACCTGAGAAACATAAATGCTACAACCTCCATTTCTTTCAACTGGAAATATCAAAAGGTTTTAAACTGGAAAAACAGAACCCGTAAGGACTTAAACAGAACAGAATGCAGAACATGTAAAGTATATTCAGGAAATAATTGCTAAAACAATAAAAGACCAAAGAAATGTCTCTATTATTTGGATAGAAATGAATAATCTGGACAATGTAGCCTGAAATAATAGTTAACTAATACTAATTTTAATAATATAGGCATAAAAACTACACCCATGTGTGAACTCTAGTGTATTGGTATTGAGTGTCCCTTAAAATTGCAGTGATTTCAATCCCTTTGGTTAGTGGTGTAAGTAGTTCAGGGAAAGATATGCAGAAAGCAGTGGTGGTTCTGGGTTATTAACAACCATCAATGAAAATCCACAAGACTAAGAACAATACCTAGAACTTTAGCTCTGTAGTCAGTTACTTAAGACAACTCATCATAAATATTTTTAGCTCAGTTTTCTGACGCATGCATCAGAAGAATCACTTAAAGCAACATCATCTTATTCTAACTGGATATCTGCCTTTCTCCCCTCAACCCCACAAGAGAAATATATGGCAGCATTTGAGTCTTAGAATTAGAAACTTGCTCTTACCTGTTGCCAGTGTGGTCTTTTGTTTAAAACAGCAATTTCTGCAAGTATCCTCAATGGGACTCCAATGAAGCAAAGGACCATCAGGAGAAAATGACTTCTTCCGGTTGTGAAAAGGTACACTATGTTCCTGAGAGAAACCTGCTAGCTTGCGACTAGCATGTACATTTTGGAATTGGAGAGGGAAACAATCTAAATTCTGCATACATTAAGTTTATTCACCAGCACTTTGTCTTATACATAGACATGCTGTTTTTATGACTATTTACTTCTGTGTAAGAACATATACTGGGGACTCAGATTCCATTAATGTGATTAGAAATGATACTACAAGAGTTTTTCCTCTACTCAGTACAGTATAAGTGGCTTAGATGATTAAAAAAAAATAATTAAATCCTTTCTGGTTTGCATGGTGTGGTTATTTTTATTTTCTTCCTTCCTTTCTGCCATCTGGATATAAACCTATTGATTTTTCCAGTATTCTGTGTTTGTGGGGATTTTTTTTTAGTGTTGATGCAGTAGATCAGTCTCTTTTTTATTACAGGGAATTTATTTGCCCCGGTTTTTGGAGGACAGTTATGTAAACTGAAACAAATATTAGTTATAATGATGATGTGAGCAGGGAGATAAAACTGCATTGATCCAACATTGACTACAGTCAGGAAGAATAAATCACACCCTAAAGAATAAGGAAGGTGTCAATAACTTTGAGCCTCTTTCTTATTTCATACCATTTTAGTTTGTGAATATGTGGTTATTTTTTGACCTTGTTACTATTTTATTTACCAGAAATTATCTTGACAGGATTAAAAGAATATTGTCAAAGCCTGCTGAATACTTTTAGAGAGATACATTGCAGTTTCTATTATGCAGATTCAGGTAGCTGATAGCCTTCTGGAGATACGCTGTAGAGCTCTGTCAAACCACTTAAAAAGAAACGATGGCTCAGGCTCTACGTAGTTATTAATTTAATTTAGTTATATAGGCTCAGAACTAAAGCAACTAATTCTTGTTTCCAGATTCCTTTTAAGGTTGCGTAGCAAGCTCTGTTGAAGAAGAAGGTTAGTTGAGATTGGTCCTAAAAGTTAAGGTTCAAATTATAATGGATGCGTTAAATCACATCTCTGAACAGAAAAGCTGCAACCAATATATAAATCCTTATGAAGACTACACATAAATTAAACCTAGTTGTGTAATTTTAGAAAACCAGTCTTCAAATAGTATTTCTGGCTCTTGAAAGTACCCTCACTTAGCCTGGCCATGACATACTTTTTTTACTGAGCAGACAGCATGCCTGTCCAGGTCAATTTGGACTAGTTTCTCAAGCAGAATACTCTGAGAAATGTGTCAAAGGCTATACTGAAGTCCAGATGCACCACATTCACAGCTCTCCCCTTGTTCATTTGTGGATAACCTGAGTGATATCAGGTTAGTTTGGAAGGACCTGTCTTTCATGAACCCATGCTGACTGGACCTGATCACCTGGTTGTCCTGTGTGTTCTGTGTGATAATACTAAAGGTGATCTGCTCCATGATCTTCCCCAGCATTGAACTCAGACCGATAGGCCTGTAGGTCCCTGAATCCTCCCTCTGGCCCTTCTTGTAAATAGGGTCATAACATTTGCCAACATTCAGTCAAGTGAAACTTCCCCAGTCAGCCAAAACTGCTACTAGGTGATGGAAAAGGGTTTGATGAGCACCTCCACCAGCTCCCCTGATAGCCTTGGCTGGAATTCTACCTGGCCCCATAGACTTGTGATTGTCTTACTATTAAAGACTGAAGTAAAAAAGGCATTAAGTACCTCAGCCTTGTCCTCATCCTTTGTCACTATTGTTCCCCCCTGCATCCAGTAAAAGATGGAGAATCTTCTCGGCCCTCCTTTTGTTGTTTATATATTTGTAGATACTTTTTAAATTTTTTTTTTCTCAAAACTGACCAATTAAAGTTCTAGCCTCACTTTAGCCCACATGATTTTCTCTGCCTTCATCCTTGTAGTCCTCCTGAAGTTCCTGCCCTAAGCTCATACTTTCCTTTTATTTCTGAGATGCAATCAAAAATCTCTCTATTCAGCTAAGTTCATTTTCTTCCCCACCAACTCNGGTCATAACATTTGCCAACATTCAGTCAAGTGAAACTTCCCCAGTCAGCCAAAACTGCTACTAGGTGATGGAAAAGGGTTTGATGAGCACCTCCACCAGCTCCCTTGATAGCCTTGGCTGGAATTCTACTTGGCCCCATAGACTTGTGATTGTCTTACTATTAAAGACTGAAGTAAAAAAGGCATTAAGTACCTCAGCCTTGTCCTCATCCTTTGTCACTATTGTTCCCCCCTGCATCCAGTAAAAGATGGAGAATCTTCTCGGCCCTCCTTTTGTTGTTTATATATTTGTAGATACTTTTTAAAATTTTTTTTCTCAAAACTGGCCAATTAAAGTTCTAGCCTCACTTTAGCCCATATGATTTTCTCTCCCTTCATCCTTGTAGTCCTCCTGAAGTTCCTGCCCAAAGCTCATACTTTCCTTTTATTTCTGAGATGCACTCAAAAAGCTCTCTATTCAGCTAAGTTCATTTTCTTCCCCACCAACTCATTTTTGGCATATGGAGGTGTCCTGCTCTTGCATCACCAGGATTTCCATCTTGAAGAGCGTTTAGCCTTCCTGGGCTCTTTTGTCTTTTAGGACTGCTTCCCAAGGAGCATTATCAGTCAGTCTTCTAAACAGTCCAAAGTCTGCCCTCCAGAAGTCCAATGTGGCTGTTCTGCTGACCCCCCCTCCTTACTTCTCCAAGAACTGAGAATTCTGTCATTTCATGATCACTGTGCCCCAGGTGTTCCCTAACTGTCACATCTCTCACAAAGCCTTCTGTTCACAAGCAACAGATCCAGCAGGGTGCCTCCCCTATTTGGTTAGCTCAAAAGTTGTGTCAGGAAGTTGTCTTCCACACGCCTCATATCCTGGTGAGATATGAGAAAACTTTGTGAGAATGAAAAGGATTTCACATTCAGATTTTTCTCTATTGTAGTCATAAGATACTTGCTATTTTGTTAACACCTTTCTGAACAGTCATCTTTCACTGACTATAAGGAACATAAAGCTTGCATTTTACCTTCTTTGTGAAATTTTGCTGGGTTCACCAAACAAAAATAGAACCGTTAGTCTTAAGAGGGGATATGTATTCATAAAGTCTGATTTAAGTCTTAAAAATATGAATTAGCTCCTCTCAAATGGATATGGAGAATTTTGACAAATTGCACATTTTTGCAGAAAATTTTAACACTATTGTGCTGAAGTCCTATATTTTTTGAGGACCCAAAAGCTTGATCTGAAACAAAGTTCTCTATGTTCTTGAAGTGTGGAATTGAATAATTTGCTTCTATAAGATGTTTCTTAGCAAGATGTTTAATTAGATGACTGGAATTTCTTTTCATACTGGGCTTGTACAGAGGAACCTAAGAAGGTTTAGATGGATAGTTGGAAAGTACTTTAAACCCACAGAATTGGTAGCCTGATCAGGTTGGGATCCCATGTTCCGAGTTGCCTCTCACTGTAGGGATGTGTTAGATCCCCAGAACACACCTGGGCACATTACATATACTTCTCTATTAAGATGTTATATGACAACTTAAAAAAAACCCCACAAAAACACAAAAAAATCAAAACCCCTAAAATAACCAAAAACATTTCCTTGGGAAACACCTACTCTCTTCATTCATGAAATAAATTATGAATTATAAAAAAATAATGGAAATACAGAATAAAATCATAGAATAGTTTGGGTTGGTAAGGACCTTAAAGATCATCCAGTTCCAACCTCCCTGCCATGGGCAGAAACACTTCCCATTAGATTAGGCTACCCAAGTCCTATCCAACCCTGACCTTGAACACCTCCAGGCAGCCACAGCTTCTCTGGGCAACCTGTAACGGGGCCTCATCACTCTCATGGTGAAGAAATTCTTCCTTATGTCTAGTCTAAATCTGTCCCTCTTCAGTTTATACCCATTGGCCTTAGTCCTATCACTATAAGCCTTTGTAAACAATACCTCCTCAACTTTTTGTAGGCCCCTTCAGGTACTGGAAGGTTGCTATAAGGTCTCATTGGAGCCTTCTCTTTTTCAGGCTGAACAACCCCAACTCAGCCTGTCCTCGTAGCAGAGGTGCTCCATCCTTCTGGTCATTCTTGTAGCCCTCCTCTGGACCTATTCCAATAGTTTCATATCCTTCTTAGGTTGAGGATTCCAGTACTGGACACAATACTCCAGATGAGGTCTCACAAGAGAGGAATAGAGGGGCAGAATCACCTCGCTTGACCTTCTGGCCATGCTTCTTTTGATGCAGCCCATGAAATTATCTCCTTTATTTCAGGGATATAAAAATCCTTCTCATATGAATTGGCACAAGTACAAATCATTCTGTGGAAATCTTTGGCCACCCTCTGATTCTTCTCTTAATAGGTTCTTTGTTTTCTCATTGAGAGTTGACATAAGAACATCAGCTTTAGTCTTCTTACCTGACTCATCCTTGATAATGAATTCTCCTCAATAAAGTGGAGGATTTTGTTTCCCAACTAAGGGGAAATATTTTTTATAACAGCTATATACATTTGTGGTTTCTTTTACTTAGCTTCTGGCAAGAAGAAACCCTGTTGCCTTCCAGTGCAGGAGTGTAAGAAGGGGTTGTGGAGTGACTTTTAGATTCACCAGCTCTCATTCCTAATCTGGTGGTGTCTGTAAATGAGAAGGAAGCAATAGAAACGGGTAAGGGATCTGTGGTTTACCTTCTGAGGCACATAGGTGATGGGTGGTTACAGACCAGAGGCCATACTGTGAGCATCTCCAAGCACTGAACAACTTATGTTAAATGAAATAAAGACATAAGGCTTTGCAGCTGTGTGTGCATAGTTTCACATGTATACACCACGAATACAAAGGCTTACACAGGCTCAAAGTTTCTTTTACAACATTAAAAAAATGTTCTGCTGTAATGCTTCTCTTGTTTCTCACTGGTAACATTTCTTTGGTAGACCTTGAGTTGTAACTTCGTAGTCTATTGAGCTAGAGTGCTCACATAACTGTTTCTCATGAGAAAGTGTAAGATTCATGTAATTGACTGATTGCTTCTTGCTAAAGGAGAATTGTCCAATCAGCTTGCTAAACAATAGCCTGTATTAATCGTATAAGGTATAAGAATCTGTTACGAACGTCAATAAACTGTCTTACGGGAATCACATTGATTCGCAAAGTGATGAACCCGTTCCTTCATCACATGGGGGGAGAAATCTTGAATGTTTACATATATAAACCTACAGTGGCAGTAAGAAAGGACAAAGAAATTGAGGAATTGTTGAGGGGAAGCAAGAAAGTGTAGATGGATACACTTGCAGAATAGAAATGAGACTAAAAGAGAATTAAGAATAAATCAGAAAGAAACTGAAAATACAGAGAGACTACAATTTCTTTGGAAAGCAGGTTTAGATTCCTTTAGTTCTTGTGCTTCCCCCTTAGAAAATTGAGTTAAATGAAAGCAATGAAGAGGGTAGGCAAGCAGGATCATAAAAGGAGAAGAGGAATCTCAGGATAAATGGATAATAAAACAATTAATGTGGAAAATATTAAAACAGGTGGCCATATGAAACATTTATTTTTTCAGTTGCAGACGAATATGCATAGGGATAAAAATTCACCTAGTGTGCCAAAAGCAATAAGGACAGTCTTGGGTGCTCTATCTGTTTCTCTTTCCAGACTTTATTTAATTTGACTACTAATTTTCTGACTGATATGTGCCGCCTTAAATTACTGGAGAACTGTTTTATGAAATGCAGAAAATAGTAAAATGTATCATCTGTCTCTAAGCCTGGCTTTGTGTTTAATATTCGCAGCACCAGCAAGATGCATAGCAATTCTTAGGAAACTGATTTCATTTCATCAACACCCAGACTAGCCACTTCTCTTGCAATTTTTTTTTTTTTTTTTGGCAATTTATTCAACCAAATTATAACGCACTTTGTCTTTACAACTTATTATATATCTCAAATTGTGCCCTCAGCAATGGTTTGTATCTTGAACACATAATGTGAAATCACATGCAGTATTTGGCGGATAAAAACTCATTGGAAAGTTGGCTTTGTATATCTCTAGTGAACATACATTTAATGTAGACTTATCTACAGTTCTGGTAATAACCTGAAGGCCTGGGTACAGTCCATTCCTGCAAAAAGGTCAAGATACTGTGTTTTACTGCCTGGTACTGCTCTCCTTATGGTTTGCAGCATTTTGTTTTTTCATTACATTTTTTCCCTCTTAAAAATAAGAGACAAACTATTTGTAGAAGGCGGTAACTTAGTAGTTAATGAAGCAAAACTGTTTTTTTTAGCATTCTGACAATACTTAAAGTATAACAATGTGGGTATATGTATAAATGAAAAGAATCCAATCTCTTTTTCAAATGAAGATGGGAATTAACTTTGGATTTGCTTTGTATACTTAATTTTAGTATTCACTTTGGGAGGATTTTTTGTAGCTTACCATGAGAAACTGATGTTTGCATCTACGAATTTTTTGTAATACTCTACATCATCTTCTCCAAATTACTTTGAGATCAGTAAACAGAAGAGATTACGTAAGCCATACCTGAAAGCTCCAGATCAGTTTAGTCATTTAAGTGGTTTTTTTCTAGTAGAAAATTAAAAAATGTTGCTCAATAAAGATAATTTCAATAGCTATGGAGACCTAAATCTTCCTAACTCTAATTCAAATTGTTAATCGTATTCTATAACCAGTTAAAAGCAAAAAATTTGTAACAGTCAGAAGCAGGAAATAAAAACTGCTAGTAAGTAACAAAACAAATAGCTTTGTATAGTAACACTTCAGTGGTTTTGATTTAGTAAAGAGCACAAGGATATCAAATTGAACTACTTGATCATTAAAGAAAGAAATGTGACCTATACGAGGTAATTCTAATTAAAATCCAGTGTCTCTGTACTGAAATTTACTTCAGCCTTTGCAAGGTTTTTGCTTTCAAAACTAATTAGTTATAAAACGTGAATGTGTTTTGATTTGGGGGATGCCATATTCTTAAACCTGTGATACCTAATGCCTGCTCAATACCCTTGTCTTGCCTAATTTATTCTCAAAAAGTACTTAAGCTTTGTGGCCTGCTGTCATTCTTTTACCATGATTTTACGCTCTCTTTCCTTTTTGTGCCTTATTTGTGCTATCCTCAGAATATTCACTTGTTACTTGTTAGACTTTGTTCATAAGGGCATTTTATATTTTCTGAAATGTATATACTTGTGGGAGGTAGGACACAGCAAAAGATGTATCATGGATATCATCTGTAATGGAAATTCCTATTTTTTTCTCCTGTGCTGGTAACTTAGCTGTAGACCTTGAGATCAGAGGCCAAGAGAGATCAGAACTTGGACAGGGAATAGCTCAATGTGGATACCAAGCTCTGCAACCAGTTGAAATCCTAATAAACTACATTCTAGCTATCTCTAATAATTATTAGGACATACAAAATTGAAAGATTTTGTACAGCATGTTAGATAATGGGAGAGGAAAAACTGATTTTTTTTTTGTTTTTCTAAATGTCTAAAATCTGTTATTGTGCCACTTGCAGAGGTTGCCTCTTCCACCAAGCACCACAGTATTCTGCATGTCTACATAATAACATCCTACAACTGCTGCTGCAGTCACTTTTGCTCTGAGGTTAAAAAATGTAGTTGATAGCAGAGACAGACTTTCAGGTTACCTCCCCATTTGCTAATGAGTATGGCACTGCAAGTCAACCATCCTCTGTGGAGATCAAAATAAGGCATTCACTGTTCATTTTAAATTGTTTTGCACTGCTGGTTAGAAAGTAATCAGAGTCTCAGAGAATCCAGAGTTTATAGCGTTTTCTGTTGCAGATAAAAAGGCATTTGTATTGTGGACATGTTAGTAAAATATTTCTTAGCTTACCATGAATCATTTGAGATCACAGGCTCTTGTTAATGGAGTAGCAACAGCTGATTTGTTCCTCACATGTTTGCACTGGGGTTTGCAAACTAGATTAAAAAAAAAGACATCTTAGCATCAAGTAATGTTATAAAATGTTAGTGCAGTAATGGTGTGTTTTCAGTAATCTTGATAGGTTAATATTTGGCCTGTCTCACCAGGGGCATGGTAATATTTAAATGCTTTAAGGGGAAAGTTTAACAGTAAAATTAAAAATATTGTAGAAGACGTGGTTTGCACAGCCAAAGGATGCAGTTTGTAAATGCACGTGCCAGTTAGGATGTATAAGGTATGCATTGAATGTATGACGCTACAGCATCTGAAGACCAGTATTTGTTTCTTTATTTTAACTTTTAGTATTTTTTATTCCTTCTTCACCTAAGATTGATTTCTTTGATTTGTTTAAGCATTCTCCACCCAAGATTTAACAATACCGGCAGCCTTTTACTGGGATAATGGCTGAGATGAAATTGCTTTTAACAATCATAGTTAATTTTAAGTGTGGTGATATAGTCTGACAAAAACAACTTTGTCACAGTTTGTGTACTTAATATCGAACTGATTCAAGACAAAGTAAATTGGCTTTAAAGAGATTTGTTATTTAATAATGTGATATTCTTGAGGATCTCTATAAACAGACAGAATAAGTTGTCTTCTGTTAGCTGGTAAACATTTAGCTATTTTAGCTATTTTATAGTTCTCCTGTAAGCAAGTCTTCAGTTGTATTTATTGACACAATTCCATTTTACTGACTTTCCCTCATCCTTTTTTTAATGTCTTATATCAACACCATATTTGTTTTTCTGTCAAAAAATACTGGAATATAATTAAAATTTTAAATGTAGTCAAATTTTACATGATGGTTTGTTATGTTCTTTTTAAGACATGAACAATACAGCATACTTAAGACCAATTAAAATTAAAGATCTGCTGCCTTTTAGGTTTAGTTGGAATCTAGGTTTAGAAAGAATCTTGCCTACTTCTTAATCATCAGATGTCATTTATTTAGACTGCTGGATATAGATCTGTGTAGATTGCTCATAAGAATATATGTACAGTCTTTTAATATTTGCAGCACAAGGTAATTCCTGGTCCAAGTGAAATGATCTTCAAAAATCAGAACTTGGTGTAGTGTTCTGAAACATGGGGACAGCAGAGAAGGGTTTACAAGTTCTGTATTCTTTCAGCGTGGTTTATCTAAGGTTTGATTCCTTTTAAGTTAAAATTTTTCAAATTCATGATTTGTGCTATTTTTCTGAGGTATTTACATTATTTGAAAATTATTAGTTTTTTTTTCTTTCACCTCGATATTTTTGAGAATCTTGGTATAACAATGGAAGGGCCTTCTGATTCATTGATAGATTTTTGCTACTGTAGATAACAGAGCCCTATTATCCATTTTATAAGCCAACAGATATGGAGATGTCTTCAGGTTTTGGGCCAAACCTTGCTTAGGTTTAACTACTAATCATTCCTCTTGTAAAGTGTGCTCACACCATTCCATTTCTTTCTCTCCTCTACTTTCAAGACAAGAAAGACTTTTTATAGCCCATCAAGCAATGATCTACATATAAATATATTTACCTCTAAGGAAACTTTTCCCTAATCTCCGAACACCTTCCAAATCTATTTTTCTCCCTCTCCTCTTTACTTCTCTCCCCTTCCCCTTTTTTCTCTTTGGTCAGTGGATCTAATAACTTATTTTGTTTGTGATGAAGTATAGTCCTAAGTTGATGGGAGTTTGGTTTTTTTTTTGCTGAAAAAGCCTAGACTGTCAAACCTACTTGTTAATGCAGAGCTTCAGAGGAAAGGAATGTATTATTTTAAGATAGTAAAAAACTATCTAAATCAATTTGAAACCTCAACGAATAAAGCCATGTATGAAAGATAATTCTGAGAACAGCAAATATGCTGAATATCACAAAACATCTCAACAATTTTTTCAGCCACAATTCAAATTTGTGTTTTATGATACTGTTGTAGGAGAAATGACAAGCTTCTCCTTGTTGAGAAGCATGAGGAATTATGGAAGTGTCATTCATGTGTCTTTAAATTTTACCATGCATCCAAAAGGAAGGGATGTATAAGATTCTGTAATCAAATGAACCTTGAACTTGTTAGCAAGATAGTTTTGATGCTTTCTTTGAGCAGACATCTTGTTTGACTGGAAAAGATCTTGCCTCCAATTCCTGTCAAACATGTTGGCTTCTTGCAGTCAAAAAGTGCTGTTCCATTTCTTGTCTTTCAGCATCACTCTTTTGCTATTACAAAGCCGGTGCCTTTGTCTGTCAAGCCTGCATAGTCTCAGTTGGAAGACTTATCTCTCTGCAGCAGGATTAGACAGAAATATGTCTCCTTCACATGATGCTCTAGCCTTAGGCTGCACAAGCCATGGCAAATTTCAGTACATTACCTTCAAAGAAAATGCAACCTCTTCTGACAGCATATCCTACAAAGTACCCTTGAATCCATTCCTCAAGTTGGCTTTTCTGTGTCTTTATTATTTACCCTTTGTATTGTATAAATACTTCACCACTTGTCCTTAAGAGTTAGGTTTTGTAACTGTAAGTGTTAGACCATTCTATTTATGTTTACATTGATTAATATATTTCAAGATATAGTGAAAAAGTAGTAACTGGTCCAGTACAAAATGGTCCTCTACTTGACAGCAGAAGATATGTATAAATGGCATGACAAGCTTTAATAATAAAGAGTTTCCCAAAATTGACGCTGTATCCTGATGAACTTTTCTTCAGAACAGTTAATGTTCTCCATGGATTTATTTGGTGGAGAAAATAAGAAATAATGTGACTATCATTTGTGAAACTCTTGTCATCAGCTTATTTATGCACTGCTTCTGTTATTGCAATGATATTAAAAGAGCAAAATAAAACTTCAAGACATAGTTATTTTCATTAGACTGTGTAAATACAGTCATGCTCGAGTATTTATGGATGCATGCACAAGCTTCCAAATGCGCATATATAACCACGAATGAATGTTTGGTCTTCTAAGAAACAGCATCTCACAGAATAGTTTTAGTTAGCATGTAAAATATTAGGTCATAAATTGCGTTTATGCTTTTTGGGTTAAGCTGTGTCATTCTTCAAATAGCCTGGAGTTATGCGTTATAGCATTTAATGCCTGTGTAAGCTACTCGCGTATTTGCTTCCCTGACAATGGTGGTTCTCGTCCATGAAATTTCACATTGAGAGCAGACATGAAGCTATTAAGAAATTACGTAACTTTCTGCAAATGTGTTGCTTGACCACTGAGAATTCTTCTCTAATGCTGGTTTCTTACAAATGCACATTTACAGCTAAACCTTTACAAATCCAACCAAAAAGATGAGTATTATGGAGCGTGTACAAAAAGCAATCATTTTGGAAAACTTTAACTCTTGGAGAACAATACACAGAGAATGTGTTCAAGGATAAGGTCAGCTGATCTTCAGCAATGATAATGCTGGTGAAAGTTTGAGGGTTTGGGTTTGTCTTTTTTTCTCTTTTTGAAATACTTATACTTACCTTTTGGGCAGCAGTGACCAAGTTTTGTCAGGGATGCATCTGCAACATCTATATTTTTCTGAAATAAGCTTTGTGATTCACCTCTGTGCAATCAGGCTTTGCTCAGACTTTATAGCTAAAGATCTCTTCGTGGTTCACACTCAGCACCTTGGGACTGCATGACGTATGGTTTCAGCCATGCTGGGCTTGATTTGAGAGCAGGAAGCTGCTGTCAGTACTGAGTGGGAAATCAAAAGAAAGATGTAGCTGACAGATTCTAATGCAGAAATAATACAGAAATTTGACTGGGGCCAAGACTGACTGCTGCGTAAAAACCTGTGTTGTCAGAAAGGTAGTGAACATAATTGTTGAATAGGGAGAGACTGGAAACCTGCCAAAAGGAAGGTTAAAAAAAAGGTGCACAATAGGGGAAAAAAACAAAGTCCAATTTAGCTTTTAGGGCACTAATTCAAAACTAGCCCAGGCTGAAGATTTAGAAACACAGGCAGAGATAGTGGTTTTTGCCCAAAATTGTTTATAAGCCCTAGCTGTTGAGTTTGAAGGTCTGTGTATATGGAGGATTTGCCACAGTGAATAGGAGCTTAGACACTGTGTGTCTATGCTGCATTTTTTATGAAGGTGTTGGTATCCTTTGGTGCCCCTGCTATGTTTCACAGTTATGTGAACTGAATCCAGAATTATATTTATTCTATGTGTTATTAATCAAGGGTCATGGTTTAAAAGCAAGATCTCTTACATGTAGTGATTAAGTCAGATTTCCTACTGATACATGTTTTATATTCTTTAAAAACTTTTCTCTGTGAATAATCTTATGTTTTCTATTGCTAATAAGGAGTTATCTGTGTGCTGGATGGCTTGCCATTTACAGAGTGTAAATTAGTCAATTGGTAGCTGCAAACAGGAGATGAGCCTACCTGCTTTCCCATCTGTGGGAACATTAATTAGAGTTTTCTTTTTCTATTTAGCCATCTTTTTTTTTTTTACTGAAACTTGTAGGAACTTAATTATCCCTTAGAATTTTGCTGTCCCTTACCGTGTGCCAGTTGGATTTTGATAAATTTAAGCAGTTGAGTTTCTCAGTTATTAATGTAAAAACACTGGAAAAGACAATGCAGCCACATAAGTTGCATTGCCCTAGGAATTAGGGCTGAAAAATTACTTGTCTCATGGCAAAACTTCATTGATGCAGCCAAGTAGCCTAAGCCATAGTTTTAGGTCATGTGCAAATATTTACTCCTGTCAAGCATGTATTTTCATATTACAATGGTACAAAAAACAGATTCTTCCCATAACTGAAAACAATTATACAACTACCTATCTTAGCAATAAGATCAATAGAATGGAGTGCAAATGCTGCCCAAATACTTATTCTCCATGACTACACTGGATTATTTTTAAAATATCCTTTAACTTAATGATATATAAAGATGGGTTTGAATAGTTTCTTCCTTAACTAAATCTTCACAAATTCTCTCAGCAATGAGATTTACCTAAATGTCTAATCTATACTCTTCAGAACAGAAGCTGTTACAATGTTAACTAGACTTTCCTTTGTCCTTTGTCGTATGTTAACAATGGTAATGTTCTGATTTTGTGGCTGCAATATAGTTCTCAAGAGCGTAATTTGTCCCAGCTAGACCATCTGAAAACAGATACTTCATGCTCATTCTACCTCAGCAATTCAGTTATTTCTAAATTAATGTTATTCTAATTAAAGTTTTTATATATACCTCCCTGTATGTACCTGGGAAAAACCTAAAATTATCCCAATATTTTTATGTCCCTTCTTTCTTATTGCAAAATTCATAGAATCATAGAACAACCAGGTTGGAAGAATCACAGAATAACCAGGTTGGAAGAGACCCACCGGATCATCGAGTCCAACCAATAAACCATGTCCCTCAGGACAACGAACAGGTGGAGTCCTACTATGGCTTCTATGAGCAGTTCAAGCTCATATTTCTGTAGAAGAAACTAAAAAGTCGAGATAAGCTGAAGAAATCTCTCAGAATTTACCTTCTTGCAAAATTTCAGAATTAACTTCCAGCCTAGTCTGTTTATCACTGCAAATGCCTTGTCTCAAACTTGTAGCTGATACTTCCTGTTAGATGTGAACAGAACAGACAGTTGTCAGCTACCGCCAGTGAAGGGGGGAAAGATTCCTCCTAAATCTTGTCAGAAATCCTGTCTTCAAGTTAACTGCATTTCATTATGCAAATACCACAATCCCAAGCACGATCTGGATGACCCACCTCTTAGAAATCAGTTACAGATTTTGAAACCTCCAATGAGGTTAAGTCCTGCATGCCTCACCAGGCTACTGCTTTCTACAGATCTCAGTACTTGGTAGTTTTTACTTAGCTGTTTCTTCACTTCTTTAACAAGAGAATAGCACTTGTCCAAGTGCTTGAACAGCAACCAGATCTTTCCCAGAGGCTAGTGTAGCACTGAAGCTCTTGTTCAGGCAGTAGCAAAGCAAACTGTGTAGAACTAAGAATGAAGAGAATTGGGGAGAGTGATACTGTTTTAATGCTCTTCTTGTTGACGTCTAATTCCCTGGATACTCTTTGAAATAGTTACTTTTCTATAAAACCAGCAGGGTTGTTGCCGTTAAGAGACTTCTTGATGCGTCTTGCTTCAAGAGAATTTTTTGTAGCTGTATCTTATGTACATGTGCATGCCTGTGCATAGAAATGCAGTCACTGAATTTATGGCACAAGCTATTACTGCTTTCCTTTTTAAGCAATCACAAACAAGAATATGAAAAATTAAAGGCAGCTACAGTGAAGCTGTTGATGCATTAATGTAGAATTACATAATCTATATCTAAGCAGTTTGATCCATGCTATCAATACCAAGATGAAAGGATAGTTTCTGCTCTTCTAGTAACTAGCCTTTTTAGAATTCTGTCATGCTGAATTACATGGCTCTTATCATTTGCAGATCTTTTTTGAAAGCAGTCTCAGGTTACATGCATATTGGATTACCACACATCAAAGAGATTAAAATAGGTGTGTTGTAGAGATAAGGGTTTTTTTTTTCTTTTTCTACTTGCAAAAACAATATTACATTAAAAATACTCTTCAGAAAAAAAAAAAAAAGGGCAGAAAAAAACCAAAAAAGGAGAAGAAAATAAAAAAAAAAAAAAAAAAAAAAGGGCTGAAAGGAGCCAAACTGGGAGAAGGAGCTTACAGTAAATTGCAGAATGGCTGACAGATTCCTGACAATAAACACAGCTGCTTTGTTTCTTGCTTTAATGTGTTTTATATCCTCATGAAGAAGCGTAAAGTTAGGCATTAACATGTGAGAATATAAGCTACTTACACATTACCAGCTCATTTTAAAGTCTTGTGAAGTTATAAAGAAAATAGCAGTTACTTTCAGATGGTAATTTTCTCAGGTACTCCTCACTGACAGATCTGATGTTAATTTATAGGTGACCAAATATCTTTCAAAATGTTACACTTTAATTTATTCAGCAATTTTAGAAGAGTTAAGGTGGGGCATCTGGTTTTAGGATTTCTTTTATCTTGAAAGTTGCATTTGATCCCATTCCTATTACTTATTAGCAAAAATAAAAAAGCCAGCAACAGGAAATTGTGAAGAAATTATATGCTGCTATTCATAAAAGCATTTCACAGAGCTGCCTGTGCACAGAAGGATCAAAACCAATTAGGAGATCATTGAAATTGCAGTTAAAATTTGAAAGAAGAGTAATTCTCTCTGGAAGAATGGCATATACATATCTACCTTGTACTCTTGTTTACTGAGGGAGAGTCCAAGCTTAGAGAAAGGCTTTTGGCCTTCACACCAATCCCGTTCTTGAAAGCTGACAGTTTAACTGATGTTGATTCAAGGAACTGTGGTGGTAGTGTTTGATCAGAAGGTCTTCTGAAAGTGTCATTAGGCAATGGAATGATCTGCCCAGGGAGGTGGTTGAATTGCCTTCCCTGGAGGTGTTTAAGGCATGGGTGGATGAGGTACTGTGGGGCATGGTTTAGAGATTGGTGGGAATGGTTGGACTTGATGATGTCATGGGTCTCTTCCAACCTGGTGATTCTATGATTCTTTATTGAGTAACTCAACTTGCAAAATGAGCAAAAGACTGAAACAGTGTGAACTGTATCAGGTGTAATCCAGAAGAGGTTATCTATGATGCAGGATGTTCTCTAGACTATCTAAAAAGGACTGGGTTTCGAAACTTCATGATTTATACAACCTGGCTTAACTGAGATTTTTATCGACTACTGTTTTTTTAAATCACATATATCGCCAGATTATGTGAATATTTTTATTTAGAGCATTATAAGGAAAACAATGTTAGCCTACTAGCATCATAAACTACTAGGATTAAAGAAACAGTATGAGAAGGAAGTAGAATGTAGCTAAGATTCTAGAAGGTGCAGGGGAATTTCATTTGAGGGCAACTGTGTATATTATTCACCACATCTTGACAAAGGAGTATTCAGATTTAATACTGAAACAGAGTGGGAGGCAGCTGAACTCTGGTGGTCTTACCTGTCCCTGGGTGGCACAGAAGTCACCATTCTCATCCCTCCTGGAAAGGGCCACAAGGGAATAAGGCAGTCCCAACCAAGTTCCTCTCATTAAAGCACATCTTGAGGAGAGAGGCAAGCGTTTTCCATCTGTTTGTGCACCAGTGCTGTAGCACATTCTTTGTGACAGTAAAGGTGATACAACACACAGAATGTGGGAGCTTTGCAGGGCTCTATCCTGTAATACCGCTGACTTTATAATGGTGTGTTGCCCAATCCCACTTACCCCTGCAATGCTTTCTATCTACAATAGCATACTTTGCAACTCAGATGTAACTGTGTTTTGTACTATGTTATTTCTTGTACATATTTCCTCAAGATTATAGGTTCATCCTTGTAATCAAAGTGTCATTCAGATCGCATTTCAGGATCAAGTTATTTCACTGGTAGTGATGAATCTCTAAGAATGCCCAGTATTAATCACTAAATCCATTGATTTGGGAGCATTGACTGAAGATTAAAATATTGACCACTCAGTTTTCCTAAAATACTGTATAAACTTAACAATGGTCTGTGCCTCCCACATGTATGACCCAAGATCATAAACACAACAAAGCCAAAATGTAACATTTGGTTTTTCCTTAAGCCTGCCATCATCTTATGAGCCTGTAGATAGTAACTCTGGACTCAATCCACAGAGTTGGATTCATACCTGTTGATTTCTCCGAAAAGATTTCTGGCAAATTTAACCTTTTCCAGGGAAGTGGTTTGCCTACGAGTGCAATCATTGCTAGACTTTTGCCATTCTGCAATTTCCTGATGGGATCAAGACAGTGGGATTTACAGAGGAACAAACCCATTTTCTGCCTGTTTATCAGGTCATGTTTGAACATGCTATATGAATTACTTTGCAGTCAGAAGCCAGTAGTTTACAAAACTAACACATATTATTTTTCTGTAACTTCATCACCTGCAGTGTTCAGAAGATCATTGTTTTAAAATTTATTATCTAGCAGTAGCAATTGGCTTACTGGTAGACCTGGTAGACTAACTTTTGTAGCAACACTTGACATATGTTTTGACTTAGTTTTTGTGAAAGAAAAAAAAAACCCAAACAATCAGGAAACTGAAATTCTCAAAATTGAAGGGCTGCATCAAAATTAGAAAATATGTCAGCTAATACATACTAACCAATGCTTTGTTTTTCACACTTCTGTTTCCAGTGAAAAAGAAGCCTCAACCAGCATAAGTAGTTCTTCATGTAAGGAAGTCCATGAAAATGTGAATGTGCTGATTGTGAGCTAAAATATACTGATAAATTTCATATGAAGGCAATGCAATAATGAGTTTTTGAAGATTCTCCATTATTCTAGAATTAGTTACAACAGTAAGTTTATTTCAAGGGAAAGAAAGTAGGTTTGATAACTTGTTTTGCTTCCTTATTTCTCAGTTAATTTATTAGTATTGAGGTGGGAAATCTGACTAGTTATTACTGGTTCCATTGTATCGTGTCTGAGCTTATAAAAGGGGTTGTTTTTTCATTTCCTTTAAGCGCTTTCTTAGAAATTTTATTTCTACACTTGGGACTCCAGCAAAAATGAGAAATACATTTTAATAAATTTAAAATATGCTATAAATTTTGAATAAGAAACTTCCTCCTTGATTCTTGAGAGCTTTTGGATGTAGACTAAGGTGAAAATGGACTTCAGGGTATTTGGCAAACAGTGGACCTCACCTGGAGCTTTAAGGTTTGTCACGAGCTATACTAAGGTACCTTTTACTTACAGATAAGGCTTGTTGATTTCTTGTTTTGCAGACATATCTTTAATTATAAGATTTTACTCACATTACATCACTTACTTGAAAACTTGTGATACTTAAACTTTTCAATCCTCTGCGTAGTGCTGCTGAGTTCTTGCCCAAATAATTTAGGTCCAGATGATTATGGTATCTTAATTAAAAAAATAAATAAATTCATTTCATGTGAGGAATAAGGATCAGAGGGATTAGTAAAAGCAGAGTATTTTCTTCTGTGCTAATACATTTCAAAATAAATGTCAAAGGAAGAGAATAACAAAGTATATGTCAGCAGTTCAGTGTCCTCAATGCAGTGCATCAATAACTTTTGAAGATCTTGTGGTTCTTTCATTTCATATTTAATTAGGCTTTATAATTTTAATAGTAATTTGTTTGAAATTAATACATTGATGCATTTAAATATTGGACTTGAGCACTGAGAGTAAAATTCCAAGATCTTCTGTCATATCACAAAAATCTTATGGGAGCACAAGATAATTCATACTTCATAATTCATACTTCAATAATTTCATATATTGCTGTCTCATTCTTCACTAGCTGCTAGCTGAACAAAATGTGGCTGGATGTTCTAATGCCTGAATTTTGGTATCTTTCCTCATATTGATATCGTTTAGCCCAAATTCTCTTGACGCTGACAACTAGTGTTGTAGGGGGATGATTTGTGAATTGTGAGTTTTGAAAAACTTAAATTGCTTAGATCCCCTCTAGAGATAAGGGAACAATGAATGTTTGGGGAACAGTGGGGGTTGGAACAGGATGATCTTTAAGGTCCTTTCCAACCCAAACTATCCTATGTTCTTCTGTAGTTACAGAAATGGTTCTCCTAGAGGAGTGCCAGTTCATTGTGGAGAGGGCAGGACAAAAATGATCACAGTTGAGTGCAGGGACTGGCTTCAGAACTTAATTTACTCCTTCCCACAGCCAGGGACTTGGATTATGAGTAGGTCACCAAGAGCCTGAGTCCTGCTTTTTGTCAGATAGTAAGCCCCCTGCTTTACAAGTGTAGCCAGTTGGTTTAGAAGCCGAGTGCAACTCAAGAGTCAGACTTTGACCCTCCTGGGTGTGGCATCTCATCTGAATGGTTCTATCACACGAAGCTGTGCAGTCACAGATCCCACATTTTGTTCACAGCATTTGTTCAATGCATGATCTTAAGGAAGTCACATCACTCATGATTAAGTGAACCCTGACTGGACACTAGGTGCCCAAAGCCTAGTCACAAACCCACCAAAGCCTATCTGTCACATTCAGTCCTCAGATGGACAGGGGAGAGAAAATATAACTGGGAAAATCATAGGCTGAGATGCGGACAGGGAGAGATCACTTATCAATTACCATCACAGGCAAAATAAATTTGATTTGGGGAAAAATTAATTTAATCTGTGCCAATTAAATCAGAGTAGGGTAATGAGAAATAAAACCAAATTTCCCCACCTTTCACTTCTTCCCAGACTCAACCTCATTCCTGAGTTCTGTACCTCCTCCCCACCCAAACAGCCCAGGAGGATGGAGAATGGTGGTTGTAGTCAGTTCATCACACACTGTTTCTACTGTTCTATCCTCCTTAGGGGGAGGACTTCACATGCTCTTCCCCTTCTCCAGCATGGTCACCTTCCCACAGGAGGCAGTCTTCATGGCCATGAGTCCATCTGACAGGCTGCAGTTCTTCACAAACTGCTCCAGCATGGGTCACTTAAAAAGAGTGTAGACCTTCTAGAATGAACTTCACCAGCAGGAGTCCCCTACAGGGTCACAAGTCCTGCCAGCAAATCTGCCAAAGCTGCTTCAGTGTGGGTTTATCTCTCCTCAGGTCTTGCCAGGAGTTTATTCCAGCATGGGCTTTCCACTGGGTCATAGTCTCCTTTAGGTACATTCACCTGCTCTGGCATGGAGTCCTCCTNCCCCACCTTTCACTTCTTCCCAGACTCAACCTCATTCCTGAGTTCTGTACCTCCTCCCCACCCAAACAGCCCAGGAGGATGGAGAATGGTGGTTGTAGTCAGTTCATCACACACTGTTTCTACTGTTCTGTCCTCCTTAGGAGGAGGACTTCTCATGCTCTTCCCCTTCTCCAGCATGGTCACCTTCCCACAGGAGGCAGTCTTCATGGCCATGAGTCCATCTGACAGGCTGCAGTTCTTCACAAACTGCTCCAGCATGGGTCACTTAAAAAGAGTGTAGACCTTCTAGAATGAACTTCACCAGCAGGAGTCCCCTACAGGGTCACAAGTCCTGCCAGCAAATCTGCCAAACCTGCTTCAGTGTGGGTTTATCTCTCCTCAGGTCTTGCCAGGAGTTTATTCCAGCATGGGCTTTCCACTGGGTCATAGTCTCCTTTAGGTACATTCACCTGCTCTGGCATGGAGTCCTCCTCAGGCTACAGATGGATATCTTCTCCATCATTAATCTGCATGGGATGCAGGGGGTCAGCCTGCCTCACCATGGTCTCCACCACAGGCTGAAGGGAACCCTCTGTTCCAGTGTCAGAAGTACCTCTTGCCCTCCCCTTTCTCACTGACTTTGGTGTCTGCAAATATGTTTCTCTCACACATCCTCATTCCTCGCTTTGGCTTCAGTTACTGTGCGCAGTTCATTCCACTCCTGCCCCCTTCTTAAATATGTTATCACAGAGGCACTACCACCATCACTGATTGGCTTGGCTTTGCCCAACAGAGGGTCTGTCTTTCTGGCATTGGCTCTGTAAGAAGTGAGAGAAGCGTCTAGCAGCTTCTTGCTGAAGCCATAGTTGTAGCCCACCTGCTGCTAAAATCATGCCACATAAACCCCATATGTGGCCATATAACAACTTATGGTGAATGCTACACTTCATGTTTATTATAGCATTCAAATTCTATTTAGAGAGTTTCCAAACAACAATTTTGGTACCCTGACTTCTTGGAAGTAAAACATTCCGTCTTTTAACAGCCCATCCAGGTGTTTTTCCTGTAGTCTAATCCATGGGAATATTCCTGGATTTTCAGTAACTCTCCATCAAGAAAGCATAATTTTAAATGTAGATTTCTTTCAACACAATTATTTTTTTTCAAAGTGCATATACTGTGTTAGTTATGTTATTTAGTTTAGCTGCTCTTGGAAATTCTGTTACAATGGGTAGGTAAAGTGATTAAATAGTTTCAAAATCTGCAGTAAAATACAAGCCTTCTCATCTCTTTTCTTACTCTTAGAAGGTTTCTGAAAACATTGGGAAGTACTTACCATAATTGTTTTTTTTAAAATATTGCTGGATTTTTTTTCTTTACCAGATACAAGTCAATTAATTTCATTAGTATTTTACATTAAGAGCAGAATAATCATAGAAAGGAAAGCAGGTGTTGCATTTATGCTTAATGCATTAACAGTTACAGATCTGGCAGGAAGGAGGACAGGGGACCTTTGGTTCAATGCTAAGCATGCCTGACAGTAAACCTCTGCTTTAATAAATGATTAATTATGCTGAAATGTACATTGCTTAAAGCATCTGTGGTTGAGTAACATTTTTAGGGCACTAAGGGATTAAAGTGGAAGAAATTAGTTTTATCATACAAGTAGAACTATTTAGAAATAGGCTTTAATTCCTGTTGCATTCAGGAAAACAAAAGTGCTCTGATTTTTTATCTTCACTCATCTCAGATTATTTTTTTCTTTATCTTTATACAACTGAGTTACACATTCTTCTGAATAAATTCCAAATAGCTGGTTAGCAGGAAAGTGAAAGCAAGCCTGAACTCTATAGCATTAAATCAAGGACAAATTATTAAGATTATTTTTGTGATTGCTATCTGTCATAGACTTTAGTAAAAATAATCACACAGTGGAAGTGTAAAAACTTTTATTAAGAGTTAATCTGCTGTAGTTCAGATGGCATTAAGTTATAAGTTATTACTGGAGAAATTGATTCAATCTAATTTGCAGATTGGTGACAGTTTTTCTCTCAACCAAGACAAAATCTCAGTAGATAATTAACTGTAGGTTTTGAGCTTCTCTGTGTAGAAGAGCAAGGCTAGAAGGTACTTTGGAACAGAAACAAAGAAACTGAGCAAAAATAGCATGTTTATGTTTAGACATATCTGTAATAAAATTAATTTTTAAAAAGTCAACTGCCACAATGAAGTGGAATGTATAAACTTGTGCAGGTACAACAGTTTCATTTACACAATATACATCATCAGTTTTCTTTAAAATTTAAGATCTGTGCTACAATTTCTGAACTAGAAATCCAACTACTTTTTATTTTGTTAAACAGAAAGCTAGCATTCTGACAGTGACTGAACTGATGCTGTAAATAGGAATCTTACTTATAATGTTGTTTAGCAGAAGGAGGAATAAAGGATTTCACTTTCCATGTAGCATGCAGTAATGACTAACATTTAGATTCTTTGGTGTGTTACATAACATTCTGTATTTGATGCAGCATGTAGATATTCTGTTATAAAATGTGTTTGGTCTCTCTGTCTTTTTTAACTTTTTATCACTGGCCTTGCAATGCCACCAAAGTTTTATGGCGTATAATTATGAAGTCACTTGTTTTCCTTGAGAGATAATATGTTTTCATTTTCAGTACTGTTGAAATGTTGGCAGTCAAATAAGTCTTGATATGATGTCCAGTGAGGACAAGTGAGTGTGCTTGTGATGGAACCAGATCAACCTATACTTTTCATTCAGTGATTAGTGTAGTATTCTGAAAACTTTTGAAATATTAAACTTTTGATTGTACATCCAAGGCAAGGCCATTTTCCTTTTTTTTTTTTTTTAAGGAAAAGAAATAATTTAGAGAGGTATTAGAAGAAAATTTTGAAGTCCAGTTGTAAAAGTTACCATAGTGATACCTGGAGCATTGTGAAAAATAACAGCACAAAAACAGACAGAGGAAGTCAAATAGATTTAAATTGACCTGAGGAACTTAGAATCATAGAATCACCAGGCTGGAAGAGACGCAACGGATCATTGAGTCCAACCATTCCTATCAAACACTAAACCATCAAACTATCAAACACTAAATTTCTACAGGATGTTCTAGTTGTTCCAAAAGACAAATATGGGCGATCAATCAAAGAAGAAATAAGTATACCTCTAGAGCTCACAAACAGCTTTTTGTCAGAAAATAACCCAGGCATATTCACTAGAATAATTAAATTCTTAAGTTTCCAAGAAAGTCAGGATGTCATCAGAATAAAAGGAAGTTACGATTTCAAATTTCCATTCCTGTAGAGAGTGCATTTTAGATCAAAATTGTATAAGCTGTGTATAACAGTGATTGTGGGAATGCCTTCAACGTGATTTCTTTCCTGCCCCTTCTCTCTCTTTCTCTCTGTCTCCGTCCCATTATCTTATGGTGTGCATGTCTTGGGCTGTGAGAGACTTGGGCTGTGTTCAGGGATTCATTTCTGTAACTTTGCATGTTTATGCCCTTGTGTCTTGGCTGTGCAACTCAATATCTTGGTGTGTTCATGTTTGCCAGAGACAGAAATAAATACTGCTTTTGATATTCACCCTGGGAGTGACCTTATTGGTCTCTGGATCGCCACACAGATAAACAAATCCACTTTCCCCCCCCAGTCAAGGCTGGACATGAGCATGTGGCTTGTGGTTGTGACAGCACTATAGATGCCCTTCCCTCTTTCTGCTCATTTATTAAAACCTATGATCTGTTCCCCTAGATTCAATACAGTGGTAACAGTACAGTAGTGTAACGTGTAGCACCTGTTGTTTATAGAATTGCAGACAGGAAAACAGCAGCTAAAAGATGTTTCCCTTGAAGAATGTGCTGCAAAGTCTTCCTGGGAACTAATCTGTGCACTTCTCCAGACTCATGTAAATTGGATATTCATTCGTCCTCTTGTAATATAATAAGGAGTCCAGTATTTTTATAAAAGAGATTTTTAAAAGGNAAAAAAATGTGCTCTGATTTTTTATCTTCACTCATCTCAGATTATTTTTTTCTTTATCTTTATACAACTGAGTTACACATTCTTCTGAATAAATTCCAAATAGCTGGTTAGCAGGAAAGTGAAAGCAAGCCTGAACTCTATAGCATTAAATCAAGGACAAATTATTAAGATTATTTTTGTGATTGCTATCTGTCATAGACTTTAGTAAAAATAATCACACAGTGGAAGTGTAAAAACTTTTATTAAGAGTTAATCTGCTGTAGTTCAGATGGCATTAAGTTATAAGTTATTACTGGAGAAATTGATTCAATCTAATTTGCAGATTGGTGACAGTTTTTCTCTCAACCAAGACAAAATCTCAGTAGATAATTAACTGTAGGTTTTGAGCTTCTCTGTGTAGAAGAGCAAGGCTAGAAGGTACTTTGGAACAGAAACAAAGAAACTGAGCAAAAATAGCATGTTTATGTTTAGACATATCTGTAATAAAATTAATTTTTAAAAAGTCAACTGCCACAATGAAGTGGAATGTATAAACTTGTGCAGGTACAACAGTTTCATTTACACAATATACATCATCAGTTTTCTTTAAAATTTAAGATCTGTGCTACAATTTCTGAACTAGAAATCCAACTACTTTTTATTTTGTTAAACAGAAAGCTAGCATTCTGACAGTGACTGAACTGATGCTGTAAATAGGAATCTTACTTATAATGTTGTTTAGCAGAAGGAGGAATAAAGGATTTCACTTTCCATGTAGCATGCAGTAATGACTAACATTTAGATTCTTTGGTGTGTTACATAACATTCTGTATTTGACGCAGCATGTAGATATTCTGTTATAAAATGTGTTTGGTCTCTCTGTCTTTTTTTAACCTTTTATCACTGGCCTTGCAATGCCACCAAAGTTTTATGGTGTATAATTATGAAGTCACTTGTTTTCCTTGAGAGATAATATGTTTTCATTTTCAGTACTGTTGAAATGTTGGCAGTCAAATAAGTCTTGATATGATGTCCAGTGAGGACAAGTGAGTGTGCTTGTGATGGAACCAGATCAACCTATACTTTTCATTCAGTGATTAGTGTAGTATTCTGAAAACTTTTGAAATATTAAACTTTTGATTGTACATCCAAGGCAAGGCCATTTTCCTTTTTTTTTTTTTTTAAGGAAAAGAAATAATTTAGAGAGGTATTAGAAGAAAATTTTGAAGTCCAGTTGTAAAAGTTACCATAGTGATACCTGGAGCATTGTGAAAAATAACAGCACAAAAACAGACAGAGGAAGTCAAATAGATTTAAATTGACCTGAGGAACTTAGAATCATAGAATCACCAGGCTGGAAGAGACGCAACGGATCATTGAGTCCAACCATTCCTATCAAACACTAAACCATCAAACTATCAAACACTAAATTTCTACAGGATGTTCTAGTTGTTCCAAAAGACAAATATGGGCGATCAATCAAAGAAGAAATAAGTATACCTCTAGAGCTCACAAACAGCTTTTTGTCAGAAAATAACCCAGGCATATTCACTAGAATAATTAAATTCTTAAGTTTCCAAGAAAGTCAGGAAGTCATCAGAATAAAAAGAAGTTACGATTTCAAATTTCCATTCCTGTAGAGAGTGCATTTTAGATCAAAATTGTATAAGCTGTGTATAACAGTGATTGTGGGAATGCCTTCAACGTGATTTCTTTCCTGCCCCTTCTCTCTCTTTCTCTCTGTCTCTGTCCCATTATCTTAAGGTGTGCATGTCTTGGGCTGTGAGAGACTAGGGCTGTGTTCAGGGATTCATTTCTGTAACTTTGCATGTTTATGCCCTTGTGTCTTGGCTGTGCAACTCAATATCTTTGTGTGTTCATGTTTGCCAGAGCCAGAAATAAATACTGCTTTTGATATTCACCCTGGGAGTGACCTTATTGGTCTCTGGATCGCCACACAGATAAACAAATCCACTTTCCCCCCCCAGTCAAGGCTGGACATGAGCATGTGGCTTGTGGTTGTGACAGCACTATAGATGCCCTTCCCTCTTTCTGCTCATTTATTAAAACCTATGATCTGTTCCCCTAGATTCAATACAGTGGTAACAGTACAGTAGTGTAACGTGTAGCACCTGTTGTTTATAGAATTGCAGACAGGAAAACAGCAGCTAAAAGATGTTTCCCTTGAAGAATGTGCTGCAAAGTCTTCCTGGGAACTAATCTGTGCACTTCTCCAGACTCATGTAAATTGGATATTCATTCGTCCTCTTGTAATATAATAAGGAGTCCAGTATTTTTATAAAAGAGATTTTTAAAAGGGGGGGTTTGAAAAATGTCCACTCTTTTCTTTTTCTCCTTGAAGAAAAGTTAATATCCTAGTGAAAAAAGCTATATATGCATTTTGAATTTGTAGTAAGAGATGAGTGTGATGAATGAAGATCACAATTAACAGGGAGAATAGAGCTTTGTATGGAATAGTCTCCCTACCGTTAACCCACAAGTACTTATTAAGTATTTAATATGGTAAAAGACATGGTAACAAGGCTTATGCCTGTGGAATATTGCAAGGAATCGAGACATTGAGCAGAAACATAAATAGATAACTTGCTGTATTCCTTTCTCTTTGCCACTTAAAGTTAAGATGGGACAGTTCCAAATCTGATGTTCAGGTGGATATTTGCATCTACAGGATCTCAAAATCCTCTCCTTCTCCCACAACCACTGCTTTTGCCTCACAGAATGTTTTTTAGTTCTGATGTGCTTTGGCAGCAGTAAACATATTTTTATGATTTAGATTGGATTCACACATGGTCTATATTGAAGAATTAAACACTTTTTGCATGAAATAGTCATTGAAAGCAAATTAACACTGTCTAGTACTCCCCTCCTTGCTGCATGCTGTTAAGAGTGCAAGAATGTAATAGGACTGGGACTAACTTTCCTTCCAGCAGCTAAATTAGTAATACCCTCTCCCTAGGGTGTAAAGTGTGACATTTCAAACAGGGGTGTTAGAAGACGGTCTTGGTGTTGCTCTGCCTAACAGCGTTTGAGCATGTAGGGCATTTTCACAGATTTTGAACTGAAACAATAGTGTGCAAAAGAAACATTGATAACATGATTTGTTAGGCCTGGAATGCAATTAATGAGCTGCAACTTATAAAGTAGATATCTGTGCACTTAAGTAAAAAACAAGAGTTTCAGCAATAAGCCAGGAATTCTTCAGCTGCGGCAGCCAGAGGAACAGAAGGGCCTTGGAGCATTAATTAATTAAAGATTGGCTAGGGGCCAGATTTGTAAGATGCAGCTGTGAAAAACACAGTTAAACTACTTTCAGCTGACATAAAGCCAAATCTCATCTAGAATGTTATACTCTGATCTAGTTAAGCATGTTTGCAAAGTATTGGAAGCAGAAGGTGAAGCAGAAAAAATTTGGGGTGGATACAAATGAGGACCTGGAGAACTACCCCTGGCCTCCAGAAAGGAGAGGAGGAATACAGGTCATTACTGGGCTACAAATCCACCCTTGAGGATTTCTCAAGCATCAGCACAGTACCTTGCAACAGGAACAGTCTTACTGAGATTGTGGTAGGGAGTTTGCTTCCAAGTAGTTCTCCTACTGCTTAGTCTAGGGTTAAAAGACTGTGTCTTTTCCCACCATATGAAATCCATCCACAGAAAGAGGTAAGTCCAGCTTACATGTTAATACATCTGCCTTGCAAGACCTATCCAACATCCTTTTTGGGTTATGCTGACAAAACAAGAGCTGGGTGTACACCACTGTCAAATGATCAAGCCAGAATGAAAGCAAGAAGAAAAAGAAACAAAAAACCCCCACCAGCCACCCCAACAAAGCTTAAAACAATGTTAATGCATTGATCAGTGTACAACTATACATACACAACAGAATTTAAAATTATGAATCTACACATAGAGTATGAATAAATGCTGTCTGAAAATCTGAATTTCCAGAGCCTATTAACTGATACATATATGAATGGAACTACATAAAATGATGTGCTATAGTAGGAGTTTGCACTGAATGATACTGAAAAGCCCTTTGGGCCATGTAGACATGAAGTGCATGGTTTTAAATGTTTGTATCACACACATAAACAATATCTGCTATTTTCTGTAAAGGAAAATTTTACTTAATCCATCTCATAAGCAGCACTCTAACAGACATACTTCTGTTTCATAACAGTGTTCCCATAAACCACACACAAAATGGTAATTTCATGCAGTCTCAAACTCCTAGGTTAAATGAGAACTGGTAATTGGAATTAGCTGCTGTTTTTGTTGGACCATCTTCAAATATATTAATCGGAATTAGTCAAAAAGCTAGAAATGTCCTACTATGTGGTAGGGTTCAATAAGATATCTAAACTGTTGATGCTGCTAGTACCTCAGTAACAAAAATAGATTATTGATTTGCTTAGCTATTAAAATGCATGGATTGTCCACTGCAGTAGTGATAATTATTTGCAGTATAGATCAAAAAATGTCTATTGCCTTCAGAATCAAATGCAGTTAATAATGTTCAGAAAGACTCTTTAGTGGAACCAAGCATTTCAAAGATGTTGAATGCACAGGTTTCTATAAAGTACCTTTTTCCCCCCAGATTTTCCTTTAGATCTTTGAACAACTAAGTTCTGAAATTTAATTTTTAGAGCAGTGGAAACCTATGATAAATGTCAAACTGCATAGGACATTTAATCAGATAACTTTTTGCAATCCTATTGCAAGTTAACCTATGCCATATGCTGTATTTCCTTTTTGAGTAAGAAACAGAAAATGTTCATGTGGGATGACATGCACAAGGAGAGTTCCAGAGCTTAAAAGTTCCAACAGACTTGTAACACTATTTGACAAACTCAAGCGTCTTGCACTTTAAGACATAAATTATGGAAAACAGTGATATCACCAAGAATCTTTTTGCCTGGAGTATATCAGCACTGGAAACTGCAATTCACTCTGAAGGCGTTAAGAGTAGCCAATGATGTAAAATCTCCATCTGAAAAACTCTGAGCTGGTTTTTGTTGCTTGCCTTTTCTTGGTCCTTTCAGGAGAGGAATAGGGAGTTAGGGATATTAAAGACAATTGTATGTTCCCATTTTCAGGGGAGAAGAATTAATTTCATAAGTTTGGGAGTCTTATTTTAATGCAATTGTGGAGGTACTCTGCACTAGTAGCAGTAGGTATGATTTCTCCTGCCTGTGGAGGAGTGAGGTAAGCTGGGTGACACTGCTGAGTTCAACACTGTGTCCCAAAATCTGGATATTAGTTTCCGAGCAAGAGGAGTTTGATAGTTATGTTAAGCCTTAATGGAGTTTTTTTTCATAGGGGATACCTAGGAAGCTTGTTCTATGTATTTGGTTTTCCGTAAGGTTTATTCATATAGGATGCTGTTGGCCCATTTTAGTGTGTGCAGAGCAGAGTACACCGGGAAAAACAGATGTTAAGGATGGAGGCCTTACCCATGCTTTCAACAAGCTGCCCTGAGCTTTTTCATCAAACCTAGGTAAACAGGTATGTATTTTCCCTTCCATGAATAGTTATTTGCAGTCTGAATAAGGCTTTGCAGACAGAAAGAGTGTTCTATTGACCTGGAGAAAAAAAGGATGGTAATGCAGTGGATAGTTCCTATCCCCTCATTTTGAGACAAGAGCTTTTCTCTACTTATTCAAGAGATATAACTTATTTTTGTGCATATTTTTTAAATGTGTAATACAATTCTCAATGGGTAGCCTATGTCATGATTCACTGTCTTTCTGTTATAAGTAAACATCTTCTTTTACATGAAAAAATCTTATATCTCTCCCTACTGGACAGATTATCTCACGTTTCACATAGGGAAGGTGCTGAGCCTAGCTAGTTGCTGTGAAGAAAATGTCTCTTTCCAAGTCATTCTACATGAGTACCCCTCAAAAGCAAAGCCCAAAAGTGGATGTTATTTGTTTTCCTTTAAATTAACTTTTACCTGCCTGTCCATCAATATCTGATTTTATTCATTTCTTCATTTTGTGTAGTACAGAACAGTGACTTACCCAGGAACGCATGTGCTTGGGGATTTGAGTTGTTTAGATGTCTCTCCTCTGTATATCTGTACTATAAAGAGCTTTTGTTTTACTTAGGTGTATGCCTTTGGAGGCATTTTCAAGTTGGCATGCAGTAGATAAATTTATAAACATTTTTAGGTTGATATATTGAGGTACAATGCATTAAGTGTGTGTAAATTGAAGCTTACTGCTTATTTTCATAATCAATCTTGACTTTTCTATTGACCTTTATTTCCTCAGAGTACTGTTGCAGGAAGAGATCACCATTTTTTTCAAGCCATATGTTTTCTGAAGAGAGTTCTATGTCAGAATTACTCAAAATAAAGCAAATAATTTTATCCCTGATTGCAAAATGCACAGTAATGCTGAGTAGCATAATGTTGTCTGATTTGCATACATCTTGCTTTTATTACCGCAATATCTTTCTATTGTTGGTATTCTTTATCTATACTCTCTATATTCTGTATTTTTTGTTAATTTAGAATATTCTTGGTGATGGCCAAATTATTCTGAGGTTACAGTCTCTGTCTATGGTGACTTTTTATTTCTTCTTCAATGTCTTCCCAGATCTTTTTGAACAGTGCATTTGAAATTACCCTCTCTAGTTGTGTCATAATAAACCATGAGAGTTGAAATCACCTAAGGTCAAAAACCTTTTTTCAGAAGGACTTGCATACTAAATGTATTGAGAAACGCGTTGTAACTCTTAAAAGGCAAAGTGATGAATAAATTATCAAAGGAACTTTTAACAAGTGGAAGTAATATATATCCCACAGGAAGGTATTATGACCCCATTAATACCTCAAGCCAAAGTTTTACTTACTGAATATAATCTAAATTGCATTGAACTCACCAACTATCAAGGGAAATAGTTGATGTGGTCTTGTGGTTGATTCATTCCTTTGATTTCTCCAATTGCCTTTTTTCCTCCCCTCTTTGTTTACATGAATGGTTCAAATTCAATAATATAAGGTACGGTGATTTGGAAAACCACTGTTTGTAATAGGGTGATGTTCCTTAATGCTTATGGATAATAGCAAAGATTTCTGTGATGATCCATATGTAATGCATTCAAACCTTAAGGTACTGAAACTTGAGCCATACAGTCCTCCATGTGCATTGCTCTTCTAGATCCTCTGAGCATGTTAGGTTTTGGATGCACCCTTCCTGAAAGACTTAGAGCACCATGACCAGCACAACACTGAAGAAGATGCTTGGCTTTGCTGGAATTGGTACTTCTCAAGCTGAAAATGTGCTTGGACAATATGGAGAAGATGGCCAAAGGTACCTCGTGACATACCTCACCTATGTATGAGTCAGAAATTGTGGCTAGGGGAGTGTTTTTTCTGTTGTGCAAACCAACTACAAATCACGAATACTAAGGTGCTGTGGGTGCTAAAATGAATGTCTGTGCACAGAGTGAAGAGGAAACCTATTCTGCTGCTTGAAAGTGTTGAGATTATGGTTGGACTTGATGATCTTAAAGGTCTTTTTAAACCTAAAAATTTCTGTGATTCTGTGAGCATGCAGTAGACTGATATATGTCTGTGTGCATCTGTAAAAGTGCTTCATGAGGAAGCACTTTCCTGCATGCATATTTTGGGATGAGGCCAGCCCCAGCTGGAGGAACTGCTGGAATTGGTGATGGCAGCTCTTTCCTGACCATGACCAGGCCAGTAGCTGTGGTCAGCCAAGAGCACCATCCTCCATACAGGCTTCCAGCTTGAGGAGCTGCACTTACAGCATTCCCAAAGCCCATCATGGGACAACTGTTCTCCACCTGCTTTGCGAGTCAGGGCCAGCCAAGTGATTGTTGGCTGATGGAGGTTGTGCTGGGCAGCAGAGTTTGCTGCAGCCCTCATCCCACCTGTGCTGTACCATCCATCACCCAGCAGTCAGTCAATAACACTGATCCTGCAATGACACCTTTTCTGTTAGGCCCTGGGCCATCTCCTAGCTGGTGATGGCTGTTGTCTGACACCTTTCCCCTCCAGCCAGATGGTATCGTGACTAAGTATGGCTCCATTGCTTCTCTTCCCTTTCCCTTTACCCTCACTTACTAGGGGATAATGGCAAACAACTGTTTCCTCCTGAGCAGTCTCATATGAGACATAGTCTATGTCTTCCTTAGTGAGGAGGCAATTTTATGCCATTTCTGGCCTTTGAGAGAAGCTTTTGCAGTGTTTTTTTTTGTTGTTGCTAGGGTTGTTGTTGTTGTTGTTATTATTATTATTATTATACAGTAGCTAAGTAGAGGGCATATGCTTTATATTGCTATTTCTTAACCAACCTCATCTAAAATATTTATTAGTGTCTCAGTTATACGTTGTTAAGTCCCTTGCCTTTTCATGCTCACCAAATTAAAACAGTATCCTAAGATACATAAGAAAAAATCAATTAAATAGGATTAACTCTCAAACAAACCCATTGAGTATTGAGACGGTTTTGTAAAAATTAATTTCAGTCAGACCAAAGCTTTTGAAGGAACCTGATTCTTTGTTTATCCTTTCTGTTCTGCATTTTTAGAGTGGTGCATTCAACATTCAACCATATAGTACATACCAAATAACCAAGCAGCCCTAGAAGGTACTCATTATGTATGCCCTTCACATTTTTTGGCAGTTTCAGTTCTATGACTCATTTTATCATGAGCTTCCACTTTGATGGCCTTTAAACTGCCTGTTCATAGGTGTTAAAATGACTGCAAAGTTTGAAATCCTTTCTTGGTACAACTTATTTCTATAACCCAATTAAATCAGATGGTGTGAGCTGTTCCTTGACCATTCTTGCTTGTATTGCTCATTGCTTTATATATCAGGTTTTCAAATGTTAAAACTTGAGGAAGCCTGAAGTTTCTCTCTCCCTTGTTATCGTGGAATGCAGCTAAAGCCTCTTCGTCATGAAAATGTATTTGGTAAGCACTTAATCAATAAAAGATTAAAAATAGGTTGTTTAATTTGTCCATGACAAACTTGAAATGTATTTTTGGAATATGCATCTGATTCTTATGAGCGTGGCTAGATTAGATTAACATACCCTACTGGGTCAGATATGGACTCTAAAATGTCTGGTTATACTTGCTGTTGCTTTTCCTCTCTGGAGAGAACCCTTTAAATGCACATTGCATATCCTTTTCCATAGCCGTGCGTGTGTATAGAATGAGAAACTGTTCTGCATAAGACTGTATTGTTATAGTAGAAGATATTGTAGATCTCTTTGGCTTACATCTCTTTACCTTACATCAAAATGGTCACACTAAATAGAACAACCATCTGTCTAGACTTTAAGTACACCCTAATCCCATTTCTCATTTGATTCTTATATAGGAATCTGCTACCACTCACTGTTGGAAACAGTCTGCCCACATATGGCGGTTCTGCATTTTAGTTTCAGATATCAAACCATATGATCCCGAGGAGGCAAGAGGAGCTGTAGTTATGTTGTTATTAGTTATATTTAGGCAAATACGAGAACAGGTTACTTTTTGTCATTCACTTCAGGGCAGGGAGCAACATTCCTGCCTAGTATTCTGCTGCTCTGTCTCTAAGGCACCTCCAAGCTGACTGTCATTTTGCAAAGTTCTGGACAGTTGTCATATAAGATATTAAGCTATTACAGTGCAATGTGTCTCCATCTGGGGCCAATCTAATGCTAGATTTTTCTTTGACATGTTACGTGTAACAACTAAAACTATATGACAATGAGTTTTACTCTTTTTCTTTAAAGAATTCAGGTGATGTTATATTATGACATTGTTCTCATACTTAATTGAAGTGAGATATCAGTGCAGTATGAGGGAGTTTTGTCAGCAACATCAGAGAGCTAAAAATGTTCTTTAATGATGCTAGAAAACCTGTACTAGCAGCAGATCACCTCTATTGTAGATATAACTGGTTATAATTTGGTAGCGTACTAATCCACACTGGTGGCTACATGAAGTCGATTTTATAACGTTCAACTCGTGTGTGTGACAAAATTGGTTTATTTGGTGTTTATGAACTTTTTCTTTAATACATTTGGATAAATTCATGCAGTGCATATTTCAGTACTAAGAAGAGAAAGTTGGTTGTATCTGATGGTTCTTAGCAGATACTAGCTAATTTTTATATTAGATCAACCCAAGACTGACGTTAATATTTTTTTTCCCAAAGAGATGAGGAGTGACATCAAGTTAACTTACAACAGGTGAAATAAAGGAGCTAGTGTCAAAGCCAAAGTGTAATTATTAATCTCAGGCTCTCATATGTTCAATTGGAGCACAACTCCTTCTTGTTCAGTCTCTACTGCTGGGAAAAATGCTCATCTTTGATTGGATTAGAGTATTATCTCAGATAAATTATAAAAATTTAAACTCTTCTTCCAGATTTATGATGTATTTCTCTGTACAACCCAACAGCAGAGGAACTGTGGAGTTTTCAGTTGACAGCATCGGACAGAATCACAGTGCTAAAGAGATATTTGAGGGATGCCACCCTTCACTAGTATTTTCTATTAGTTCAGTTTTAAACGCATAACATTTATTTTGAGAATTAGCAATGAAATACAAATGTGGAAAGTGGTTTGTGACCTTGGTCTCTCACTGAGCTAATAATATTCAGGGGAAACAGATGGGTTTGTGTCACTGTTTCCAGTTTTGAACTTGTATCAGATAAGCTATTTGTAAATCAACTCACTTTAAAAAACAAAACAAAATTGTTCAGAAATTAAAAAAAAAACTGCTTTATGCTAAACAAAATTGTGTGTGTGTAAAATCTAGTTAAAATCTATTTATTATCAGGATTCATTATTAAGAGATGACTAAGAATAGAATATTTGGGACAATAAAGTATGCATCTGTGCCAGTATTTTAAATATGAAGTGTATTTTATACTTGGAAACAGAGAAGCATGGAGGAGGTAGAATACTAGTTGTTTGAAAATGACCACATAATTATGCTTTTAAACCTGTGCACACTTAAGATTTTCAAATAGAAAGAGTTTGTGGAGTTTTATTTTCTCATTAATTTGGATAGAATTTATGTGTATTCTGCCAGTCAGCATTAATAAGGGATAGCCAAATAAATCTCATATTGCTTTGAGGGGGAATCTCATGGTGTATAAATGACCAGTGGCATTGTTATACAAGGGGAAATGCAAAATGTTTTTTTACAGACCTTAACATTTAAAGTGAGAATGATGCAATAAGTGTTTATGGTGCACAACCAATAATGCAATTTATAATCGTTGTTTCTTGCATCAAAAAAAGCAGTGACATATACCAAATTCTACTGTTATTATTCCAAGTGTAAGTAAATATAAGATTAAATATACAAGAAATCACAGCTAGTCATTTGTGAAATTATCTAAATACAAATTAGCACATTATATACTTACTAAATTTTAAGGACAAGTACATAAATTCTCTGAGTAAATGAAATTAAACTATTTTATTGTCTTCTAAGTCTTATAGAAGCCACTGAAAACAGAGAAATCTCATCCTTGGCCATAATTTGAGCAAATAAAGGTATAAAATATCTCCTAAATATGTATGAGCAACACAGTACAGTGCTTGATAGGATAACAAACATAAAAATGTCAAACAGCAGCTAAGTCTAACTGTAAAAAAAAGTAACCTTATTACAAGAAAGTATTAGTGGCGAAAATACAGATTGTGTCATCCTTGGGTTTTTAAGAGATTGGAGTTTCTGATATGTCACTCAACACTTGTGCCAAAAGGGAATCAGTAAATGTGGCAAGTGCCTGCATCTAATCCAGACTCTCCTTTACTTCCCTGCCAAAGATCTTGAGTGTTAGATGTCATATCCTTTGCCATGATGAGGACCCTCCTTTTCCCAACCTGTAACATGCCTTCCGGTCTCAGAACTGTACATTTGAAACAAGCTGCTGTAGCATTGATGTTTTTCCAGGGCCTCTTGTGTCAGGATTCTTTCCCTTATTTCACGCTGCTGTATTTTTGCTTTCTCATGGCCTTGCATCTTTAAACCTTAATACTTCTTTTAGAGTGGTGTTTCTTGGGAAGCAGTTGCCATTCCTGTGACAATCTCCCCTTCTTTCCCTACATTTTCTTACTCTTTATTCTATGATCTTTTGCTTAGAATAGAGAAGAACCAAAACTTAGTGCAGAATACAGAAAATAATAAGTATTTGCCTATTGGTTCAGAATTATCCATGCACAAAAGCTGAGTAACCAGTAAACATGTAATACTTGTGTCAACACGCACGTTAATGATGCTCCAGTCCCACTGAAAACATCATTAATGGCAATCACCAACAGGGAATTTGAGAGGATCCTGATGAAAACTGCACAGTGCAGGGAGAAATTATGTCGTGTTAATGGCCACCACACACTGCTCTGGAGAGAATATCCTGAGGAAGTTTTTGTCTGGGGATTGATTTTGTCACTGCGCTTCCCTGCTTGCCACTGGGGAGATCTCTCCTCTCTCTACTCTCTCCTATTTTACCCTAAAGTAACTTTGAAGTCTTTGAAATTTTAATGTATACCATTAACTATGGACCTTGCTATATTCCTGTCTCAACATCTTTTGTGCAACATTGTCTTCCATGTACACATGAGAATAAAGATTTCTCCTGTTATGGTGCTGCAGCTTAAACAGAAAAGATGGTAAGTATTCCACATGAAATGTTATCCTGAGGCAGATAAGTGGCAAATTTATCTCTCTCAAATCCTACATCTATGTTCAGCTTATTGATCTTCACTGTTCCAATTTACTGGTGATAAATCACTCTATATCCAGCCACCAATTTATATAGTATTCAGTTCTGTGCTTAAGAACTTTTCATCCTGTTGCACAGAAGCCTCTTCATAAAGAAGTGTTGTCATATAAGTATAGCAAAATTATTCTATGTTTGGTTGGATTTACATTTCCAGTTACTTAAAATGAATGTATTTTACTCCTGGTTTAATTAAAGCACATAACACAGGACCACTAGTTACCCTACAATGAAATTAATCTCAGTTTGATCACTCTGATTTGAGGATGATTTATCCTACTTCCAGATTGCTGTATGCCTTCAAAATAAATGTAGAACCAAATATAGAATGGATTCATGATCAGACTTGGATAGTCTTTAAAAACCATTTTCAAAAAATGTTTTTCAGAGGGCTGGAATGGTCAGATGTAGCCTAATAATTCTGCTTTATCTCTGAGATGAATAAAGCTAACTCAAAAACTCTGACGCAATCTAATCTTTTGATGTTTCTTAACTCCACAGAAAATGGAATATTTCCAGAGGGAGGTCCAAAGAAACTCTAGAAAGAATTTGGAAGAGCTTTGAAAATGATAGCCAGCTGGTTGTGAAGCAGCAGGCTGCTACTAGAGAAAGTGCTGCAAAGCTAATAATAGCCTGGAAATAATGGCTAGCTAGCTTATGCTTTCAGAATATCTGGCTGAGTATATCCCCTTCATCCAACAGCTAAGTATTTCAGCTCAGAGACCACCTGTGTAAATCATCCTTTTCAAGAATGTGAGGTATAGAGGAATGCCATATAATGTGTGTTCTTCACATAAATAATCATAACTACCATATTGTTAGCGTGTTAGCTGACTGACTTCTGACACACAGCATATAAAACCATATTATTATTGTTTAAAAAAAAGAATTCTATATACACACAGAAAATTGCTTCTCTCTTTTCTTTAAAAGATAGAAAGCTATAAAGCTTATAAAATGACAGTTTGACTGAGTATACTTATAAAATTATATGCTTTACATTGAATGTCTGCTCTGGTGATACTTGGGCTCAAACAGGACACAGACATATGGGAAGACTTATTTAAAAACTCAAAGCTTTATTCTCGTGCTGAATAATTCAATCTTTGATACGTTACTCATATGAAATAGGTTACTGCTAGATGTTATTCCATGGAGTGGCTCAGCCTCAGAGAGACCTGAGGGTATGGGTACGCTATGTAATCTTAACACTTTGGAGACCGAGATCATTCCTGATATAGGAGATATGCTTACGTAATACAGACATCATTAGGTCTTACCTGTCTAATAAGAAATATTGACAAATATTCTGAAAGAATAGAGCTGCTTACATTTTTAATTAGTCCTGTTTACCATAAAACTTGCTTGGTTTCTTTATGCAGTGCTCAGCTGTATCATATAGCCCAACATACCTTTAATATTCATGTATGTTACTTTGGCCAAGTAGTAACATAATTAAATACAAAGAAAAATCCAGAGTAAAAGATACAAATGGATTTGGCTTTACTGGGCATCTTTATAGTGCATTGCATGACTTAATTTCTCTGGTTTCACTGTCATTTCCCATTCTGTATTTGAAGACATGGGAGTACCTGGTCTGTCGCTCTGCTCAAGGGCTGTGTTTGAAAACAGAAGCAGTGGAAGGCTAATTGAGGAAGCTCAAGCCAGTCAGTGATATGCAGGCATTCTTTTGGACTGGATTGTAACCCCTAATATGTGCTTTGGGCTGTGCTATGAAGATTATGCCTTAGTTTAGGTGACATCAGGTGATAGGGTGACATCAGATGACGAGTTAGCAGAAATTAACCTCTCTTGCCAGGTCCTAATCAGAGTCCCACCCCATTTTCATCTCTAGCCAACAGGGAGGAATGAGAGAACAATATTTAACAATTTCAACCTATACTAGCATTACAGTGTTACAATACAAAAGTGCTTAGAATGACAGGCAATTTACTTATAAACCTGGGCTAGAAGTCTTGACTTCAACATCTTGGTTCTCCTACTACATAAATGGTGTCACAAGTTATGGTCCAGGTAAGCAATCCAAAATTTTCTGTTTGTTGCTGTACTATAAATTGGAAAACCTACTCTATGTTGAATGCTTGAAAACTAAGCAAGTATTTTTATAAATTTAAGCCATGAGGAGAAAACGTTTCCTGATATGACTGCTCAATACTGAGAAAATATGAACAGACTAGCAGAGATTGTAAAATGTTTAAAAATAAGTAACTGAATAATAAGTAGATAAGGAATAGAAGAGATATAAAGGGGAGAAAAAGTGACTATAAGGGGAAAAAAAGAGAAGTTTGTGACCTAGAGAGTACAGGAAAGAGGAGTGAGAACTATGTTTCTAACAGAGTTAGAGGTCACCATACAGAAAAAGGACTCTGCTATAATTTCAAACCAAGGTATATGATATGTAAACCTAAATCTTAACATTAAAAGCTGTGATCTGATTTCAAAAGCAACATAGACCTTCCTGGTCCAAGTTGCTGTAACGCTGCAGACATCCACCTGTGTAGTCTTGGAGTCTGTAAATTAGGATGGGATAGTCACACTGTATTTTTTCAATGCTTAAAGTCACTTCTTTATTCATCTATTTGGAAACAACAGGTCCTCCATTGTGGTACGGTATTGATCATAATAAAAAATATGTAATCTATTCTACAGCTTCTATACATAACTAAAATGCTGGTATTATAAACAGTAACTGTTCAACATATTTATTTTTTCATAGTTTACTGGTTTTCCCTGTAAATGAGTTATGTTTTTGTTTTCTGTTAATTGGAGAAAAGAAGGTGGTAAATATAAAATATTTTTTGTCATACAAATATACAGTGAATGTTTGAGATGGAGCAAATGGAATGCATTATTTGTATTCCTCTTGAACTCTGAAATTCCCACTGATGGATTTTGCTGTCACTTCGAAAAGGCTTCCAGATTTGCCTTGTATTAGGCAATGTTGTGTCATAACCAATACTCTCTAACCATGTGACAATTTTGAGGTCTCCATCCAATTATTTGAAATTTCTGGCCCTTTAAATCCAGTTAGTGAAAATCATCTCTCTTGGGTATAAATGTGTCAGAGATTTGGTGGACTTCAATGAGAACAGAGATGTGTTTCAGATGTGTTGCAGTCAGACTTCACAGGAACTCAAGATGACTTCCATTGTTCACAGGTCATGGGGCATCTTACCTCTTGTACATGAGGTATAGAATCAGCTGTTCATGATCTTGGTGTTTAGAGGCCTACTTAAAATGTATGTGTGTGCATATATAGATAAAGATAGATGTGTATACATGCAGCTCTCTAACTAGTTATTCTGTGTGATTTTGGCAAGTAAATAGATCTGTACGTTTGAAAGGAAATAGAAGTGTGTAACGCAACTTGACCGCTTGATTGAAAGCTGACTACTTGGAACGTCAGAACAAATATTGCTTAATTAACTTTAAAAGGCCTCGTACCTCCAAATGCCTTATTCTGTCTTTTAAAATTCAAAATAATCAGACCTCACTTTACAATATTTTAACTGTAAATATAAGGCAGAACTTTCAGAGATATGAAATACCCATGGAAACCATCACTATTGATTTAATTTAGTTAAAAATAAGGGTCAGCATAAAGGTCATTAATCTTGCTTTCCAGTAAAAGAGGGAAATATATTTAACCACTGTAAAAATGCTCCAGTAGGAACAAGACATAACTGTTTTAAGAAATTTTTGATAATTTCTTCAGTCTGAAATGTGAGACAAAATATTTATTGACGTTTCACCAAACTGAACTTATGTTTGCCACACATGCATTCTCTGTATTTACAAACAGCAATAGTTTACAGAAGTATAAGACAGATATAAGTGTCAGGAAGTCAGACAGGAATGAAAATGCAAATAATTCCAGGAAGAAGCATTAGGATTAAGCAGCTGTAATGACAACATTATTTACCTTGTTCCACATGGATCTTTAATCAAAACAAAACACTTTTTATCATCCTTCGTTGTTATTGCATGCAGACATACATATGCAACAGTAAAGTAGTGCAAAAGTTGCACAGAGGCTGTTTCCTACCAGTCTTAATTTTTAACTATAAATAGCAAAGAATATAAAAGAACGTGCAAGTAAAAATAGAAAACATCTTTATTTGGATTTCCATGGGAAAAAAATAATCGTTGTACGTATATGCTTTACAGCATATCTTCAATGTCTTCTCTTTCTTGGAGAAGTGACTTATCTGTAGCAAAGTTTTTTAGCAGCTAGGAATGTACCATGGCAACAAAAGCTTTAGAGAAATGCTTCTGGACTTCACTGAAGCTTTTGATATGCTGTCACCTGGGAAATCATGTAGACGGAATAACATGGGGGCCAGGAGGAGAAATATAATGTGACTTATGACCTGTTTGGAGAGCAGATGATGATGTATATGGAGAGGAATGTACCAAACTGCAGAAGTTCCTTAAAGATCTGTGTTGGAGGGTACAAAGAAGTAATAAAATGATGCAGTGATGAAATTGCCTGGGGGAAAAAATAAACTGGAAGGCATTATTAGAATATTATACATGAAAAAATGGAATTATTTTATTTAGTGTAATTATAGTAATAAAAGTAAGTTTAGCAACACCAGTTATTAGTGCACATTCAAAATTTAATCACAAGCTCTTCAAATGTACAACCAGCAAAAGTTCCACAAACTGGAGCTTCTAATCATCACAGAATCACTAGGTTGGAAAAGACCCATAGGATCATTGAGTCCAACCATTCCTATCAACCACTAAACCATGCCCCTCGGCACCTCATCCACCCATCTTTTAAATAATTTGATTTAAATTTAATCATTAGTCATTTAATCACTTGATGATAATCAGATTATCTGACTAAGCAAGGTCCAACACAAAAGAACCATAGAATCATTTGGTTGGAAAAGACTTTTGAGATCAAGTCCAACTGCATCTGTCTACCACTACAACATAATCCTGAGCACCTAATCTACCCATCTTTTAAATACCTCTGGGGATGATGAGAGTCTGTGCCTGTTCTCCCCTTCTATTCTACTCTTGTAAGACCACATCTGGTGTATTGTGTCCAGTTCTGGAATCCTCAGCATAAGAAGGATATGGAACTGCTAGAATGGATCCAGAGGAGAACTACAAAGACGATCAGAGGAATGGAGCACCTCTGCTATGAGGAAAGGCTGAGACAGTTGGAGTTGTTTGGTCTGGAGAAAAGAAGGCTCCAGGGAGACTCTATAGCAGCCTTCTAGTACCTAAATGGGACTAAGAGCTGGAGAGGGACTTTTTAAAAGACCACGTAGTGATAGAACAAGAGGAATGGCTTTATGTTGGAAGGGAGATAACGTAGGAAGAAATTCTTTATGTATAGAGTGGTGACGCACTGGCACAGGTTGTCCAGAAAAGTTGTGGTTGCCCCATCCGTGGAGGTGTCCAAGGCCAGATTGGATGGAGCCTTGGGCAGCCTGAGCTAGTGGAAGGTGTCCCTGCCCATGGCAGGGGAATTGGAACTAGATGATCTTTAAGGTCCCTTCCAACTGAAACCATTCTACAATTCCATGACACACAGGTGCATATGATGTTGCCAATATTCAAAGCAATTCTGCAGATCATTTTCTGAATGGCTGTTGAGGATCTCTCTCATTTTTTACTTCCACATCTTCTACTGGCAAAAACTTACTGTTCACTATAGCACACTGACATTTACCAACCAAGGGTAAAAAATGACTTTATTTGAAAACAAGTCCACCCACACTGAATGAAGCAATCAAGTTGAGCCAGGTTTGAACATATTCTATACCCATCTCTTTGTCTCTTCCCTCCCACTGTTGGTTCCTAAGCTGTAGGGTTAGTTTTTTGTCAGATCTCATAAGTTTTTGCACCCTGGATGGATGGCAGTTGTGAGTGTGCATGAACAAACCCACCTTAACCTTACTGTGTGTCAGTTGATCTGTCTTGTGTAGATGCCTGGAACTAAAGCTGTCAGTGTTTCAAAGCACTGTTATGTTACCTGAAATACTGTGTGTAATTCTGGAAAACTGAAGTCAGACTAGAGTGGGAGGAGCTGCAGTATCTAACAATGGTTGCAGAAATAGTAGCAGCTAACATGGAATCATAGCTCTGTAAAAAGCTGATACTCAGGGCATAACAGAGCAGTGTAGCCTTACCAGCTTAGTCCTGGAAGTTGTACAGTGCCCCAACACAGCAGCGTGCCCTTCCTAATTAATTCAGCCTCTCTGCAGGTGTATTCACTTGCAGAAATTCAAAAGTCGTATTGAAGTTAAGGGTCAGTGTTGGTACATGAACAAAGAAAGATTAAACTGGAGGTGAATAATTCTGGGCTGGAAATGAGAAAACTGATTTTAGCCATGAGAAATGACATCTGAAGTTCTGAGGAATAATCTCACCACCAGCAGCTGAGAGATTGAACACTGTATGCTGTTTAAATGTCAATTTAGTATATTTGTGGAAAAGAATATCTTCAATATTTTTCTGCAGTGTAGCGGTTTGGATCAAAAGCTGCAGGTCCTTTCCCAGTCATCTTGTAGTGAAGGTTATTTTTCATTTCCTAGGCACCACTGTCATGCCTTCAGGTTTCTTTCATGCAAGCAGATGGAGTTGTGTACAGTTTTTGACTAAACTAGTTACAAAGGTGTTCTGTGCACACCTTAGTATCCACGCAATGGGACTGTTAATGCAGGTTGCCTAAGTAGATACGGCATTATATTCCTGCCTTGTTGTATATCTCTCTGGTATTTGCTTTCAATATAAAGAAAAAGCAACACCATGTCTTTTCTACTGTCTTCCTGTGGGCAAAAAGGATATGGGTTTGGGTGGTTTTTTTTAGTGATGAAAAACATGTAATATACATTTTTATAGTAAAACTATGACTATTCTGCATGGAAGACACATGGAAACACAATGCAGTGTTTCTAGCTGAGTGTTAGTTCTCATGTAGCATTTGACAGTATGAAATAGTCAAATCCAGACACAGGATATGCGTCTGACCATGTGAAACAGATATAAATGAAACACTCAAGCTTACTCTTTAAATGGCAGTGGAAAGTCAAGATGTCATTAAGTAGCATATTAACTATCTGTATTTAGCCTCAAAAATTAGCTTCTGATAGATTCTTGGGATGAGATTTAAGACCTTATGTAGATTTCCCAAGGATTCCCCAATTTCATATTTGCTCTAGAAGGGGTTCTACCAAAACTCAACTTATTTCCTGTACTGTATGGAACAATTTTTTTGAATTCTAGTGTTTGTACACATCATTCAGCAAGTGAACTTCGTGTCCTGTCAGACGCTGTCTGTGTCCTGCTGCTCCTCAAAGACATTCAGCTCAAGTCAATGTTTTATCTAATGAAGGTTAAATAAAAAGAGGGTTTTCCTGTTGTATTAATATTAATGAATGTCTTGGTGTTGCATTAAACTGTAACACTTTGGGCAACACATTCATTTCAGTTGTTTTCTGTTGTATTTATGGTTAAACATTGCTTATCTGCTAGCGCAGTGCTCTCTCACCTTTCAGGATTGATTCAATTGTGCCTATTAAACATCCCTTGATACAGTTTGGTGTGTCATAAAGGCCCTTCAAATTGAATTTGATGTACTTGAGAATAATCTCAATTCTTTCAACACCTTTGTGTGCAATTTGAGGAAACAATGGTATCTGTTAAAAATTTAGAGGAGAAAAGCAGTGGATTTACAATCCCTGAGAGGAGGTTGTAAACTCTTAGTGGGATACTTATAAAAGGACTTTATCACATTTGAAAAGCAGAAGTAGTGGAAAACAACCTTTAGAACTGTAACCTCCAGGGCTGCTTCTCCTTGAGGAAACTAGTTCTGTGTAACTTGTATTTTTTCCTTTGCAAGAAAGTTAGTTTTTGTCTTTCTTGTTTCACTTCTTGAAATTATTTCAAATGTGCTGATGGTTCAGTAGAGCAAACACTAATAGCTTTGTAAATAGGAATCCTGACCCTACACCAATCAGTGTCCAGTAATATCAAGTTTTTGATAATATATAGAGAACTAGGAAGACTTAACAGCATTTGAATCTTTCAAAGTTCTAGCCTAGGGCAGTTCAATGTGTGTAGCCTCAGCTGAGTGTGTCATGGCCAAAAGACAAGGTAATTGCATTGCATATCCTCCTGTAAGAGAAGTTAATTGTCACTCTCAATCTAGTTTTTCTGGTCTTGCTTCCACATTACATAAAGTGAAAATTTTGCACTTCCCACATTTTTGGTGACATTAGGAATAAAACCAAAAAGGAGGGTAACATGAAGATCAAGCGATCCATTGATGTAGCTTCATCAAGCTGTAAGTGCTAGTAATGAAGCCCAAATCAAGTAAGAGAGAGGTAGTTGTATTTATAGGATGTAGAGGGAACTGCTAATAGTACAATTCATACAAAATAGATTCATAAGACGGAAAGAAACACCAGTCATGTACCAACCTCTTTCTGAATATTTGTGGCCATTACTCTCCCTTTTATCTAGGTCTGTTAAGCGCTCACTTTAAGTGTTCCTCTCATCACTGTTATGAAGTATTTTATACTTTGCTCCCGAAAGATATCAGAAAGATATCTGACAGATTATCTTTGAAAATAATGCTGAGGATAATCAGGTGTAATTGCAATTCCTCCCTGTTACAATACTAAACAAGAGAGGAAAATTATTGTAGCTTCAAAAACAGCACTTCTATAGCTTCCTGTGGTCCAGGCTTAGAAAACGAAAAGTACCCCGTGAAAAATAAATAAATAAGTAAAAAGATCCTTTAACTATGTTATAAAATGGTTGTAAATAAGCTGATAGCTTTTTAAATTTATTAACTGAACAAAAAAAGAATACAAATGTTTTCTAGTAAAAATTTAAGCATCATTTTGCTTACCACCACACAGACAAGTAGTAAAAGCTGTCTGCATAGATAGCTCACAGTCTGCATGGTAAAGCATCATTAAATCATTTAACTAAATCAGTTAACGTGCTAACTTAAAAGATTCTAATTAATACCCGTCTATCATATTTAGGGAGAATCCTGAGATTTGAGAATGTTATACATGAGCTGGAAAAGTATTGTACTTAGACCAGTAATTAAAATATCTCTTCAGTTCTAATGTTGTAATATTGAAATTCCAGCTGTGTGAAAGTCTTATATCACTTTGTATCTCAGGCTTGAAAGAGGTGAAAATTTTTATGTTCAAAAAAAAATAGGCTTTCCCTAAGGAAGCCATTAAGCATCTTACTTTTCTATGGTTTTCCCTAGTGTTTCAGTTCTTTATAATCTTCAGTTCTGTAAATGCTAATATTCTCTATTAGTTTAACTTGTGCCAGACAAATGGTGATGTTTTATAAAGCAAAGCCATTCAAATATTACTGAAGGTATAACATCTTGCAAATACTTGAAGTTAAAGTCCCATCCTTTACCTGAAATGAAGCATCGTTTATCGACCCTGCCCACCATTTATGTTTGTCAGTCAGCTCTTATTACAAATATAGTCTATATATGAGCAATGAAAATATAAATATTTGAACATCAGTAAATGTCTTGTGATTAATATTGCAATAAACCTGTTGATATGGAGGATTTCTGTCTTAGATTTATGAATTAGCAATTAATTTTCAAGAGAATTGACTCCTTTCTTAACTTTGAATTTTGTCTAAGGATTTTTTTATTATTTTCTGTGTACCTCAACCAGCGTTTTGTTGCTTTCTAATTCTACGTGATCTCTGACCATGTCTGTGCAGTTCTTCTTTATTCACAAATTAAGGTGATGTTCTAGATTTATGAAAATGAGACAATTGTGAAATGTCCTATAGAAATATTTTCAAGCTACTTTAATTATTTTTTAATAATTACTTAATAATCTTTCTTGAAGTTTCAAAACTGAAATCTTAAGGGGGGCTTTAATAAATACAAATATACTTTCACAGAACTCTTAAACTTATTAACACTTCCAAATTATCAGCCTTCCAAGAATGGATTAAGTACTACTAGTAGGTACATTTGTTTGCTTCTGTGCAGGAGTGTTTCTGACAAAAGTATAACTTGCCCTCACCATTCTAAAGTTTTTAGATAGGTACAGGTATGATAATAACAAATAGAAACACATTTTGAGCCACAAGATCCATCCTGAGAACTGGTAAATGTAAATTTACCACTGTCTGAAGAGTAATAGACGGTAACTCAGGCGAGACTCCTGCTTTCTGCCAAGTAAAAGCATCTATGTCGAAGAAAAGCTGTCTATAAACATCAGATTTTATCTGATTTTGACAATAAACTAATGTGAGACCTTCCAAACTACAAATATTGTCCTTCTGCAGTAAGAGGTTTAGAGGCACAATGTTCTTATCCAGATAGAAGAAATAGTTGACTTCTAGGAAGCCATGGGCAGTCTTTAGGGCAGGTCAAACGCTGTGGAAAGATAATATTTCTCTACTGGCACTATAGTGGTATAGTTTAGTTCACTTTAGTTGTTCTAAGCCCTGGCCTGGCTTTGCCTATTATTGTATGCACATAAAGCTGACTCAGAGGAAAATGTATCCCCTACTTTCTTCATCTGCAGCATCTTTGGCAGCAAGAATACTGTACTATTTGCATAATATAATTTTTATCAACCCAGAGATTTTACTGTTATAGGAATCTCTAGACAGAGACATTTAGCTTTTGTGTTTATAAAAGTTACTTAAAATTAAAACAGCTTTTGTAATCCTCATGTTTTCATCTAGTGAAAGCCATTACCTTAATTTTAGGGAAGATGTTACTGATTTTCAGATCAGTTTTACCAAAGATACAAGATAGATAATAATTTTCTTCTCTGAATTAGCACGAGTAATTCCATGCCACTGAATTTATGCAACAGCTGTGTGAAGCACAGTCTTCCAGAGAGTACTGATTCGTGCACATTAAAATGCCTTACAGAGTGAACTGGAGAAATAAGGATGACCATTAGTGCTAACAGATATCGTACCTATTAAGTTGTATTTCACTGTGGAAGAATTATCATGTAGAAAATCTGAGAATAAAATTAGTAAGTAGTATGCATTTGCCTTTTTAGACAGAATCATTGGCCTTTTTGCCATCTATTTTGCTTTTGTTGTATGATACAGAGGGGTTCTGTACTACGGCAAAATGTATTATTGTGTTTTCAAGTATCCCTCTTGAGAAAAACAGATGCAGTTTGACGTATATTTGCGTACTTGAAACATGATCATACAAAGTAAACAACTCTGCTGGTATACCTGCAACACTTAGAGTTGCCACAAATAACTCCTGTTTATGCTAAACAGAATCCTCCACTCCACACATATCTTATACATAAAGCAGAGTCATTTTGCTTGTAAAGATGCCTGAAACTCAACATAAATGTACTGTGAAAATGATTACCACACGTAACTGGTAAAAAACAGTCCCAGCAATTTTATATATTTATAAATATATCTCCTATTTTCAGTATATAAAAGAAATTTCTTTTTGGCAGATCATTTCAACCAGTCCACACTCTCTAGCTCTATTTATTTGAGATGGACTCAAAGAAGGACCTGGAGCTGGGCACCTGGCCTTCAGTGATGGTCAGGATCTGAATCATGTAAATGGTCTTTAGCTTAGCTATAAAGTTAATCAAGGAAAGTCTGGGATCCGAGTTCATTATAATTTGGAGATACTTGAAAGCAAAAAGCTTTATGTTGTGTCTTTAACTTATGGCGCCCAAACTTTATTTTCTTTTAATTAAAGATCTGGATCTTTCACAAAAGTAACTTGTAATCCTTATATGAAAATACTGTGTGAAAAGCTTTCTGTAATAAGTCTGATCTGGAAATAAATGTCATGATGTATTCCCCTAACCACAGTATATCCCACATTTAAATAAGATAAGACTAAATAGCTATATTTGAACAGTCGAAGACACAAACACAAGTAGATATTCCATAGTGGAAAACAATCAAAATGCCCACACATGTTTTAATTTATCACTTTTTTATATCAAATGTTGAACTAATTATAACCTATAGTACTTTTGTTTGCATTCCATACATATGTAATAAGTATTGGAACATTTCTCAGGAGAAATGTAGCTTCCCTGGAATAATGATTCTGGTGGATTAACATTCTGGTGAAAGGATATGGTTTTCCTTAGCTGCTCTTTTTATATTATGGTTTCACACCTGGTTGAAGGTACAATCAGGGAGGATGTTCAGCAGTTGTGACCAATACAAATGCACTTGGTCCTAGATACCGCAGTGTCCCTGTGCTGAAAGGCCTTTCTCATCTCAACTCATCTCATTGATGAAGTGATTGTCATAGCATCTGAGAGAGTCTGCAATGGTTAGGGTCTTTTCTATCAAAAATATTTCAAGTTACAGGGTATAGCTTCTTTATTTTTGAACTTTAGTATATGCATTCTTCTCTATCTTTATAGATCAGTAAAGGAATAGCAGTGAACAAGAATTGGACTCTCCTCTTTCCTCAGAAACAATAAGGTTCTATTCACAAAGTCCAAAATTGTGTTCTTGTTTTCATAACCCTGGGAAATGTAGACATTTTCTTCCTTACCATGGGATTCCTTGATATACTTCACATATATCTTACTATACTTTATGGCATAGCTTATCCTTTATGGGTTATTCTGGTTTGGACTGAACTTCAGTCTTCTCAGCTGTCCAGAGTTATTCTCTTCTCTATCTCCTTGCCTTTAGTCTGTTCCAGTGTGAACTGTCAACTGTTCTGACTTGTGCTTAGTTATTCTAAATGGTTTTTCTTTTTTTTCATTCAGTTTTCATCACTATTTTGTTATGTTTCTCCAGGGAACACCTGATTCTGTGAGCACAGTGCTTTGCATATGAATTAGAATACTCTTTTCTGTATGAATTTTTGCAATGTATCTATTACATCAGGGTCTCAGCACCTCCAAGTAGTCATTAAGTAACCAGATCTGTCTTAAGGAAAATCTTAAGGAAAAAAAAAAGCTGACTTGCTATTTAACAATGTGTCTAAAAATGTTTCTTGGAATGTCATATCTAATTACTGTTATAATGTAGTCAACAGTATTGCTCAGAAAGAGGAATAAGATTTGTTTCTTAATACATACGTATTTTTTCTTAACTTCTCTAATAAATTTAGTACTGGTTATTTTTTGTAAATGTAATTACATATGCAAGTTACAGCTTACTTGCTTTTGTGTCATCTTCAGATGTACTGTATTGGCTTCATCACTGTCCTATATATGTGTGGTGGTACTGTCTAAATGTGGAATACCTATAATGAAAACACAGATGAATACTAGAAACTATTTTTTTCCCCATGAAAACGATGCATTACTTATTTACAGATTTTTGAGGTAAAATATTATGAGGGAACTAATGCATTCATAATGCTCAGAAAATTGAGTCAGAATTTGTTATCTGATAAGGACTGTTGATTTTATCGCCTCTCTCCATCCCATGAATAGTGAACACTGAGGCTCTTCCTGCTCAGAAAGGCTTATTACTGTTAGATTGGCTTCTAAACCAAGCTAATACAGGTTACAGAGTGTAGTAAATTGCCAGCTGCTCTAACTGATGAAAAAAATAATTGCAGTGTGAGGCGGGAGAAATTCTAAACTAACTTTTTTCCTTAGCAGAAAATAGGTGTTATCAAATTCAGAGAAAGCTATGTTAAAGTAACCTTGAATTTTTGCCAGAAAGCCAAAAACAGCTGGAATTTTCAGTCATGGTAATGGCTATATCTGAGCAATTGAATAATGAGATTCCAACACCTGAAGAAGTTTCTTGTATATCCCCCACCCAATTCAAAAGTACTATTTTTTCCAGGAGAAAAATAATATAGCAAAGACTATTTTCAGCCCTGGTCAGAATGGTGTCCTTGAGACCTTTTTAATGGTTTCTTGTGGGTTAGACTGGTAAGGCTGTGTATCTGAAATTGTAATGTAATGTTTAACTTTAGGAATTCAGAATCAGGTTATTGTAATTTCAGAAAAGCTAACAAGGAGATCTCAGCATTAATTATGAGTATATCTAGTAAATTTAAAAAATCAAGTTTTTTAATTACTTTTCTCAAATTCTCATGAGTAGACAAGAAAATACAGCAATTGCTAGTTAAATAAGATATGTTATAGTAAAAAATATGAGGAGACAGTGAATTAATTCGTACTTCTTTATGTTATACAGATGAGTGGCTAATGGTCGGAAATTAAATGAGAATAGGGTCAGAAATGGTTAAGCAAATGTATGGTAAACAGTTAGAAGACCTAATACAATCTGAGGAGCAAACTTCCTTGGCTTCTTTCATCTCTGATTTTCAGTGACCCAATATGAATTATAAATGGGTAGATGAGTGCTAGGCAGCAAAATCTTATTGAGTGTTCTTTGCCAATTTCAGCAATAACGTCTTTAAAAATTCCTGCAGATCATTTTACCACAATCATCAGTATAATATCCTTTCTACAAGACATACCATTTTACACTGGCAGAAGGAACACTTTCAGAAACTGAGGTAAACATCTGATGCAGCTTAAGGATACACCCTGAAGCAGAACATAATATTTGCATAAGAAATGACTGACTTATCACATAAATATTCCTGTGTAATTTGCTAGCTTGCCTCCAAGGGGCATGTAAACCTGAAAGAGAGAAGTCAAATGTAAAAGAGGTATTTCTGCTTCAAAAGAGCATCTTATCTGAAGACTTAATATGTTGTATCCTGTATCTTGGTGGGAAAGACTTTATCTCTCTGGAATACACTTCAAAATTTGTAGACAACTTGTGTGATGACTTAGTTAATATATTGAAGATGTATTCCTTGTATATTATGCTGTAAAAGTATAGTATCTTATATGTCCTAATGCTTCTTAGAAACTGAATTGCAACATCAAGGTTATTGAAGATGACAGAAGTATTTCTGTATAACTGAATTTCTAGGAACTGGTATTGGTTTATCAGAATAATGTATCCCATTTTAAAGTAATGTAACAAAGAAGATATTTTTAAAAGCAAGAGGAAGGGATATACATGAGGTAAAAGTATGAATTAACTACAAGCAATCATCAAATCATTCAAGTTGCACACAGTAAAAGATTGGAGAAAAATGGTGACTGGGTGGTGTTGAGCATTCACATAAATAGATTACTTGGAGCTGAAAATACAGCTCTAAATACCAGCACTGAGAGAAAAGTGTAAAAGGAATGTGCTGGTGGAGTGTGATACCAAGCATCACTGCTTTAAATATTTATTTTTATATATGTTGCTGGTTGTTGATCAGGAAAATTGGAAAGTATCTTTCCACTCACTGTATTTTATTAATCACAAGGGGATTTCAAGAGGAACATAGTTGTGTACAGTTGGTGAATTATGAATGTGATACCTCTCCTGCATTTGACAAATAGAGGGGTGCTGTGTGTGCAAGCCAATGTCTATTTGAAATCACTAAAAAAGGACATTAAGTCTAGTGGGCAGCAGATTAGATTCTTACTCATTGACCATCAGAGATTTATCATTGGTTCTCATTTGCTTCTCTCAGTCAAATAAACTACACACAGCACTATCTGAAATATTACTCTTTGTTGAGGTCAAGTGTCTTCCACATGTCAACTAGTTCATGACACAAATGGCTCAGAGGTGTTTTCTGGAGAAAGGCAGTGATCATCTGGGCTTTAATTTAAGGAACCTTGAGGTTACAAAACACAAAGAAGGATTTCCTTAGGAATTAATTTGTAAATTAATACTTATCAAATTCAGTGAAGCAAAACCAGGCTGCACCACTGGTCCATTCCCCTGTAGACTGTGCATATTTCTTCACATTTATCCAAACCATTGAAAGCCAGGAAGATGCTATTTCTGTAGGATTACTTGCAGTAATACAAATATGCAACTGTCAGCATCTATCTTGTGGCTAAAATCTATTTGTAAGAGACAGATTGGTTTTTTTCTCCTTACTTGGCATTTGTGCAGAATTCAATACATGAATGCTTAGACTGTGTGAATCACTCAACATGCTTCCATTGACCTCAGTGGAGTCACTGGGTTTACCTCAACAACACAGAAACTAAAATGTTACTCTTGAACTATCTTCAAAATAAGTCTTTGTGACTTACTGAAGTCTGGGTTTGTAAAGTTGTTATGCCCAAAGCACAGTGCTAAATAAAAAGAGGTTCTGTTGAATAACTGGAAAGAGTCTTTGTGGCCAGGCTTTTGAGAGCCATGCTGTGTTGGTCTCTGCTGGAATCCATATTTTGCATATCCTACAACAGCAGCATTTTCTGTCAATGCCAGAGCTGTTGTAGTCAGTCATAATTCATGGAAATATAAAATCTTAGTAATGCCAAGTGGTAGGAGGACAATAATGCCACACTCCTTGCAATGCATTATACAGGCATATTCTAAACACCTGGAAAGTTATGTGACTGAGGACAGCCAACTCTGATTCCTTTTATAGCAAGAATTTGATCATTTGCGTGTCATAATGTTTTTTACTTGACTGTAATTCTATAAGAATGTACACTATTCTTTTTGCCATTAGTTTGGCCATGAAATCTCATTGCTACCAACATTTCCCCAAGAAAGTGGGAAAGAACACACCTGGGGGTGGTAAAGGAGCACTCTGGTACAAGCTACTCCAGTTACTAGGAAACTGGAACAAACACTGTTCTCTAAGAGGGCTGAAGGCTTG
>WAAB01022389.1:0-54701 GCA_013389865.1 Piaya cayana
AAAAAAAGAAAAAAAGAAAAACGCTGACAAAAATTAAATGACATCATCTGCGTCCAGATGGTCTCTATTAGTCCTGAAACGTTTCGAAAAGTACCTTTTATAAAACCCAAACTACTACAGGTGTCTTCTGAAGGGATCAAACGGAAGAAAATGACTTTTTTTTCTTGACTTTTCGTTATTTTATACGATCGTAAAATCGTTAAAGCCGTGACTTAATCTTTTTTTTTAAAGTGGCACTTAAAAGACACCATGACAAAAAGGCATCACGATAAATAACATTTATAGGGCTAGGGACAGGGATAGGCATTTTATTGGAATATGCTCAGGCTGATAAATCAGGCTTCGCCCCCGCGTCAGCAGCCGCAGGGTGGGTGCGCTCCCCGGGCCCAGAAGGGCTGTAACTGCCCCTCCGCGTCGGGGCTGGTCGGTGCGGGCTCGGCCGGGGTCCCCGGCTCGAGGGGCACGTTGGTGTTTCTGTCCTGACCCGCTACCCGGCCCCGCGTCCTGCGGCAACCTCAGGTGCTCCAGGAGGAGGTCAGACACCGTTTGAAGCCCTCGGGGCTTGCGAGGAGAAAACTTGGATAGAGGGAGGGGACGGGGAGGGCGAGGAAGAAGGGGGAAATGTAATTAATAGTTTAAAAAAAATACAGAAATCCCTTCCGTAGCCAATTCCCAGGGGCGCCGGGGCTGCCAGCCCGACCTCGGGCGGGTTCGGGGCGAGCCTGCCCTCCTCCCAGTCCCTGCGGGCAGAGCGGGATGGGATGGGAAATGTCCCCCTCGGAGATGTCCCGCTGCCACGGGACGGGCCAGGACGGGTCCCCCGAGCCCCTCGCAGCTGTGCGGGAGGGGATGCCGAGCCCATCGAACCCCGCTGGCTTCAAGGCGCGGCTGGCAGCAGCGAGCTCCGCTCGCCCGAGCCTGCGAGGGAGAGGCTTCCCCCCCACCCCCGCCCTAATTTAAAATTAATCCGACCCCACCTTCCCCAAGAGCAAATAAAAATTCCTGGAATTGCACAGCTTACCACCATGAGGAGGTGACTGGTGGGGTCACCCAGACCAGGACCAGGGGAAGAGACCACCAGATCCCAGAGAAAAAGTTCATGTTAGAAACGCTGCGGTCCACATCAGGTCAGTCGCGGGGGGCAGAAGAAATCCCATGGAGCAAAAAGGACCGTCAGGAGCCAACGCACCTCGAGCGCTTTTTCCCTCCGTGGGTCAGGCGCCTCGGCAGGGTTCAGTCGTCCCCTCCCGGGATGCCGGTCGCATCGCTTCGAATCCCTCTCCCCGCACGAAATCCTTCAGGATAAGGGGCTCAGCCCCGCTCCCATCCTTCATTCTTGCCCCGACCCAGCTCTTCCCCGCAGCCCCAGCAGAGCCGAGGGGCCGGTGTGGGCTGCTCACAGACTGGGTGGGTTCTGCTTTGGGCTGGTTTGTTGGTTTTTTTTTTTTTTTCCTCTGAAACTCTGATGGATGGAATGATGTCAAGAGACACTGGGGGAAGAGGAGGAGGTAACACCTCTGATTAGGCAAGGAATCCCGAGGAGCCAGTCGCTTTCCAATAACCCTACAAGCAGTCAGTTCAAACTCGCCAGCAGATGCTGCGGAGCCCCCAGCGGCGACCACCCCGGCTGCCAGGGACCGGCAGCACCTCTCGGGCTCTGCCAGGACGCCCTCACCGACCCCGAGCCCCGAACGGACCCAACACCCGCTGTCGGGAGGAGCAGAACGCCGGGGTGCTCCCTCTCCCTGCTCCCCTGTGGGGACCAGGCGCTCCAGCCCCTCTTCCCCCTCCTCTCCTTCTCGCCTGCTAGTAATAACTTCTTCCTCCCTCACCCTTGAAGCGTTCTCTCCCCTTATCTCCTCCTTACCTTAAACCAGCTCCTCACACCATGGGCGTCTCCTCTCTCTCTGTGCAGAGAGAACATCTCCACCTGGAGACCCTCCAGCTGGAGGCCAGTTACAAGTGGGGTTCCCCAGGGCTCAGTGCTGGGTCCAGCCCTGTTCAATGTCTTTATCAATGACCTGGATGAAGGCATCGAGTGCACCCTTAGCAAGTTTGCAGATGACACTAAGCTGGGAGGAAGTGTGGATTTGCTGGAGGGTAGGGAGGCTCTGCAAAGAGATCTGAACAGGCTGGACCGCTGGGCAGAGACCAGTGGCATGAGGTTTAACAAGGCCAAATGCCAGGTCCTGCACTTGGGGCACAACCCTGAGTAGTGCTACAGACTGGGAAAAGTCTCACTAGAAAGCTGCCTGGAGGAGAGGGACCTGGGGTGTTGGTTGACAACCAACTGAACATGAGCCAGCAGTGTGCCCAGGTAGCCAAGAAGGCCAATGGNCTGAAGGGAGGTTGTAGAGAGAAGGAAGCTGGCCTCTTCTCCCAAGTGACGGGACAGGACAAGAGGAAATGGCCTCAAGCTCCGCCAGGGGAGGTTCAGGCTGCATATTAGGAAAAAAAATTTCATGGAAAGGGTCACTGGGCACTGGAACAGGCTGCCCAGGGAGGTGGTTGATTCGCCTTCCTTCAAGGAGTTTAAAGGGATGGGTGGACAGGGTGCTGAAGGGCATGGTTTAGTGATTGATAGGAATGGTTGGACTCAATGATCTGGTGGGTGTTTTCCAACCTAGTGATTCTGTGAACATTCCCACCCTTCAATTCCTTCGTATGCCCTTCCCACTGCTATTACAAACAGCTCCAATTGTCACAGGAACAGTCCCAGTACGTCAAATTTCATCAGCCATGTCTCACCCGCAAGAAACCCAGTCAGGCTACTGCCACAGAGGAGAGCTGCTGCCCTTGAACTCCAAGCCATGAATTGTCTTGTCCTTTCACACCAGCATAATTACAGCACCAGCTGACACACCGGGTGCACAGAAGCCCTGGCACCTCTTGCACATAAAGCAGAGCTCCCAGGGGCAGCAACCTGTCATTGCTCCATGGTAGCCAAATAAGCAAACTCAAAACCAAGAAATTTATCAACTTTTGTTTTACTTAGCATCGTCTATATACAGCAAATACAGGATAACAAACACACCAAACAATGAACCACAAATGAAGATAGCCCAGTTCAAATTCAGCCCTCAGTTAGCTGTAACAAAGCCGAACTCTACCAATTAACTTAAGAGACTGCACAGTTCTTGTTCCTACAAGATGCCTTCCTTCAGTTGTTAACCCCAGGTGAAAATCCTGGAGAAGCAAGGTAGGAAGTACCATTGAGATCTGCTCTTCAGACAGCACACTACAGCTCTGAACACATGAGAGAAGACATCAGCCCTCCAATCTGTTGCTCACTACAACTTCTTGATATCACAGACACCAAACCAATGTAAGCAAGTAGTATTTCAGGAATATGAAAAAGGCAAAGCTCTATTAGCTGTTGAGGTGGTTAACACCCACTTCTAAATTCAACTTAAAAAAACCCCAAGAAACTGAATACCCCTAACACCCACCAAACAACCCACCCCATTATCAGACAAGCTTTTGGCAGCAAAGATTTTGGGTTAAGGGCTATTGAAGCTTGGAACACATTAGTGCTCCTACAGCACTATGAATTACCCAGAGGGAACTACAAGTTCAAATCACTAGCACCAGCAGGTCTTAAAAGCAACAGATGACCTAAATAAACTATTACCAGTGTGAAAAAACTCACCCCAATCTTCAGCTAGTGGTCAACTTCAGTTAATGAGATTTAAGAGAGAATTATTGGATCAGCTGACAGGGACCAGAAATGTCAATGAGTACAACAAATTCCAGTAGTATTTTAGAACCCTGCTACCAGCCTTCTCAGGTTTGCAATAAAAAGTTGACCCACTTGGTTCTTCTGAGATACCCTTCTGTATGAACGGGAGGATCTTCACCTCTGGCACCCACACCAACAGCTCATGAATGTTGCCCCCTTACTCTCCCAGTCATTTACCACATCTGCATTCCAGCTGTATTGCTCTCCAGATTTTCTCTAAGCATTACACTCTGTGCCAGCCTTACATTTGCGTTAAGAGAAATTACCTCCACTGGCCACTCTCGTTATACAGAACGACAAAAGGCATGAGGTTGGAAGGTGCCCTGCGGGACCTTTTCCAGTCCAGCTGCCTGCTCAGAGCATGGTCAGCCAGGACATTGCTCAGGGATGTGTCCAGTTTTGAGTACTTCCAAGAACAAGGAACTATAACCTCTCTGGGAAACCCACTCCAGTGCCTGATGAGTTTGTTTCCCTTATGTTTAAATGGAATTTCCAGCATCTGTTTGTACCCGTTGCCACATGGTTGGTCCCTTGGCATCTCTGAGAAGAGCCTGGCTGTCTTCACCCTCCTTTCCACTGCACCCAGGTATCTATATACATGGATATGTCCAGAGAATTCTCTTCTCCAGGCTGAACAATTCCAGCTCTGAGACTCTGTGTAGCTCACATGCTCCAAGCCCCTCAGCATGTTCACGTCACTTCACTGGACTCACTCCAGTACGTCCATGTCTTGCTCCTACTGGGGAGCCCAGGACTGGACCCAGCACTCCAGTGCTGAGGAGAGGGCAAGGATGACAGCCTTGACCTGCAGGTGATGTGATGCTCTTCCTGATGCAGCCCTGGAGAGGCTGTTGGCTCTCCTTGCCACAAGAGCAGACTGAACTTACAAAGCTGTATGTGCCTTCAACAAGTATTATGCAAGCACAGTTTCTCATCCAGTCAAAAAATCATGCCTTGTGCAATACAGACGACAGTGGAGGTGCCAGGAACACCGAAAGTCCAATTCTTTCATACCTTGTGAAACTGAGCTGAAGTTTTTCAATAAGAGTGAAAATAATGTAGTTAAACCTGTATTTCAACATATAAATGAAGAAGCTTTTCAGAAAAGCTGAAGGGATGGAAGACTCATCTGAGAAGAATAATTAGTAAGACACCCTCCCCCACCAAACCCATAAGTAGAAGGCATCTTCCCATATATATCACAGCCAGTAGCAAAGCTCAGAAGAACTGAAAATCCTTCCCAGTGGGATCCCTGCAAGTCCCACTTACAGGGACTCTGTATTACATAAAATGATACCATTTGAATCAAGATAAAGAAAAGTAATTTAACAGCTATTAAAGCTGTTAAGGATACGTACCACGTTATCCATTTAATGTCAGTAATATTCCATTTCATACCTCACCACTTATCATCTCTGGTCTGTAAAATAGAGAGCCCCATTAGCTAGAAATTCTTGTTTCTAAACCAGGGAAATATACATTTCCAAATATACATTTTCCCCACTGACTTCAGAACAAAGACATGACAGTAAAAGTCTTTGCTTGCAGAAAACTGCGGTTTCAGTAACTGCTAGACCCTCCAAGGCTTTTTATCTGTGCAGAAAGATTACCCCCAATATAAGTACCACAGACGGCAAGGAAGAGGACAACATACACAAGCTTAAGTCACCTTTTCATGACACACGGTGAGATGGATTTATTCAATTTATTCCGAAAGGCACTTGTTGTTTAGCAAGGCTGAAGACTCAAAAACTTTCACTATTTAAAGCCTAAAGTGGCATTTGTATTACTTCACTGGTAACGCAGCAGCTTTATTTGGGAAAGATGACCCTGTAACCTTTGCAGAACTGCTGGAATAGAGAAGACAAACGCAAGCAAACAGCTTCTTACACTTCAGAGTAAGTTAAAACTTTGGGGAACACCTGAAAGGGTTCGAAGATGGCAACGACAAAGAACAAAGAGCAGAGCTCAAGCTTAAATCTTCTCCCCAACAAGGCAGATGGATGAAGAAAAACCAAACATAGCACTTCTCTAAGTCAACGGAGAATGTAATAAAAAATGCTTACTTTCTCAATTTAAGAACTCATCTACCCAAAATTACTGTCTACCATCTGCAGTAGGTATCTGAGAGGAATAACTGGGCAATGACCTACAACAGGCCAGGTATTTCAAGAGTCAAATATAAGAGTGGGGTAAACCCCAAAGCACAAGAAGAGAGACACAAGAGAGAGAACCTGTTATTTGTCTTGGACAGGACCAATTTGAAATAAAAAAACTCTTAGTTTTTTTTCAGATCTCCATGGGATCCCCCAAGGCCCTAATTTTAGAAAACAAGTCTAAAGATTCAGAAAAGGCCATTGCATTAATGGCCATCAATCTTGCTACTTGCCGTAGCAAGAGAGGTTAGGTATCCTGTGGTATCCCAAGTAGGAACCTCACTGCATCTTTAAGCATCTATGCATCTGCAGGATTTGGCCCCAGGTCCAATCCACTCAAATCTTCCCACATCTCAATTTGCACTACTGTAACAGAGAACAATATCTTGCAGGGCTGTGAGGCTTACCTGCTTAATGCATGTAAAGCTCTTTAGCATTCTCCTCCAATCCCCTCATAGATGTGCAAATCATTGTATTCTTACTATTCTGAGGTAATGACTTTAATTTGATGACTTACAGAAGGAGGCCTCTCAGCAGGGACATTTTCATCTGAAGGCTCCCTTACAGGTGCTGGTAGGGATGAGAATTTTGACAGATCAGCTCAAAGGCCAGATGATGAAGGAATCTCTTTCTTTGCTTTCTGCCCTATGACAACCATATTGTGATACCTTCTCAAACAAAGAATCTGAAAAGAGGCACTAAACAACATGAAAGTGAATAAAGGACCTTCAAATTCATTGTTTAAGCCTAAGTGAAAAGGAAAACACTTTTTTTTTTAAAGTAGGTTAAAGTAATTTTCATTTGGCTCTTCACATATCCTACTCACACAACACAGTTCATGATCAATCAGTTAAATGAGACAGCTCAAAATAGTTACTCCAAAACCCTGGCCTCTCATGTGTGGTTTTCGCCATTCTGAACACTATTCCTGAACAGTGCACCATGCTAAGGACGCTGCTGGCAGAAAGCCTAGGTTTAAATCAAATACTGTAATAGTATTTTTTGCAATTGTGATTATAAGCATCTGAAATAAGTGATACACAACATGACTCAACAGGATCAGCTTCTCCAAATGTATTTTGGAGATCAGCTCCAAGAATTCCGACTTTTGACTAACTTCTGCAACATATATCTTATTACAACTCTCAACCTCTGCCCCATCCCTGGAAACATTCAGGGTCAGGTTGGATGGGGCTCTGAGCAATCTGACCTAGTTGAAGATGTCTTCACGCACTGCTGAGAGGTTGGAATAGATTACCTTCATGGTACACTCCAGCCCAAACCATTCTATGATTCTAAACCAGAAAACATTTACCACCGAGTATCATGTATTACTTTTTCCCTCATGGATATTCTAAACTGATGGCATCATTCATATTGTTACACTTATAATTCAGTTAAACACTGAAGCAGATTTCATATTCATCCATTTCATAGGGATGGTCACATTCAGGGGAGTGGTCAATGGCTCAAAGCCCAGATGGAGATCCGTGACAGGTGGTGCCCCTCAGGGGTCCGTACTGGGACCAATGCTGTTTAGTATCTTCATCAACAATATTGACAGCGAAATTGAGTGCATCCTCAGCAAGTTCACAGATGACACCAAGCTGAGTGGTGTAGTTGCCACACCAGAAGGATGGGATGTCATCCAGAGGGACCTGGACAGGCTGGAGAAGTGGGGCTGCAAGAACCTCATGAGGTTCAACAGGGCCAAGTGCAACCCTGGTTTCAGTATAGGATGGGGGATGATGTCATTGACAGCTGCCCTGCAGAGGACTTGGAGGTACCGGCTGACGAGAAGCTCAGCATGAGCTGGCAACGTGCACCCACATCCCGGGCTAACTGTATTCTGGGCTGCATCAAAAGAAGCGTGGTCAGCAGGTTGAGGGAGGTGATTCTGCCCCTCTATTCCGCTCTTGTGAGATCTCATCTGGAGTTTGTGTCCACTTCTGGAATCATCAACATAAGGAGAACATGGAACTGTTGGAACAGGTCCAGAGGAGGGCTACAAAGGTGATTAGAGGGCTGGAGCACCTTCCATATAAGGATAGGCTGAGGGAGTTCAGCTTTTTCAGCCTGGAGAATAGAAGACTCTGAGGATCTTATAGCAACCTTCCAGTACCTGAAAGTCCTGAAGGTACTGCAAATGGACTGTTGACAAACACTTGTAGTGACAGGATTAGGGTCAATGGCTATAAACGGGAGAGGCAGATTTAGATTACACGTAAGGAAGAGTTTCTTCACTATGAGTGGTGAGGCACTGGAATGGGTTGCCCAGGGAAGCTGTGGATGCCCCATCCCTGGAGGTGTTCAAGGCCAAGTTAGACAGGTCCTGGGGCAGCCTGATCTAGTATGGGGTGTCCCTGTCCATTGAAAAAGGGGTTAGAACTGGACGGTCTTAAAGGGCCCTCCCAATCCAAACTATTCCATGAGTCTGTGCTACATGTCAAAGTTCTCACAACACTTGAGCCATGCCATCACAGGGCACCTGCACGCGAACTGTAATTCAAGCTAATTAGAGGGGGAGCATTGTCTATATATATATAAAAAAAATTATATATATAAAATATATAATATAAAGGTTCCACATGTATGACAAGCAGTTAAAACTGCACTTCGCTGATTTTTGTATTTCCACAGACTCTTCCATTGCCACTGATTCCTTTTGCAATAAGCATCTTGTTGGTTTAGGATTAATTGTAACATAATAGGAAGAAAGAATTTAAAAAAAAATATTTCCTTTTCTATACTTTCTTGGTTTAAGTCAATATGCTGATAAGCACAGGTACCTCACATTCTGCTGGTAGATGGTGGTGGCAGGGAATTTGGTTTTCCTCCAATGACCCAAATTTGGGAACAAAAAAAACCCCTAACAACCCATTCCCAATTCCTCTGGCCTCACCACTTTGCAAAATGTTCCTTGCATTGAAACATGGGAGGAAAGGAGATTAAAAAGTATGTTTCCTTGTTTCTGCAATTAACACCCAACATAGTTTTCCAAAACAAGAAGCAGAGAGCAACTGGAGGGTCACTGTGGTTTTTATCTTCTCATCACTAGTCTCTGGAGGGAACATCAAAGATTAAGGTTCCATATATCTCTGAAAAAGGAGGTGAGCTAAGCATGACACATCCATTGAGGTTTACCTTCTAAGATTGTTTGTTTTCTCTTGACAGAAGGACGTCCCTTCAGAAACATTCAGCATTTTTAAATATTAACTCAAGTCTGCTAAAATCAACTGCTGTGATTTGAATTACTTATACCTATTCTCTTTTTTACCCCAACATAGCTGGTTTGGTAACCAGATGAAAACCAGATATTAATGTCTAACTGCAGAATTAAAACCACCTTTTTAAGCAGAGAAAATATTCAGAAAAAAATTACTCTAAACATAAAGCTGCTGTAGTGAAAGACTGGGCCAAGAAAAAAAAAAACCCCACAGATTGCTATACCTTCTAAATTGTTTGCATTCTTATAGCAAAGGACTGCTACGATCCTTTAATAGATGTGATGAAACTCTTAGTACAAGTAAGTATCCCTGAGGAAACAGATTTCAGGCATAATTTGAGTATTTGAGTTCAGCAGGAAACAACTTTTTAGGCAACGTGTAACACTATCTCCACAGCCCTATGATTGTGACAAAGAAAGAAACCACATTCCTCATCAGGAAAATTTTCATATGATAGATTCATATGAAAAATTGCAAAAGGGAAGATCTTTATCAACATCAAATTGCATAAGATACTCAAAATACTTTAAACCACCCAACCTCAAAACCACATCTGCATGATAATTTTAAATACAAACTTAAGGCAAGAATTATTTGCTTATGTTAATCTTTGAACCACAGCTAAAGGTAAAAATCAGATTAGTAATTATTAAGCAATGATTACAGCTTTATGCCAAAAGAGAAAAGGGCTGTGACAAGATTTTAGACCTACAGCCCATACCAACAGTAACTTTGAAAATAACCCCCTAACATAGCAGTTTTACATTTTAATAACTTTATTTCTACATCAAAACACCTACTGGATGCAAATACTACAGATATGATGAGAAACTACACAAATTTTCACAACTGGCTCAGCTACATATACTGAACAGAAGCATAACGCAACCAGGTACTGCCAAAGGATTCATAGTGCTAAACTTAAAGTCAGGTCTTCTTTACTACTAACTTTATTCTCCAAAAAAACCCAAATCCAAGCAATGCTACTGCTCCCATTTTCACTAATCTGTTTTCCAAGGTGAGTGCTTTTTCTTGGAGTTTCACTTGGCTGGGGTCATTCTTCTGTTCCTGCTGAGGCAGATATTAAATTCATGTAGAAAGTGCAACAAAGGAATAAACAGTGTAAGAGCTTCGTAAGTATGTAATAAAGCACCCAGTCCTAAGAACCTGCATGCATCTAGGATTGATATTGTTTCTTTCTCACTGTCTCTGCCCTACTTCAACTGAAACAGATGTATGCAAACCTTTACCTTACCTCATGCTTAATGATTCTATAATACATATTAGAAAAACAAACTGTTTACAAACTTTATTCCTCAGGAGTAAAGTGCACTGCTAATAGATGCTACAAAAATCTAGTAACATCACATTTAAACTCCAATTATCAAATGTTTTAACCTAAACCTAACTAAACCAACTGTTAATTAAAAAAGCAAGGCAAACGTAATAGATAAGCCTTCCTGGAAATTAAAGGGAGAGCAGAAAGTATCTTAAAAGCCTGCTTGAATACAGGCTTGGTGGAGCCTTGTCATGAAGTGCACCAGAGTTAGGTTCTGATTCCCCACCTTAGTTTATCATGCTTAGGAAGCCACCTCATTTATCGTGCTTTCAGAAATTATACTCTGCAGACATAACATGTACTGCTGCCAAGTCTTATAATGATTAAGCTTAGCAAACAGCGCTGAAGATTTAAAGGGAATTCATAAAAACTTATTATCTAAGAGGTTTAACTGCTGCACTTAAATTGGCACTTCTCATAATAAACATTTCAGTGCTCTGCTCATTCAGAAGTGCCTCATCATAAATTAAGTAGCACAAAAGCATTTTGCATTAAGATCTTCATCAGTGAAATTCATGAAACACTACAGTATTTTAATGAAACATTTTTGATGTAACAATTTTGATCACTAACGTCCAACACCTCTGTTTAACACTGGGTACAGAGATGCCCTGCCTCACCTTGACAGCTATGAAACCTTAAGTACAGATGACAGCAAAGTCAAGTGGCACCTAACTCAGATCCCCACCAGCCTTTGCAACCAGTCTGCACATGCAGGAAGCAAACACATACGTAAAATCGATTTTTGCATATGCAAAAGAAGGAGCACAAATACCTAAAAAGCTCTTTGCCACAACCTCCATCTTCCTCTTAAATATATTTGGTGCTAGGTGATTTATTGGGAGAAGGCTGTTCTATTACATTAAATTTACTTAAACTGCAGGAAATTGCATTAGTAGCATTATACTCAAGGTCTGAGTTCCACATGGCTTCGTTCAGCAACAGATTCCTTTCTGACACTGATGCTCCATTTACACTATCCCAGCGGCCATTCCTTTTACTAGCCTATTACTTAAAATGACCCCATCTGACAAGAGGGTGTCACTGTGTTGGTTTGAGAATGACTGATGTGGTGCTAACATCTAGCCTTGACCTCTCCCACCCTCTTCTTTTGTCACTGTGCAGAGTTATCTGGGATGCCTCCCATTCAATCCATAAAACCTTAGTATCTTCCTTGTGAGTCAATAATTCCAGACAAAAGATTCCTTAATTAAGAAGTGAGAGTCCAAGTATTTAGAGCTGCATTTATGCCAAGGTGGTTGTCCAAGAGCACAGGGATACATTCCACCTAATTCTTTCCTGCCATAGAAAAAACCCAAACTAACCATGCCTTCCCTTGGAGGCTGCCCATAGTGCTGTGGAATATTCTAAATTATTTCTCATTGTGTCTGTGGAAAGGGTGAGAGCTGGATGTAATGTCTGAGTTACAGCTAAAGAGCCTGTGACAGACCAAGGTACAAACCATCTCGCTGATGGATGCTCCACAGAGAACCTTGTACACAGTATTATCTGCTTCACTCACACATACCCACCTTCTCCACCAGGTCCTTCAGTTTCATAACTTCTCTTCCCAAGTTTTCAATACTGCAAATCAACTCTTTGCAGCTTTCAGTAAAACTTTCAGTTGGTGCCCACTGCAGCATTACCATCTGTTAATAGTTATTGTCAGAGTTACTGTGGATTATAGTTTAATATTCTTTAGCTAACATATCATAAAAGACAGTATCAGAAACAATTTGTAACTGCATTTATGCTGGGGTTTCATTCTATGATTTATGCACAACAAAACCTACTGCTCTCTGTCAGCCTTTGTGAGAACCTTCTGTCACCTTAACCCCCCGAATCAGCAGAAACAGAAAGAAACAGATCTATCTCCTTCAATTGCGCCGCTCAACTCTATGAAATAATTTTTAAAAGCTTTGAAATAATTTTAAAAGCATCCTTTACAGAAAGCACACTGAATGCCTATATGCATGTATATAATAATCAAGATGGTTGATGAATATTCATGTTTTTTTCATTCTTACAATGTAGAATAATACTCTAGAATAGAATAATATACTCCAAATTCATCTGTTTTTCTTTGGTTCAATACCTTCTGCGAATTTTTCAGGAAATGCTTATTTGTGGTCTGCACAGCAATGGTCAGCTTGCTACACTCTTTATTCAACTCCCGAAGAAATGTGAGAACTTCATCTTTGCTACAAAAAAAAACCAATATTCCATTATTTGTTAAGGTCTGTAACTTTTTGCAAGCTGAACATCATCTACGCATTTCCAACATTACCTAGCAAGTCAGACAGGCAGTTTCATTGAATTAAAAAAAAAATCCACTGTCATTTTAACACATGGTAGTTAAACACTACATTTAATGTCCCAGTGGTGGGGCTTTTGTTTTGTTTGTTGGGTTTTGCCGGGTTTCAGTTAGTTCTGCCCTCCCTTAGAAGGACAAGTTCTTAAGTTATCTGCAATATTCAGCTAGTAAAATACACTGGAAGATGAAAAACAATCACTCAAAAGCTTTTCAGAAACATTCTATTAACTTTCACTTCTGTTGCTAACCTCTCAATCCTGTACTACCAATGAAACCAGTTCATTACCAGCTGCATAAGCAGTTTTGTAAAACTATGTGTAATAACTGAAACAGTTTTTCCAAGCATGTGTGCCTACAGATCAGTCTTGCAACACCAGAAATAGGGAATTTATAGTCAATTTTGTGGTGATATATCGATATTCTTGACCTGCAGTTTGCATTTTTGAGGAGATGTGCGTGTGTGGAGATCGGGTGTGTACGTCGGAGCCAGGGCTGAAATAACTTGGTTAGAATCCTGTAGTTTGCGGCACAGTAGAAAAAAAAAAGAGAATCCAATAATACTGACTTGCACCCTGGATCTGGAAGTATATTCCTTAAAGCCTAAAATACCTGATGTTATCTACTTCAAAGAAAATTTATATTTGGTGCTCAAACAGAAGCGGGAAGACAACTTTAAAAATCAGTTAGATCAGTATCTCCAAAGAGTGGAGAAAAGGATAGAAAAAGTTAACAGACTAATTTCAATGCTAAGTTCCTAGAGTTTCCACATGACACTAACTCAATATATTTTACTGGAAACCTCAGCAGAGAGTGTTAATAACAAGTCATGCTGCTGACCAGAAAGTTGTTGGCATTGATCAAGCAGAGAAAATGGGGTAAGGAATATCATCCATTTGTTTTTACAGAGTGAACTCAGTCTTGAACTGAGAAGTGCCTGCATCTCCAGCAGAAAAGCTTCTACTGGCTATAAGCCATTCAGTTGACTGACAAGCAAGGTCAAAACAGGAGACAATTTTAAGGAGGCCTCTGAGACCTCACAGTGGCCTTCCAGTACGTAAAGGGGGTCTACAAAAAGCTGTGGAGAGACTTTTTACAAAGACATGTAGTGATAGGACAAGAGGGAATGGCTTTAAACTGGAGAGGGAAGATTTAGATTAGACATGAAGAAGAAATTCCTCACAATGAAGGTGGTGAGGCACTGGAACAGGTTGCCCAGGCAAGTCCTCCTCCCTAGAAGTGTTCAAGCCCAGGCTGGATGGAGCCTTGAGCAGTCTGGTCTAGCGAAAGGCATCTCTGCCCATGGCAGGGGTGTCAGAATTGAGTGTTCTTTAACGTCCCTTCCAACCCAAACCATTTTATGATTTTAAGTTCCTATTGCAGGACTTCTTGTTACATTAACGGGAAGTATCTGAAGAACTTAAATCAGACCCAAACATTTTCATTTCCCCTAGGGAAATCTGCTGCCAAACCTAAAGGGTCATTGGGTACTGGCAGAGGCTGCCCATGGAGGGGGTTGAGTCACCTCCCCTGAAGGGAACTAAGGGACGGGTGGATGAGGTGCTGAGGGGCATGGTTTAGTGATTGATGATCCTGTGGGTCTCTTCCAAACTAGTGATTCTATGGTACCATAGTGATTCTATGGTACTTGCACCACCTTGCTGCTGCTTCTGATGGCAAAAAGGCGTACATGAAATTTGTCAAGCAGCTAAACTAAGGCACACGCCCGTACAGTGCAAGTATCTAAACAGAGACTGAATTTAGCCCATCATCTTCAACTTTGGCACAAGATCATTAATGAGCTAAGTTTCCACCACTCCTCAGGACATCTGTGACGTGCAAGACTGCTGAACTGTTAAGAACTTTAACACTCAGAGCAATATAACTAAATATTTAGAGTAGAAAAAAAACAAGCATTAAACAAAACAATCATATCTGGNCACTGGCAGAGGCTGCCCATGGAGGGGGTTGAGTCACCTCCCCTGAAGGGAACTAAGGGACGGGTGGATGAGGTGCTGAGGGGCATGGTTTAGTGATTGATGATCCTGTGGGTCTCTTCCAAACTAGTGATTCTATGGTACCATAGTGATTCTATGGTACTTGCACCACCTTGCTGCTGCTTCTGATGGCAAAAAGGCGTACATGAAATTTGTCAAGCAGCTAAACTAAGGCACACGCCCGTACAGTGCAAGTATCTAAACAGAGACTGAATTTAGCCCATCATCTTCAACTTTGGCACAAGATCATTAATGAGCTAAGTTTCCACCACTCCTCAGGACATCTGTGACGTGCAAGACTGCTGAACTGTTAAGAACTTTAACACTCAGAGCAATATAACTAAATATTTAGAGTAGAAAAAAAACAAGCATTAAACAAAACAATCATATCTGGAGAAAGTCTGGCAGTTTCTCCCACTTTAATACAGTCAAACCACATTCATGAATATTTCCTTCTACTTAAAGATAACTTTTTAGCTGGCTAGGATCATTTATGGCACTTTCTGCATTTTGTGATAAAGAAAACTATGTTTTGGAATTCTGGAAGGATCCTATGTAAAAATAATCCACACCATGTGCATGTAATAGAGAGTAAATAAAAAGGAAAACAGTTAGACTTCATTATAGCAGCAACAGTTCTTAAAAAACATTTCCATATAATTTTACCTGTTGCAGTGACATCTTCTTATATTTGCAAATGGACAGAACTTTTTTTTTTTTTAAAAAAAATCACTTTTTAAAAGAATTAACGGCTGTCAAAACACCAGTGGCTAAACAGAACTAGACACTCTGTGAGTTTATAATCAATCAGTTCAACATTTTCTACTATGTTAGTTTTTCTATGACTTAATGACTGATTTTCCTTCTCACAGAGTGACTTTGAACAAGTGGGAAGTAAAATCTTTATATAATAGCATGTAAACATAGCCTATGATTTTAGTCTCAAGGTCAGATTCCTAAAATACATGTCAAGCCATTTTCTAGAAAGCTATGCAGTGCTTGCCATAACTGAAACAATGTCATATTTTGTGTATTTAAATCCTGAATCAATCAATCATTTTCGGGTTAAGAGAAATACATACTATCTGAAACAATACTGTACGAGGAATTCCATGTGTCACTGATGTATGAGACTGTATAGGACATCATGTGCTGTTTTACTGTATTATTTTGTATTTCTCCACTTATTCCCTCTGTTCAGACTTTTAAGCCCTCTGTTTGACTGTATACACTGAACACCACACAATGAACTAATCTGAAAAAAGCATATATTTCTGCCATAAAAACACACAAAGCTTAAACTGGGCAAAGTCCTCTTAAGCTGCAGCTGACATCTGCTGAAAAGCCAACATCCTTTTCTAAAGGTGCCTGACTTGGACAGCTGGATACCCAGTAGGCCTGGCCTACAACCTCAGCTCAGCAGCAAAGTCTCTATTCTAACAGGAACGGCTCAGGTGCAGGCAAGAGTATTTATGGTGCATTCATATCATACTGGTTTGCCTCTTGTGTGCTGGAACTTTAGTTCTTCAGTCTTACAGCACAGGTACTAGTGTGCATCCGGATTCTCTTCTGGAACTATATAGATACTTGCTTTTGATGGAGGAATCCTCTCACAGACCAGAAGCAGCATCAAGGCCTTGCATTAACTACCTGCTCAACCAGACCACTTCAGTCTTTCAACAACTTCCTCAAATGCCTCACATGTCCTCCCACATCCCACAGCTCACATGAATCACAGAATCACAGAACAACCAGGTTGGAAGAGACCCACTGGATCATCGAGTCCAACCATTCCTATCAAACACTAACCCATGTCCCTCAGCACCTCGTCCACCCGTCCCTTAAACCCCTCCAGGGAAGGTGAATCAACCCCCTCCCTGGGCAGCCTCTGACACTGCCCAATGACCCTTTCTAGGAAAAATTTTTTTCTTATGTCCAGCCTGACCCTCCCCTGGTGGATCTTGAGGCCATTCCCCCTCGTCCTGTCCCCTGTCCCTTGGGAGAAGAGCCGAGCTCCCTCCTCTCCACAACCTCCCCTCATGAAGTTGCAGACAGCAATGAGGTCTCCCCTCAGCCTCCTCTTCTCTACGATAAACACCCCCAGCTCTCTCAGCCGTTCCTCATCAGGTCTGTTCTCCAGCCCCTTCCCCAGCTTCGTTGCTCTTCTCATGTTGCACCATGCTGCAAAAACATACCTCAAGCAGGCTGCAAAGCCTCTTTTGTATAAACACAGTTAGGGAACAGACACAGGCACAGAGCTGGCATTGGGAGCAAGTGATGTATGTAAGAATGACAAGACAGAAGTGGAGCACGTACTAGACAGACTCATGTAATCGAGGTATGGAGGAGGACAACGCTATGGCAGGACCACATCATGACATGACTGCTAATAGCCAGTGCAATTCCATGGCCTCCAAAGGATGAATGAACTTGAACCGAAGCACATTCTTCAGTCCAATAAGCAATGTTACTAACGACGAGTCAAGCCTTATAGTACCTAAATAATGCAGACAGTTCTCCCCAGTGCATCTGACAGAGTAGCAGCACAGTTGTCTGGTCACTAGACAAGAGGGAGGTAAACACACTTTAAAGAGGAACTGAAACCTTATTTTCTAGATGATAGGAAGTTATTTAAAGAGTGGGCTGGATGTAAGGGGAAGTTTTTTCCAGCCACGCCACTGCAAATAAGGCCACACAATGCTATGCAAATGGTGGTGGGACTGGGAAGAAACAAACAAGAACTTAATAGTGATGCAGCCACGGTATGCCTAAGGAGCAGTATCTCCAAGCCAGTCCGCTCCAAGCTGAACACAGTTCAACTGGCTAAAGCCTCTGAAAGGTGAGCCACAGTTTTCCAGCTGAGTCCATTTCTAAAACTTTTGCAAATTAAAATATCAAACTAACCCTATTTTCAGGAGGAATTCTTCTACAGCTCTGTGAACTAAAAAGAGAAAAGACATAAACACAGGATCCTATTTCCAGTCTAGGTCTCTATTCTGGAAAAAAGATATTTACACAATGTAATAGAGGATAAGAGGTTTAAGAAATCTTAAAGACATCTCTGCACTTGCTATAGCCTTCATTCTTCTTTCTGTGCTGGGTGTGTGAAGTGCTCTACCAGTGCTTAGGAAAAAAAACTGCATCTATACAGAAGTCACATTTATGACTTAAGACAAATCTGACTGCAGGACTACCTTTGTTGTCTAGAGACACAACAGAGAATTAGAGAGGCCACATCATGTGGGATTCGGACGTGTTCACAATACCTGAAGCATGGAGAAGCAAGGATGACAAGACCTCACTTCCATGGAGAAATAACAAAATCTGCTCACTGAATTCTATCAGAGTAATTAGAGAATGAGTTCATAGGGGAGCCCAAGAAGCCAGTTTCAGACTTTATGATACGAGTGCAAGGTATGAAAACCCTGTACAGCGAAGCCATGAAACATGGGATAGGGTGTAAAAGAATTTTAACTTTGAACAACAGAAAGCAATGCAGTCACCTTAAGGAGTTCCTATTTCACTTCCATTTCCTTAGATATACAGCTAATACCTCAATACCTCAATTCTAGCTTAGTGACTTCAGGGAGGTCTCCAATTCTTCTTTCTTCCACTTGTAGTTCGTTAGTAGCATCTAGAAGTTTCTGTTGATCTCTAGGATTTGTAACGCCAATCTAAATTTAAAGTGTAATTAAAAATATGATTAAATTTTAATACCTGTTAGACATAACAGTACAGTACCATTTATTGTGCAAGTTTCTAATTATTAAGAGCCAAAAAAATTTATTGCAACCAACTACAATGTATGTAACTGCCAAATTAAAAATAAAACCACAGAAGTTATTCAATGATGCAAAACAAAATTACAAGAACTGAGGAAGTGCCAAACTGAAACTGCACAGGACAATCAGAAAATCTGTTTAAGACTTATTAAAAAGAAATTAACAGCAGTTTTTATACGTGTCCCAGTGTTGTTAGGATGTTATGCTCCTCTATTTCAGATTCATGTCAGTCATCTCTTATAGCAAAATAACTAATCATTATGATAATGGTACAGCATTAACTCAGGAATAAAGAAAGGAAACTATCAAATCGGTATCAAATGGAGAATTTTACAGGAAGGGTACAGATTTTAAGAGGGGCTTTTACAAGCTTTTGTGTGTATTTTTTCCAGCTAGAGAAACTGGTCTCCTAAATTTCAATACCTCTTCTTAAAACCTTATTTTCTTCTAGAATTTCATTTAAAAAATAAATTACATCAACAAAGAAATCTAGTTGCTTCATGCTACCTCCAAACACTCAAATGATCAGAAAACAGTAGAGACAATGTGAAATGTTAAAAAAGACATTCAGCTGAACATTTCTACCATAAAATAGCCTGTAAAAGAAGCCTTTTCATATATCTGAAGGACAGCATACTTATAAAACTTATTCTTTCCTCACCTCAAATTAAGACCAACTCCAAATACAACTTTGACATCAGTTTATACTGTCCCTAAGTTCAAATCAGTTCATAGTCTACTCTCAGCTAATGCTGCAAATAACAGAAAGGTTCTGAAGCATTCAAGGCTTTTTGTCTTTTTTTTTTTCAGCTGAAGTAAAGCACAATTTTCTTCAGAAGACATACAATACCTAACTGAGATTCTCCAAGGGATGCCTGGGACAGAAAACACTGTAAGCTATGTTATCCGTCAACAACCTCAGATTAAAGTGTAACTCATACTTAAATCCTCGGCTGAGTTTTCTTACAGAAAGCTTAAATAAAGAACAAAATAGACCATCTGTTAAAACGAAAGTGCTTCTGTGGCACATTCAATACTATAATTTGCTTATCTCTCAGGCTGCTGTGCAAGCACAAAACTTCTGACATCAGCAGCCCTAAGGATGCTTCTCCACACAAGTGAAAAACCTCATAAAGCCAGCTCCAAGAATGACTTTGTTTCTAACTCTTCCTGATGTTCTGAGGACCTTAAGTTCCCTGCAGCAGCCTCACAAATCTCTAGTATGTGTTTGCAGTCTCCTAGATTTCTGTAAGTATTGCAGATGATTAATAGCTGACAACATATGCCAACTCAAAATGCCAGGCACTCTCATTCCCTCAGATGGTGTCTAGCAGCTGTTCTAGGGAAAAGAAGGCACTTAGAAAAATGTTTGCTTTGTATGAGACACTTATTTCTGATGCCTGGTGTTCACTGTGCCTCTGAGGTGCTCAGGGTTAGCTTGGTTGAGGCTCTGAGCAATCTAATCTAGTGGAAGGTATCCATGCCCATGGCATGGGGTTTGGAACTAGATGATCCTTAACGTCCATTTGAACCCTAGCCATTCTATGATTCAATGATTCTGAGTCTTCACCAAGTGTTCAGAAATCACAGGTAACATCTAACTACAGGTTCGCAAGCGAATTTTTAAACATTTCAAACCCACACTATATGAGTAAGTTCTTCAGTAATATAAAACCCCAACAATATTAATTGGGAATTTAACTACTGGTGTCAAGAACTTTTCAGTTTTTAACAGGTTGTCATGGGTACTTCAACAAATTATACTCAAATCTCTTCGGCAAATATCACTATCAGTCTTAAGAACGAAAGATCAGGGCTTCCTAGAAAGCATTCATTTTACTTATTTTGAACTCTTAAGTTTACTCAATTCTCAGGTTTGCCTTGTGGAGACCTATCTGGTATGAAACAAGGTTTTCTTAATGCTTACAAAGCATTACAGCAGTCATTTCACGATGCAGAAGTAAGATGAAGCAAGAGCTACATGTTTACTTTTAACAACAATTAAAAAATCCAATGAGCTCTTCCAAGGACAGAATAGCAGTTATTCCTGAATACTAAAACTATCTTGCTTAGAGCAGGAACTGCAAAAGACTTAGTTTGCTTCTGACTCCATCTTACTCCTCAAACAAGCAAATCAAAATACAGCTTTCTGACCAGCATATCAGGAAAATGTTTTCCTAGAAATAAAACATTATTTCATCCTCCTGCAAACAGATCAGTGACTGAGCACATCCGCATCTTGAATACAAAGTTTAGGAAGTAAAGAATGCAACAGAAGTCATCAGCGGTAAAGCCTGCCACCATCACAGTAATTCTGAATTCAAAGGAACTAGGTGCAGAACTTAAACACAGAAAGCAGACAGACCAGTCCAAACTGCTTCCCTTTAACAGTTAATGTAGAGATGTTGTACAAAAACTTACTTTTATTTGTAAAAGAGACTATGACCGGTCTAGAATTTTATTTTAGGCACATCAACTCTAATATCTTATTCTTTAAGCTAATCAAACCCAAGCCCTGAAAAACCATGCCCCAGACTCACACTCCAGTAGCAACATGACTTTTGTCATCCTTTAGATGGAAATAAAAGAAGCAGTGAATAATAGATTGCCTTAACACACGAAAAAGGACATACTTCTCTGATAAAAATGGTGAATAAACGCATGAATTTTTACATCCTGGCCATCTTGCATAAGGGGCCACTGTTTTTAATATCCTGACAATTTTCTGCTGCGTATTATATTCTTTTTTGAGGTGAGGGGTACAGAGGAAGGAGAGTCCTGAACCTGCAATATGGAAGTACATAGACCAGATAATTCTCTAGTGATGAAGTTAAAATTCTGGGTTCTTTTTAATTTTGATGCGTCAGCTTTTCATTATGTATTCTCTAATCCAGTATAGGATTCCAATTTCTCTTATTACAAACTAATAAACCTGAGAGAAAGGAATCTTCTTAATCCTAAATCCAGAAGTAAAATTATTTCTACTGCTATCTTGTGAGACACGTGCTCAAGAACCACATGCAAGTGTTACGAGTAGCCCAGAATGAAACAAACTCCTCCAAATGTTGAATAGACATGTCCCAATATATTGAACAGACTTGTCTCAGTATAGAACAGTTTATAAGCTTAAGGAATGCAAGGATTTCAGCTTGAAAGAGTCATTGTTTAGGCTCTGTTGTGGAACACAGATAACGGTATTTACAAAGAAAATATCTTTCTGATATTGTTTGATGGAGGAAAGTGTATCATGTTAGTGACAGGATTTCTCCACTGTTCTCTGGATACAAAGCAGCTTGGCTCACAGGCATCCATCAGAGGTCATCATTAATCTTTGTAGTAATAAGATCCAGGCTCTTTAAAATAGCTGGCTGTTAGCTGAAGATCTGCCATCACAGTAAAAACTTTCAGCTCTGGAGTTACGAGGAAGCAGATTAGATTTGTTCTATCAGTAGTGTGGGGAGAAACTGTTAGTTCAGCTCTAATACTAGATTGCATCAAGAATTCAGGATAACTTATGAAGTGCTAATAAGCCAGGAGTGTTATGCTGTTTTTAAAATTCTCCATTGAAGACTCACTAATGAATTTATGTCCCTGCACAAAGCACAACTTATTTTCCAGGATCTGTTGCACAGCTAAGGGGCAAAGCAGTTCTGTTCTTTCACATTTCCTATGCAAGAGTAGCTGATCCAAGAACTCATTTCAATTTGCCCACAAAAGCCCTATGTATAATAGGGGGCCTCAAATACATTAGGATACTGAAACAGAAGTTATCTCTCTGCATGAAATATACCTCTTTGGTGCTCAGCCATTCACTGAAGTCCACAACCTCTCTCCATTCCCCAAATGTCCCCCAGACAAAACCAAGTAACGATTTCAATGTCAAAAAGGCAATCGATATGAACACATATTCAGCCCTCAGTTTAATGCCATCATGACCAAGACAGCAGCTCACGTGACGAGAAGAAAGCCACAACAATTTCCTTTAAGAACAACACTCCTGTCATCAGGGACTTTAGGATATATAAAAGCCCATACCAGGATGCTTATCCAATGGGCACAGTAGTCCTGAGCCTTCAGCAAAACAGTAACATCAGAACACGCTGACAGGCCTTATGATACTATTTACAGAATTACTGAATAACCTGAGTTGGAAGGGATTCACAAGGATCATCAAGTCCAACTCCTATCCCTGCATAGGACAACCCTCAAACTCACACCTTGTGTCCGAGTGCACTGTCCAAATGCTTCTTGAATATTGTTAGGCTTGGTGCCATGATGGTTTGTCTGGGGAGCCTGTTTCAGTGCTCCATCACCCTCTGAGTGAAGAACCTTTTCCCCATATCCAACTTAAACTTCCCCTGGCACGTTTTCCTGACATTCCTTTGGATCCTGTCATGGGTCACCAGAGAGAAGAGATCAGTGCCTGCTCCTTCTCCTTCCCTTGTGAGGAAGCAGTAGGTCCAAATGAACTCTTAAAAGTCTTCATCAATAAAGCTCCCTATACGTGCACGCTCTGAGAATACAGAATTACGCTGAGGTCTGTCAAAACATGGAAACTCAGTAACAAGACAGAACATCTAACAAGACAGAACATCAAAGCAAGACATCCTTGTGTCAACAACTCCGAAGCAATGTTAACATGTTCGCAGACGTTGGTTCCAGATGCTGGAACACAAGCCTCCTTGGTACCAGAACAAGGCAGGGGAAAGCTGACACTATGGACATATCTAGGCATCAGTAACAGGGACCAGGCCTGAAACAGCTATTTTAAGGAGGCATCTCTGGTATCCCAGACCAGGTACTGAGTGCTCAGAAGAATCCTCCATCCTGAAGCACTTGTATTGTTCCAAGGATTCCTATAACTGGATTTTATTATGGCATCCTCCTGTAAACACAGGGAGTCTTTCCTTTCCCTCAGGAACATTTTCAGCAAAATCAGAAAAAGTAGAAAAGTCCTCTCTCAACTGGGAACACAAATAATCTAATAATGCATCACTTAGTACTGGATAACAGCAAAATACCAACCACCCTCCTAGCTGCAGTAAACAGTAAGAACCCAAATTTTCTCTCCTCTTGTGGTTTTTTTTTTTTTGGGGGGGGTAAGGTTTTGTCTTTATAAACCTGGGTGGAATATGAGATTCCACAATGTAAAGAGAGCTCTCGTTTTTCCAACAGAAATTACCACCTCACAAAGGATCATCAGATTTAAAGTAGTTGTTCAGGATCATTTATTGCTAATCCTAGCGCTGATTTCCTTTCAGAGAAAACATAAATATGCACAAAAAAATGGTAACAACTGGTTTAAAAAAGGAACTATTTCCTGTGCGCCCTAACTCCCACATAATTGCAGCAAAGAAATACTGGGGACTTTTCTGCCTAGATCTGACTACAAAGAGAAAGATTCAAGAATTCAACTCTCAGAATTCAAGGCTGATCTGTGGAATTACGTGCGTTATAAAAAGGTCTGTCTATATTCACATTAATATTCAAGAAATTGCAGAACATTCTTAAAACAGATCTTACAAACAATTCTTGCAAGGTTAGATGCTCCTGAAGAGAAATTAAGACATTAAAAACATTTAATAAAAAGGAAAGAACTAAATTAAGCTCTAAAGTAATAAACTGACCTCTATTAAGTCATCTTTCTTCATGATCACAAGTTGCCTTAAAGTTACACCTTTTTCCTGCATAAAACAAAGGGGTTTCTGTCATCAAAAAGAATTCCAGAAGAAAACATTGTTTTCATTCAATTTTTTCACTTATGTTTTATTTCAGTTTTCCAAACCAAAACCAGCTACACATCATTATCAAAACAACAGGAATTCTCTCGTATAGAAACACCACATTGTGACTTATAATCAAAATAAAGCAATGCAATCCAGTCCATTGCAGTTTAACTTGACACTCTGATATAAAACTTCTGTTTAATAAATTATTTCAATTAATACAGTAACAGCAATAGAATTTTTTTTTAATGCTGTAAGTACATTTTCTTTTCATGGTTTACTTTACAGGTAGCAGATACACCATAAACTTACCTTCAACAATCCTACTATGTGTTCTAGATCAAGGCCATGTAAAAACACTTCCATGTCATCAAAAGCTGAATAGGAACTGTAAGTATAATGAGATTTGAAATGAAAACATTGGAAATTAAAAGAGAACACAGACACCCAGAACAAAATACTACACAAGAGCTCCCCAAAGCACTGGGATGCAACCTTAAATTTTATGCACCTACTGATGACAGTGGTATCTGACAGGCATCGTGGGGTACAATTATATCAATTAAAACTTTATAAATGACTTTTCTGTCTAATAACTCGAATTGAGTCTAAACGAAATGGCTTTCATAAACAAACATCACTTTAAGTAGCAAAATCTTCCAAGTGCATCTTACAACTGGGTTGCAAAAGCCTGAAAAATTTGAAAGTGGGGTTAAGGAAGATAATTTTGTATTCTTATCAGATAACAGTCACATAAATTGGATTTGGCCTACAACTGCTACTCTTCCAGTTCTATTTAAAGTGAAGGAGGTTATCAAGAAAACAGGAATGTCTATAATTAAAGATGGTTAAAATCAGTCCAGTAAGAAATTCGTTGCCAGAAAACTACTGTTCAGAAAGTAGATTAAGGAAGTAGTATAATCCCCTGTAAATTCAGTTTACCATTTATAAGCCAAGATAAAATATGAGTTTTGATTCCCCACCTTAATGAACAATATAAAAATACAAGGGTAAAAAAAGGATAAGTTTTCAACCATTGGATAAACAACTGAAATGAACAGAACTAAACCAAAAAGCAAATCATATGAAATGCAGAAAGCACTACTGCAACTGCTACAGTGACTCCTTCGCCACAACCCTGAATCAAGAGAGTTTGTTCTGTCTTATTGTAGACTGTGAAAGGAAGGTTTGTCTCCTTTTCACATCAAAGACCTAAAGAGCTACTATTGGCTTGTATCAGAAACGGTGTGACCAGCAGGTCCAGGGAGGTTATTCTCCCTCTGTCCTCAGCACTGGTGAGACCGCTCCTTGAATCCTGTGTGCAGTTCTGGGCCCCTCACCACAAGAAGGATGTTGAGGCTCTGGAGTGTGTCCAGAGAAGAGCAACGAAACTGGTGAAGGGGCTCGAGAACAGGCCTTATGAGGAATGGCTGAGAGAGCTGGGGTTNAAGGTCCTGAGGGACATGGTTTAGTGTTTGGTGGGAATGGTTGGACTCGATGATCCGATGGGTCTCTTCCAACCTGGTGATTCTGTGATTCTGTAATTAACTGAAAAACACCACCCCCAAACAAACCTCTATGAAAATTATTCTGAATGCATAAGAAAATATTTCAGGCTAGCACATTGAGAATCTTTAATTCCAGGATTTCTGGTGCTTAAATATACTTATTGCTTTATGCAGATGGACACCCGAAGTCACATAATGAAGGGGTTCATGCAACTTCCACACTGTAACACGCTGATAATTGTGCCTTCCATCAGCAGGCAAAATAAAAGAGTTTAATAGAGTTTAAAGCCATTACCCCTACCATGAAGTTGTATAGAACCATGTTATCCTTTGCCTGATTCCTCCCTTTCTCAACACACAGACAGTAACAACCAGTCTTTGAAGTAAGCAACGCACATATATATTCACACAATGTAAGTACAGCCAATGCCCTTCAACTGGCAAGGGGAGACAGTGAATGACCTGCAGTGATGAGATGCTATTCAAAATGCCCATCTTGCAAAGGTTTTGAGAGTTTTTGGTTAACTCAAGACTTCTTGTTTGCTACAAATGCAAGGAAATTATTTTTTTTTTCCCCAGGATCAAGTAAAGGGCTATTAAGCACCCAGACGGTAAATTCAAAGCCCTTGAACCAGAAAAGGACCTAATCGAGGAGCTGAAGACAGCAAATTCCTGACAGGTATGCACATTTCCTTGCAGAGGCCAGGGCTCTGAAGCCAGGACAGTTGTCCATTTAGGATGGCAGAGAGCAACAATTGAAGCTACATTCACTACAGGATGACGACAGGACAGCAATGACAAGTTATACTCCCTGATTGTGAGTGACAAGGCAGACCTGATATCCAATTCCAATTCATTTTGGCTTCTATCAGAAACATCACTGCCGGCAGGACCAGGGAAGTGATTCTGCCCCTGTACTCAGCACTGGTGAGGCTGCACTTTGAATACGGTGTTCAGTTTTGGGCCCCTCACTACAAGAAACATACTGAGGCTCTGGAGTGTGTCCAGAGAAAAGCAAAAAAGCTGGTGAAGGGGCTGGAGAACAAGTCTTATGAGGAATGGCTGAGGGAACTGGGGCTATATAGCCTAGAGAACAGGAGGCTGGGGGGAGACCTTATCACTGTCTACAACTACCTGAAAGGAAGTTGTAGAGAGGTGGGTGTTGGTCTCTTCGCCCAAGCGATAAGTGATAGGATGAGAGGCAATGGCCATGAAGATCCACCAGGGAACGTACCAGATGATGCATTAGTAGCAACTAAGAGAACAGGGGCTCAAGAAGACAACCAGCAATGTCAGAGAGAAAAATTGCACAGGCAAATGCTAGAAAAGATTAATCCAGCAACTTGAGGAACTATGATGGAGTAAACACAGGTATCTGTGTATCTCTTGAATCTTACTAGATGAAAATAAATTAACTCACTAGGGTAAAGAGTATGTATTTGTGTGGGAACAGATAAGCTGTATTTATAAGAGCAGGTGTTTAACAGCTGGATATATCTCCACATCTGGATGTATCTCCGCATCTACGAACAACATCCCTAGTGATTCTATGATTCATCTACTAACAGAACCTGGTAAGGCTTTGTCTGCACTGAGGTGCTCTAAGACTACCTCAACGCGAACTCCTGCCTAGTGAACTGCCATCAGCCTAATGATACAAAACCACGGCGTTTCAAATTCAGCATGATCTGGCTGAGCAGGGACATGCAGAATCAATCTCACCAACTCAAATGGACTATTGGCACTGGAAGCTGCCTTCTCAAGACCATCCAGTTAAAGCTAAAGATGGTAAGCAGATGGTTTGTTGTGATTTCTTGGCCAACACATTCTGAGACAAAACCGTATCAGAGAGATTTGAAGCTGCTGAAGCAGGGCATGATTTCAGTCACAGGAAACCTGCAAGCTTCAAGGTCAGGGGCATGCTATGCAAATTCTAGAGCTTAACTGGTGTTCATTCTTAATTTTGACTGTCATATATGCAGAAAAAGAAAAGGCCACAGCTCTTCCTGGTGGCATGAAGTTGAAAATAGGCATTTAGTGCAAGCATCAGAAATTTAATGTTAAATGAAGACAACCACACAAAAAGGAGCATCCACCGGGGAGCATCCAAATTTAAAAGAGCTGAAATGAAGTGACATTGGACCCTGGCTCTACCATACCTTATGCCAAGTAAGATGAAGGAAAAATCTAGAGCATGCTCTTTGTTTATAATGCAAATGAACTTTGCAAGATTGAAAAATTATTAGTACATTAATATACTTACTGTGGATTCTTAGTAGCGCTCCAAACAATACATAGTATATATCAGTACAACTTAATCACTGATATCAACAAATACAATCTCTTAGAAATGTTTATAAGCTAAAAAACCCACTATGACTGTATTTACCTAGTTCTCTGCTCAGGGGCAGCTGCTACAAGACTGTAGATAGCTTCCTGCTTACCCATTTCATGGTATCTCCCTTGCAAATGATTTGCAGCCAAAGAGAGTAAACTATAAATCTGGAAGAGTCAAAATGATTTAATTATTATTCAAAATGCATAAGGCAATACACATGAGTAAGACTACAAGGATCTATCATAAATAACTACTTACAGGGAACATGCAACATGGCACTGCTTTAAAGTGAGGAGTTAAGACTAAGCCCACAGAGTTTATCAAGAGCATTTCTGAATTAACCAAATTCCAGCACAATGATGAACTGATGCAGAACAGAAAGTATATGTAACATAGTCTAAAAAAGTTAGCAGCTGTCACTATAGGAGCAGCAACACACGAACATACTCATTTCTGCGGTTTGTAGACAAGAGTTCTACATACTCACAAGAATAAGTTGCCTAAAGAGCAGAAGGCTTATGACTACTTTAATATCTTCATTTCCAGTGCATATATGGACCCAACATTTAGCAATTTACAACTGTTGATCTAATTTAACTATATCTGACAGACAGGGATTCTTTCAACTGATTAAAGAAGCAAGCCTTCTGCCAGATATCACTATGCCATCAGTGATGGATTCCAGAAACTGAATTGCCCCTGTGTGAGTTTTCAGAGAATTAGTAGAAAATCCAGCAAAAAAGTACAACCTCAATAAACCAAAGGGAATCATGAAACCACTTTCCTGAAATTGAGGTGATTAGCCAGTTTTATATATGAAATACATATACGTGTCGCGCATTGATCCTTCCTGGCAAATAAGCCCTTACTCAATCAGTTACTTGCTCTCCCCCAGCAAGATGCAAGAAGTAAAAGTGAGAAGAAATCACTGGGCTGAGATACATAAAGTTCAATAAATGGAGGGGGGGAAAAAAAAAACAAACCCTGAAACCTTGAGTGATGCAAAGGTAATCACTGACCACCTCTCACTAGCAGACCAATTCCCAGCCAGTCTCCAAGCAATGGCTACTTTGGAAAAACTCCCCTGACAATTTAATGGCTGAGCACGACATTAAGTACTATGCAATATCCCTTAGGTCAGTTAAGAGTCAGCTGTCTGGGCTGTGTCCCCTTCCCCAAGTCCTGCTTGCGTGCAGACAACTTGCTGGGGGTGGTAGGCAAATTGAAAAACAGAGAAAGCTTTGACGATGTATAAGCACTGCTGAGCAATGGCTAAAATACTGTGTGTTAGCAACACTGTTTTGGTCACAGACCTGAAACAAAGCACCATTCAGGCTGTTAGGAAGAAAAAATAAGTCCCTTCCAGCCAAACCAATGTGCAAGAGAAACATCTCTCCCAGGTACAGTTTCTGCACACACAGTCTATATGAGAACCCAAGGGGTTGTCAACAACCTCAAGAGCAGACATCCAAGCTGGAAGAAGCTCATGACCATTAAATATCTCAATACCATCTCCAAGACTTTGCAGTAACGGTGTGAAAGCTAGCGCTTCATAGGTCAAGAGGCAAGACCCACCTCTCAAGTCTGAGGAGCCTGTATTCCCTCTGTGTCAAAGTCATGTTACAAGACTGTATGGCTGTGGCCTGCTGAACAAGTCATTTATCAAAGCCAGAAAGCATTTGTAGCCCCTTTTGGTAACCTGAGCTAACAGATCACTGAGCATCAGACATTGATGTTGCTAGTCTACACTGACAGCTTTGTGCATAGTTATCATTTTTGCTCCTGCCAAGCCCTGGAGTCTGATAGGAGAAAAAAAAAAGAAAGCAAGAAGCTGTAAAGTGAATTGCATATCACACATTTTTTGAAGAGCCACTGCAAAAAAGCCACATCGTTGGTAAGAGCAACTCAAAGGAAAATACACAGAAATCTGGTCCAAATGATCCACGCTGCATCATTTGGTAACAGCAGTAATCAGATAGATTTTAGGAGACTATATATTTCAGTAGCTCTCTCTTCACATCTATTTGGTTGCTCTTCCAATGATCTGATGACCAGCACACATTATTTTACACCTTTTCCCCTCGACAGTGGATCTGGAATGCGGCCAATAATTCCACTCCTTTTTATCTTCAGCCTTTCAACTTCCAAATTCAATCAGAAACTATACACTGCAAACTAACTCGATATCCACATTCTCTTACATTCTTTGGCAGACAGGAAAAACCACCACATAATTGTTCTACTTCTCACATCAACATCATGAATAATCCCTTATATTGTACTCAAAAATCTGAAGTCAAGGATTACGGGGAAAAAAAAAGCTCCCAAAACTTTACAGTATTTAAAGTTCTGTGAGAAGTTTGGATAATAGAAAATAGTCTATATCATAGATGTAATAACACATGTATTCAACTAGCTGCTATAACTTAGTTATAAGGTAGTATTTCAACATAAAACTATACAATTAATGAACAGATTTTTGAGACAAAAGACAGAACTTGCACTTCAAAGAAATTAAATCAAATACCTCTGAATGTTTATTGAGTTTTGCTAGCTCTGCTGCGGTTTTCTCATCCTTAGTCTGTAGATTTTTGTCAGCTCCCAGCTCAAGCAGCTTAAAAATTACATTTTTATGCCCCTGCCGCGCTGCCCATATTAATGCCTGCAAAGAACAACTTTGTAAACCAAGTTTACATATGGAGCAGAAAAGAACAGAGGCTCAATCAATAACGCAGCCTTCACAAGCTCTTATTTGGCAGAATCTAGAGACAAAGACAAGTAACGCAAAACAATCTTGAAGTGGTGCTGAAGCAGAATATACCAGTGAGCATTTCTGACAGTTATACTTCAAAAGAAGTCTGTGAGTTCTTGATTTTTAAATTTGCATCATTAATTACAACACACAGAAGTAAATAACTTACTGAATATCCGTTTTCATCTTGAGCGTTTATACACGATCCATTAGCAACAAGAAGAGCAACAACCTTAGCATGGCCTTTCTTTGCAGCATACATCAGTGGAGTCATTTGCCTTCTGAAAGAAAGGGGATAGGCAAGAGAAATTGTTTCAAGACATCAAAATCCAACTGCATTATCAAGTAGAGCACCTCAATTGTGTAAAGATCATCTGTTCTACAAAAGAATTAAGCAGACGATGAACAACCAAGACACAACATTCATGCTTCAGCACAAGGGTCAATGTACCAGAATGTACAGATTCAGCGACTCACGTCTGGTTAGCATCTGTGAAATATTTTAACTGATTTATTTGCTGATTGAAATTAAATCCTTCACAAGAAGGAAACTTAGAGGCAACTACACAAGTCTCTTCTAGGAGTTTAGGATATACTTATAATACTTCAGGAGAAAAAAGTTTAAAAAAATGCCAATTTTTATCACCTTCAAATTTAAGTAGTGCATTCAAACACCACTAACCTTAACACATCCCAGCTATGAGATACAGTAACTTGATTAAACTATTTCTGTTTGGCTCTCAACTACACAAAACCACTTTTTAAAGACGGACTGCCCAGCTGCTACCCCAGACCCAACCGCAGGCCTCTCATTTAGCGCATGAACCAGCTTAACAACAAGCAAACGGGCATAAACAGGACATCACAGTTTTCACCCTACTAAGAGCAGAAAGTACCAGCAAATCAGCCATTTTTTTTACCTCAATGAAAAAAAAGTGATGAGACATTAATTTTTTTACCTCAAATACTACTTTTGAAAGACACAGCTTAAACGACAAATTCTACATGCAGCTTAATTTAAATCCAAAGTCCTGAGAAGAAATGTGCAGTTTTCTTGAGGGCAAGTAGTAAATCACAACTGAGCAGTTAAGGGCTTTTAAGAGGAAGAATACTAACAACTATGTATGTACTTGCAACACCCTCTGTGGTAAAAACAATGTAAGCAAAAGAATCACAGGACACACAACTCTTGCCAGTGTGCACAGATGCAGGATAATAGGCAGGGTGCACACATATTATCAACACTTTGACACTCCACTCCAAGTATGCCCGAGAGGAATCTTCAGAGGATTACATACACATACCATACTGAAAATCTTAACTTTTCAAGTACTAAACCTAAATCCATGTCAAAATACTTCTGTCCTTTACCCTATTTTGTTTTCTGTCCCAGAAATGTATGTGTTGACACCTTCTCTCCTATATATATTAGTATTTCTTACAATTGCTGAAGAAGTGAATACTAACAGCCACCATCTTTCCCAATACTTTGTTTTTATTTTTTATATCCCAAAACCATGATGACAACAGCCTACTGATCTTATGCTTCTACTGAGATGCTTATAAAATGAAGCCATTGTGAGCAGCTCTGAATGTTTTGAAAGAGAAGACATATGGCTCAAAAGCTTCTGTTACAAAAGTACCTCTCCAGATGCTCGAACACTTATTCGCTGGTGGAATAAGACTGCAGAATTAAAAAAATAACACAGTATTTGAGGGCAAGGATGTGGAGTTTCTAGTCACTATAAAGTAATCGGATTTAATCTAAAATATTTTACTAGTGATGTTTTGAAATGCAATATTTTTCCCTGAAAAATTATCATGTATTGCTTTTTGATGTACAGCTCCGTGTCAAAAATCAGCTGCCAGGATTACCTTGTTAGGACACGCAAAGGATCACCCTTTGCAACTTTTTTTTTTTTAAATGCCTACCACTAGAGGGATCCCAAAGAGCGCAAGTAAACCAAAGCAGCTGTCTTAAAACACTTTCAGCCTCTTTCCAGAGTACTGCTCGAACTAAGGCTTTGATCATCTTACTCTGTTATCGCTCACTCACAAAAGGTTAATATTTTGTCTAATGCAAATATAGTTTAAAGTGCATTGAAAAAAATCCAGTCATATTACAAACTTGAGAAAGCCTTATGTACAGGGAAAAATGTCAATTATTTGCAGAAAAGCAGAATGAAAGGTAACCAAGCCTTCAAGACATACAGTCAGTAAGACAGAAGAAAATTGTAATGAAACAAAAAGACTTTCATCAGTCTATAACAAATTCAATTTAGTTCATCAACACTGCAAAAGCAGAAGCTCTGACTGAACAAAAGGAAATGTGTTTGCCATGAAGCACAGTGGAACTGCTTGCTCAGAGAAGTTCTGTAGTCTCCATCTTCAGTGGGTTTCAAGATCAGATGGCAACCTAGCCCAATATAATAGCACAAGTGCTTTTAAGGAACAAGTTGGACTACAGACCTCCTGACCTGAATTAGCCCATGAGCCTGTGAAGATTATCATGAAAATTCATAAAGACTCTACAAGGTAGCCCTGTAACTTAACAATTAACTGTTGAGACAGCGAGATACAAACATACGTATACAGATACCTATATTTTAAAGAATAATCAGAAGTTTATGACAATCTAATAATTTGTGGCCTCAGAAATTAAAACTTCCTTGCCCAACGCAGACATTCATTCCCACAATCATTTCTATTCAGTGGCAGGTGGCCTTTGAGACTTCCCATGCTACCACCTTTAAAATATTTACATTTAATTGTAAAAGTACTTCATTCATCTCTGTTCTCATCATCGTTTCTTCTGCTCTCAACTACTGGGTTTTTTTCTGAACTTGCATACTGCTGCTACCTCATAATTCCCTTCTACTTTTTCAAAGGAAAAATACTGAACAGAAGTCCAGAAGCTACAGAATAGTCTTTTCTCCAAAGAACACCAGGTAGTTGTTACAGTTTCATAGTACTGCAGACACGGAACCTGAAATCAAGGCAACAACTCAATGACATTAAAGCCACTGAAATTTTCTCCATTTTTAAGTAAAACCTAATAAACATGACATCTAAAAGGTCCACCAACATGAATATGCAATTAGTACCTCAAACATTCCATTTTTATGTTTGAGTTTTCATTTCAAAAGCTACCAGCTGTTTCAGGGCAGAAACACATGCACGGCTGCATAAACTGCAGCTGCATTTACACACTACTGTGTATGAGCGGGTGCTGCTTAATGCCTTGGACACATGCTGCACCAGCACCACCTCAGAAAGCAAGGTCCACGGACACGTACATCCACAAGAGGGAGCCCAGAGCACTAAGGAAAACAAATCCTGCTGTCCTGACCCTGAAGAAGCCCTCCAAATACAACACCAAGCTTTAAGATCCCAAATCCATTGTTTCCTGCTGAAGTTGAAGAGAAATTGAATGCATCAGTCCATCTTACTGCAATCTAAAAATGTACATCGAAGATGTCTGTTTCAACTACATTTGCTTTCAGCTATGCAGCACTTTCAATAAAAATTAAGAAATTCTTCATTGGTCCCCTGCAAACAAAGGGACTTTTTTGTGTGTTTCTTTATTTTCATCTTTAGGCAACCTTGATTTTATATTAAGGAGGGAGAAAAAGACAAAATCAAAAGATTTTTCACTTTTCAGGGCCACCCAAAACTTTGTGCGTGGTATCTATGTAAAGATACAACTAGAGGTTCTTACTGGCTCACTCTGTCAAAAAAATGGGGCAAAACAATCACAAGAGAGCAAGCTAACACTTGGAGTCTCCTAACCTGGGTAACTATAAAGCCAAGATAAAATCAGGTGATGCAGTGATTGCTACACACTCCACTGAAAAACATCCCCACTACCTGCCCGTTACCACTAAGCTGAATCTGTGGTGCAGAATTCACACCTCATGAACACACATTCTTATGTTTGGGATCATGCCCTCAAGCAAAACAAAGTTTATTTTCCTGGACAGTCATGTATAATTTTCAGCTACCTCACGATGGCAGGTTCCTCCTACCAAAAGACCTGATGAACAAGACTCAACACTTGGTTTCAAAAGCCACTCATTCAAATTTACAGAACCCACACATTTACCATGCTTTTGACTTCTCCCTAACTTGGGTAAGAGGAGGGAAGAGATACATAGACATAGCGCAGGAAAACACAGCACTTTGGTAAAGATAATTTTGCTCTTGATTTTTTATATTTAGTCCTGCTGTCTTTATTTTTGACCAGCATAATAGAAGTCTTTCTGTCCCAAGTTTGGAGTGCTAGAAGAAAAAACTCTCAGAAAGACATAAAATACAGTATAGTGTACCATCATAACGTATTTTTGCCTCTGAAGTGGACCAAAGATTTTAACTTCATCAGTATTAAATTCCCTGATTTTCTTGCTTCAGACACAAAATGCACTATAGTGCATTAACTTTTAATTAGGCTATTTGCCCCTACTGAAATGTGCTGTTTGTTTTTGGCATGGTTAACTATCATGCAATGATAACATCACTCAGGTCTTTGAAATTATTATGTGGCAGAGCAGACTCACTGTCTTAGCAGCAGCAATAAATATCATGCTAATGAGTTGATACACAATTGCTTTCATCTGACCATGCAACATGAAGAGAGACCTACCACCCTGAACTGGCAATATTGCTATGAAAATTGCCCCCTTCCACTACGATCTTATCAAGAGGGCCACTACGATCTTATCAAGAGGGCAAAACAGAAACTTTAATTATGAAACTATTTTTGATACTCTTCAACGCTCCTCAGAATGCAAGCATAAGTGAGCATATGTAGGTGACTTAACATCACACTTGAGCAGTGATTATATTTTCATGTATATGCATTCATGTACATGACAGTATCCTTCAATCTCAATTTTTAATCTGCAGAATGGCAAAAGACAGGCAAAGGTCTAGTTCTTGTAAGATTCACCCAAAAAAAAAAAAGAAAAAGTATCAAAGACTTCCTGAAGACTTTTCTTTAAACATACACAAAATTCATAACCATACATATTTTGAGCAGAAACATTGAAGACAGGCTCGGTCATTGACAGGATTCAATTGTGCTATAAGTTTTAAGAGAGAGGGGGAAAAAAAGCCACAAAACCAAAACCAAACCTCCACATATGTCATACAGAACAGGAGACAAAGAGCTTATGTAAAAAGTAAAGGTTTTAGTTATTCACCTATTTGTACCTTCCTAACAAAGACCTACTGGCATGAAATATCAACTCAAAACATTTTCCTCACTGGCAAAGCCAATAGGTTTCTTCTAGTCTACTTTATGTAAACAAGAACTTGGATCCATATTTACTAAACAAGTTGTGACATTTAATCCTAGCAGCAGTATTTTAGTTATCTCTTGGTCATGCCTTTACCTCTGTCTACAGTGAAATCACAATTTAAGATTAAGTAAACCATCACATCTTTAAGAAAATACTGCAGGTTAAAAGAGGCTTTTAAAAATATTGTTTAAATATTTCCAGCCTTATAAAGGTATAAAGTATATAATTTACATTTTGGAGCAAGAGGGAGGTGAATGATACACGATCAGCAGAATATATTTCTCAAGGCAGGATTCACTTAAATGAAACACTTGCGCTACAGCAGCTCTGGAGCAGGTCTTGCAATGTCTTCTTGTTTCACCTAGCCATTACCTCACTAATTGTTTTTCAAAACTCTTCTGTTAGCACTTAACACTTTGATACACTGCATTCTCATCACCAAAACTGTTTTTACAGCCATCAGTATTCCGTTTCCAATTTTGATTTAGCAAAAATAACAAAAGTTGCTCTACTAAACACATTCTCCTCAGTACTCTTATCGTCCTACTGCACAGAAACAATCTACTACCCACTCATAAATCTTCTTTCTTAGCCTGCATTTCAGAAATCAGTTTCTCACTAGTCCTTCCCTGTTCCGTGCACACTTTAAGAATTAGACAAAAAACTGCAGGTATCCATGCATCAACTCTACATGACATGAAATTTCAAAAAGGCCACTGGCTGTCCTGACAGCGTAACAGAAAAAGGATAGATACCAAACTCTACCTTACAAAGTTAAATATTCTGCTTTGCATTCACTCACATTCCAGTTGTTGGTGGACAGAAGAGAAGCTTCCTAAAGTCACTGTGGTTCTTAAGTGCTGAGACAGCCAAATAACATGAAGCTTAGTTCTTAACACCTGTGGTAAGCTTAGCACACAAGTACTCTCACAATACTCTCAGCTCACTGATAGTTCTGATATATTTCCACAGAACATCCTGTTTGGTATAATGGGTGAAGTAGGACTGCAGAGCCCCATAGAGGGTCTGTTTTTATCTTCACCAAAGCTGGTTTGATGCGTTTTGTACCACTGTTTTAGAACACTGTAGAAGAAGCCCATGAGAAGCAGCAGCTGCTGCCAGAGATTTTTGAATGATGGAGTGCTATGCACAGAGGTCAAACACTGGAAAATAAAGGCCGCATGAAGATTTTTGAAAAATCCAGATCCTGTCATCTAATTTCTACTTTTGTTTGGCACAAATATGACATTTCTGATTCTTAATTAATCTTCATTTCACAAAGACTCCTACTGCAAAAGCAGAAAAACCACAACCGGACCCTGTACTCGATATATGCAAGCACTCATATGTTAGCACAAGGTCTTAGGAAACTGATAGCAAACAAATACTTGCATATAAAGGCCAACTATGCATAATATACTCTGAGTTTATGAATAAAGTTTTGCCCTTAAAATTCACATCTCTGTGTCATAATCCAACTTCTACTCCCTCAAGTTTAGCCAAAGGCCTTTCCAAATGTAAACACGCAGCTTTGCACTCTGGCTTACATTTTTAAACACCCAGGACAAAATTAAAAAATGCAGACTTCTCCCATTTTTCAGAACAGGATGTTTATCCTAACACCTGGCTATGTAATGGCAACAATATGCAATTATTTCAGACCTGGTTGCTTTTTCTTCTGTCATGAACAAGTTTTAGCCAATCTGGTATGAACAAGTGAATGGCATTTAAATTTGGTACTAAATATCAGTGGTACTTCAGCACAACTTTGTTTCCTCCTTATCCACCAGTGCTATGCTCACAGTGAGGCCTAAGGCCTACTAATGGGAACCAAGAGGCCTCCAATTCTGCTCTTTCTGGAGGGCTACACAGTCCACATATGTCCAGGTACTGTGGTCAAAGAGCTGTGGTATTAAAAAAATGAATTTCAGTCAGTTGAAAGCCAAAAATTTCAAAAGTGTAACTGTTTTGTTTTACTTGCAGAGGAAATTAAATCTCTTCATCTGAATCATTCCACATTGCCCTGGAATAAATGTATTTTATTTACAGAGAAGTTTTGGTTTTCTACAGAAGGTTGCCTGTGAAAGCAATACAGCTAGATACTCACAAAAAGCTCCAAAGAAGAACATGAATTTAAATGAAGAATTAACTTAATTAACTTACATCCTTATGTAGAAGGGGCAGTACGATTCAAGAAAGGCAGAAGAGAGATTGTCTGCCCTTACACTGCAGTTAAAAATAGTCTTAATACTATTATCTTAAATTTAGATCTTGTTCAGTTGAGGCTCACAATTAAATTTAATAAAACTCATCATAGTCTTATTTACTCAGAAGAATGACTATACTAGGAGAGATTAATAACTAGGCACTAATCTTTCCTCATACAGACAGTAACAAAGTTACAAAAATGCAGCAGTACACAAAATACACATCACTGCAATCAACAACAGCTCTGGCTATAAAGATGTCTCTGTATATTAATATCACTTGTTATGTCATATTCACAGACTTATTTTTACATACCTGCAAGAAAAGTTAGGGTCAGCATTTCTTGACAGAAGCAGCTCTACAGTCTTCAAGATGTTATCTTCTGAAGAAATCGCAGTACAGGCTGCCATCAGCACAGTGTATTTATCTGTTTTGAAACTTGCAGTTAGAATGACTTATGCAAATATAAATACCATGCTAATCTAGAAGTCCTTTTAAAAGCATTTGCTGGAGTTGCTAATTGGGTTCCGATACTCTAATCTATTTAGAAACAGGTAAGAAACTTGTTCTCCTTGCAGCTGAAGTCACTAGAACTGCCCAGTAAGATAAAGGCATCTGAGGAGAGACAATAATCAGAAAGATGAGAGTGAATGGCAGTGCGAATGGCAGTAGTAAAGCATCTTCCTACTGAAGTTTAGGATACTTCCTAGGTACCCAAAAAACCCAGTAGGAGTTCAGCCATAGATGCCTCTTTCTCAAAATTTGTTGCATACAAATAGATTCATTCCCAGTTCTTCCCCACCTCTCCCCGAAATACAATCAAGAAAAGAAACAGCTTACAGGAAGTAAACTGTAATGGATAAAAATACTGTATGAAATGTATTATAAACACACATGCAAGATCAATTCTAGGGAAAAGAGAGGCCCATACAAAGCACAGCTGAAGTAACAAGGCTTTATTATAAGGCTCAAGGAGAAGGCAGTAGGTTTACTAGACTGCACTACTATGGTGCAGTAGTGGCAGGAGGAGGAATAGAAGTACGGTTTTAGATATGGGTTTAAAGAACATCTATACAGTCCATAAAGATTCATCAGAAGGAACCAGCATATTTGCTCCAGCTCTGAAGACCTGCCAACTTTGCCCGCAAATAAGAACTATACACCACTGCTGTTTGCCCATGGAATAGCAGAGGTCTTTCCCGCGGTTCTCCTAGAGACATGCAGGAAGCATCACACTTCCAAGGACCTTAGAGTGAGATAGTTGGCCCTGCAGTCAATTAGAATACTGCCATTTGAGTAACTGCCCATTTTTGCTTATTGTACAAACCTGTGAACACGTTCAAACCTTCCTTTAACAATTTCTGTCTAGAAAGCTGCCAGGAGGAGAGGGACCTGGGGGTGTTGGTCGACAGTCGACTGAACGTAAGCCAGCAGTGTGCCCAGGTGGCTAAGAAGGCCAATGGTATCCTGGCTTGTATCAGAAACGGTGTGACCAGCAGGTCCAGGGAGGTTATTCTCCCTCTGTACTCGGCACTGGTGAGGCCGCTCCTTGAATACTGTGTGCAGTTCTGGGCCCCTCATCATAAGGATGTTGAAGCTCTGGAGCGAGCCCAGAGAAGAGCAACAAGGCTAGTGAAGGGGCTGGAGAACAGGCCTTATAAGGAACAGCTGAGAGAGCTGGGGTTCTTTAGCCTGGAGAAGAGNGATAGGAATGGTTGGACTCGATGATCCGATGGGTCTCTTCCAACCTGGTGATTCTATGATCTAATTTAGCAAGTATAATTTTAGCTGTACCTACCTTAGACAATACCATGAAGTGTTACAAGCTGTTTTCTAACTTTCCTGTAGAAATTTTAAGACTGAATATATGTTAACACCTTTATTCGTCAACTGAGATCAGGATTTTTAATATTTAAACATGAAGTCTGCTGTGTACCTCACCCCCTTCCCAGCACATTTCTTGCCACTACTTGTCCTCCACCCTCCAACCAAAGACCTTAGTTTTGCATTTAAATTTAATTTTCAGCTACCTCACGTAGAATTTCTAACACATATAGATCACTCTGTTAAATGAAAAATTAAGTTTCAGAAGATCACTTAAAGTCCTGAACAGTAAGCAATTAACATTTCAGTAAATCACTTAATACACTGACAGATTTTTACTCAAAATGTTTAACCTCGTTATCAATAACAACAAGAAAAGAAAGATGGTAGGACTTGAACAAAGGTAGTGATAAGCACTGTTATTCTGGGAATTACATTTAGGAGGAACTTGTAGTTATATTTGTATTCAGTGTTTCAAGTAGTGACGGAGTGGGATATTAATTTTGGTTAGCCAACCTATAGCTCACTGTTCTGGTAAATCAGAATTACTTCTCAAACTTTGCAGCTAAGCCTTGTCTAAGTAACTTCATTTTCTGAATGTTAACTGCATGTTTTTGAGACAAGTGTTTGTAGAAGTAATAATACAGGGCACTGGTATGCAGGAAGGTCATTGCTTATACTTATTCCTATAGAAACCAAGGCCATCCTCAAGCTGGCAGAATGCTACAAGTCAAAGGGTGAAAAAGGGTAACACCCACAGGGAGGGGCAGACAGGAGAGGTTACCCAAAATGGACCAACGCAATATCCCATTCCTACCTATAGGTACTTTTTTGATAGTTGTGAAGAATAAGGAATTCACTGTGTGATAGGATCAGAACACAGCTTGAGAGTTCAGTTGGCTTTTCTGGGCTTTTCAGCTATGTTGAGCATAATCTAATTTTTTTTTTTTTGCAGTTTCTTACCAGTCTTCCTCTGCAAAAGAGAAACCTGAGAATTCCAAGATGTTTCTTTCCCTTTAAAAAAGGGTAACATTAAGTAAGCACTTACAAAGTGTGACCAAAATGTGACAAAAGGTGATTATTAGGCTTACAAGCATTACAGAAAGCATTAATATATTATCACTTATGCGATTGCCTGCTGATGTACAAAAAGCAGGAGGATTGGTGACATTCAATACCACTTCAGGATGGCACAGCTTTACCAAACACAAGTGGCCTGACTTGAAACAATGCCTGGCAAGACTGTTCCTGACTGTACCTATGCCCTAGCGACTGTTTCCCTACACAAACTAAGAGGGAAACCAGCCAAGAAACCTAATCCCAGTGAGGTGCCACTTATGGCAAACACAGTTGGTCACACACTGAAAATATGCCACGTATGTTGGTTAACTGGTCACCAAAACTGCTGCCCATAGCAGTTTCTGCCTCATTTATAGCTCATTACAGCCATAAACGAGGAACAAGTATGAGCTGCAGGCAGCCACAGCTGTAGACAACCACATGGAAGTTCTCTGAAGATGGCTACAAGGACAGTAATTTGAAGGTATGATTGCTTTTGGTGCAGACAATCCACTCTAATCACAGAATCATAGAATGGTTTGGGTTGGAATGGATCTTACAGGTCATCCAGTTCCAACCCCCATGCTATGGGAAATGATACTTTCCACTAGGTCAGGTTGCTCAAAGCCTCATCCATCCTGGTCTTGAATACCTCCCAGGACAGGGCTCTAACCACATACTCTGATCAGCTATTAAGAAGCTCAAGAAAATTTTCAGAGCCACGTTTATTCTACGTGCATTTCAGTCTACTACTATTACAAATATTAGCTAGTTACTGGAAAACGTTCACTGCTTTTATGTACTTGGCAGCATTATGTGTTGCATCCATTTATTCTGTATTGCAATGCTTTTTTTTCTTGAACTTCCGTAAATCTTTCAACACAATGAAAGAGAAGGAAAATAACCACAGTTTAAGTGGGAGAAAATTATTAAGTCAAAAAACATAGAGGAATTTATATTACTTAGAAGCTCCACTGAAATCTTGCAGAAAAAGGGGATTCAGCAACACACTAAAGAACAGATTCACTTTACAGAAAAGTTGTGCTCTAGTTGTAGAGAAGTCCATGTTTGCAACGACTTGAAAGCCACTCCTATTGTTTGGGAACATCAGCTGTTTTCTGCATGTACATACTTTGTAACAGGATCAAACAAAGGAATTTTCAGCAGTGTAACTTTATCCTAGAATCCTTGAACAAGTGCTTCTACACATTCGTTTTAAAAGAGAACCTGGGGACTCTGCAGGGAAGAATGAGACAGAATGACAGACAGAGAACAAGAAAACCCATCAACTGATTCCATATGAGTTCCAAGAACATAATTTTTACTTTAAAACTACTACTTTTGCTTCAAAACCGTGGAAGCTAAGCTAGGTCCCAGTACCTCTGAATTTTGATTTGGGTTTTTTTCCCCAAAATATGTAAAGAGATAAGGATAGGACAATGTTTGGTACAGAGCATTACCAGTCAGTATTTTTCATTCATACCTTACCTACTTCAAAGCAGGCATTAGCACCTCTGTCCAGCAGAAGACGGACTATTGTGAAGTCAGCCACACTGGCAGCGTACATCAGGGGAGTCCATCCGAATTGAAAGTTAGATTCTATGCTTACACCTACCAAAATTTAAGATATGAAAATCTTAAAACAGCATCACAATAAACATGCATTTTACAAAACTTGCTCTCAAATTAAATTGATACAAAAGTTACACACCGTTTGCATTAAGTCCTAGGGAGGGAAATATATCATTTTAACTTTTTTCGCACACCTTTACCTAGAACATGAGAAAGCTCAGTTCTAAATTCAAGAAGTACCACAGAAAGACTACATTTTAAAAAATCACAATAAATATTGCTGCAAAAATAATTTCAGAGAAGTGCACAGAATCAGTTTTCTCTACTTATGTGCAATGGCTTTCTTCAACCACAATGAAAAAAATTTATTCTGGCCAAGCCAAGTAGACTGCTGAGGAAACAAATTGCTTGCCAGGTAATTAACACCATACTCCCTCAGGTTTTTCTTCTTCACAGCTCCTTTCATTCTCTGCCTTGCAAGGCAGTGAACTAGCAGATACCAGTTTTGCATTCAGTACTAAAAATACTGTCTCCATAAAAAGAAGAAATAGAATAATATGACCCAATTACCAGATGTTTGTTACTCTTTAAAATAGCCACATCTTCCTTTGTGGCTACAGGTTATCTTGCCAGACAACCCTCCCAAATTCACTAAGAACCAAATATCAAACCAAGATACTCATCTGACAACTTTCAAATGAAAACCTCTACATTGTTTTTAGAATAAGAACCATTTTTCCCTTCAATCCCTCATCAAATATTACTTCCTCTGTAACAGTTTCCAGAAGCTGGCTCTTCATGAGTCCAACAATGATCATGGACAATAAAAAAAATACTGCTTTACAAGAGACAGCTCTGCAAAAAAAACAAACTGCCCTATGAAATTTGTGACAGTTGAGCTACATGCACACCTTTTCTTGCAACATGTGTATTTACTTGCCCTGCCTTGGTAGTTTCTCAAAGATGTGCTCAGTGCAGCAATACAAAGCCACTGAAGCTGAGGGAGTAACAGATCACTGCTCTTGGATTGATTTTTCAGCTGTTTTAAGATCACTGGAGCTTTAGATGTTATCAGTAAACAGGTGGCATTCCATGAAAGCCAGGTGTTGAAGTACTCTGAACACCTCTAACACCTGCAAGCCACAGAATTTATGATTGTATCTTCTTAGTTATGCATACATACAAGCTGCAGTCTGTCATGGCACAGATCGCCAGTTCAAATGCAGCGCACATAACATTTCATAGAAGCCCACAGCCAAGTTCAACAAGGGGAGCCAGCAATCAGCCTTTAGCAGTCATAACTGAACTCTCTCAGAGACAAGCCACTCCAAGAATTTAGAAAGCCTGATATCCAACAGTCCATTGAAGTAACACAAGCAGGAAACAAACACAAGAAAGCTGGCACTCTGTCAGCCTCAAGAAGTCCCTTTTCCTCTTAAGAAGAAAACCAGTGCACGTATCTCCTCTCTAACCGGGATCAGAGAAGAAACTCCTTCTGGCCGCAGATGAGCTCTACAGCAGAAAATACATGAACCACGTGAATAATAGTGACCCTAAAGAACAGTAAAGGAGGAATTATGTACTTTCTGGCATTATTACACAGTTTCTCTGGCATCTTTTTCAGCTATTTTGTTGACTGTGGCTAATAATAGTTATGGCAGGAAGGCCGTTTTCACACAGAGAAATGTAACCTCAAATTCAAAAAGGTTAACAAGGTAATGCCCAAAGAACTATGACCAATGCCTGCATATAGCTTTTTATGCTAAGTAATTCCATGTCTGACACCAAAACACAAGGACTTGAAAGACTCATTTAGCATAAGAACAACTCTTACTATTAGAATCCATTCACATTCAGACCAAACTTATCTGAGGGAAAAGTTCTAAAATGCTTGATTCTATAATTTTTTCTCTAACATAAGTACTGCTTTCTTTTAGATTTGTCAGCACTTTTGCTATGATTCTGCAACACCTGAAAGCCAAGTTACATCTGAGCTGCTCATACCCCTCACTGCTGGGTCAGCTGCAGTTCTCATCTGACTCAGGGTCTGGAGCCCTAAACTTAACGAAAAACCATTTCATCCCATAGTATGCTACTCTTAATTCCCTGAACTGTCTCCCAGAAGATCAAGTGAGCACCAGCACGCGTGCAAAGATAGGAGTGGAACAGACTGTTGAACAAAAACAGTGAAGAAGACTTCACTGCAGCTGTACCTTTCATCAGCTTAAACTGTTATGAGGTCATAACTTTCAATTTCATTTGAGGAATAAGAACAGATGAATTATACGGTGTAAGTATATTACTCCCAAAGCAGACCAAAATGGCCAAGTAGTCTTTGAATCTGCTACTTGCTTGCATTACTTTTGGTGATACATGTACTTCAGAAACTTGTTCTTAGTATGCTGCCATTTTACAGGGGGTGTAAGTGAAGACACTGTGCTTGTCCATCTCCTGAAGGAGCTCAGCAGAACTGCCTCAGCACCACTCTTAAAGCCATGGCTAAGCAAGCCAAAAGACAACATGTTCTCACTCTACCTGAAAGAATGGCCTCAACTGTTGCTACGAAATCCACTTCCAACACAAGACCTGAGTTTGGTTGAGTGCTGGTATCAAGCCTCCTACAAGCTCTACTGAACATAAAACACCAAAGGCAGCTTTGGAGACAAAAATCTAATTTGACTGAGCACCGATCCTCTGAAGGACATCACCTTTCTTCAGGAATTCCTCCCTTTCATAGTGGCATTGTGTCCTACTGCTCTGCAGGACAGTACTGGATGGCTCAAACTTATTGCTAATGTTCTTTTCAGGAGTCAAAAGATTCTCTTCTGATACTGCTTTGTGCATTTCAGGCAACAGGGCATTAGGCTATAGATGCCTTTGGCCTGACCTTACGCTCCCAGAGATACCCATCATCATCTTCCAACAGCACACAACTGTTTATTATGTTGCAGGTAACAACACAGAAAGTGAACTACTGCTGTTTGACTGAAATATAAGTAATTAAAAACGGATAGCTGTAACAAAACAATTAAGCAATCTCTGATGCACAGACATCACTAAAACCTCTACCTATAAATAAGAATGTATTTCCTCAAAGCAAGACAGAAGACATATTTCCCTCAGTATTACAGTCCTGTGTGGTATTTTTTACTTAATTTAAAAAGAAAACCATTCCTCCACTGTGGTAAGAAACAGTCCTCTAAAAGGGCAAGTAATGTCATTGTTTCAAAACTCACAAAAAAACATTGCTAACTAGGAAACTCCATTCGTCCAGCCATAAGACAAACTTTCCTCAGACAACAATCTCTTGGCTACTACACTCTGCTTGCTTGCTGAAGCAGAACTCTCTGACAATTATCACTAGGCAGGTTAACTCAGCTATGCAGTTCCCAATTGCCCTGGATGCTTCAATAAGTGATCAAATCCTCCTAACACTGAATAATAGAAACACATTACAAATCATGAGTAACCAAAGAGGCAAGAAGGCTTTTAGTGTTGAAACAAACTCCTTTTTAGTGACAAATGCCACATAAATCCTATTAGACCTTTTAGAATCACAAAATCTTTGTCCAGCTGAGACAGCAACATGACACAAAGCACATACCAGAAACTTAACAGCACTGTAAGGAAAAAAAATAAGATGGACTTTCCAGACTGGGGGAGCACTAAAACAAAAAAGCAGTCTCTCCTTCCTGCCCACCACCCAGCACTCTTCAACACCAAGCTAAGGCCACTCACTTTAAACCACCTCAAGTTCAGTGTTTGCAACTGATACTTTCAGGTTAAAGATGCATCTGAAAACAAAGAAACAACTTCATAGTTCACACATCATAGTTTTCTCAATTTTCAGAGCCCCTGACTGATGAAGGAAATACAAACTAGAAGGAATCTGCTGGAATATCACACGCTGAAAAACTGAAAAAGTAATTTCATCTTTAAAATAAGAGTTTATATCTTGCATTGGAAATACTCGCACATTCCTACATGCATTCAATACATTATTTTGAAATGAGAAACTCCAAAGCTTTTGCATTCTTAAATTAAAAATATTCAGCTTCATAACTGACTTTCCTCACCAGAGTTTAACAGTTCTTCAAGTAAAGGCACGTCATGCTGAACAAGAGCCTTCTTTAGTGCTTCATTTTTGTCCTCCTGCAACATTTGATCCAAATCCTAGATAAGCCAAGAAAAGTTAAGTCAAAATCTAGTCACCCCTTCAAGGTAAAAAACCCACAGCTTCATTTCAGTGTAAAAGCACTAATGATCTCTGTAAAGACCAAAGCTGAGCTTCCATCTCTGTTGACCTGCTTAGAGTATACTGTAAAACCTAAGTTTTAATTTTAACTTTTCTGAAAGGTTCCATTCCCTGAAAATGTGAATAACTTCTTTTCCAACAGACCTGCTATCCTCCTACGCTGATCTCAGTTTTGCTTAATGGTATTTTATTTCAATTGAGAATCTTCATCTTTTGGGTCAAAAAAAAAAGACATTTCTGTACCTTTTTTTTTGTACATTTAACATGCTGTGAAGCATAGCATTAAAAAATGTATCTATCAAAGATAAAAGTTAGAGTTTTAGGTAACACAGTTCAATGACTGCCTGGCTTAATTCTGCATGAATCCACTGCTGGAAAGGATTCCTTTTCCTCTTTCCTCCTGTGGCAGAAGTATTTGTGTTGCTGCATCAAAAACTATTTGGCTGAAAAATGTCCTGACCAAAAGACTACTTCATGCATCAGGCAGCTGCCCAATTCACGTTCTTTTCAAAACCATTACAGATTTGTTCTCTATTAAAGCTGTAGATGCAGCTGAAGACTGTGGCTAGCATTACCTGGATTATACAAAACACACACACTGGTAAGTGGAAGGCTATTCACTCACTTCTTTGCCGATGAAAGTGAGCATGGAAAGACACCTTATTTCATGGTAAGTTTTGACATCATAACAATACGACTCAGACTTGTACAATCTTCCCCAGCACATTGTAGTCTACTCTTCCAACAACTTTTGTGAAGATTTTAGTAAGAGCTTAGCTATCTAGCAAACCAAAAGTGAGAAACAGCGAAAATAATAATTTAGCCCTATTTTTGTTATACTCAGCCAACAATTTCCAAATAATGCATAACTTGGGATAGGAACCTCAATACATCAAGGCCCCTGAAAAACTGCCTATAACCTTTACCAAGAGTACTGCAAGTACACAGCTTCATCAATTTTCCAGCTCCTGCCACGAGACACACAAATGGCTAAAAGGCCTGGCAGAACATCCCTCTGCCTCGAACTATCAATTGCCTCATACCAATTATTTTTTATTATTTATTACATCTATTAATTACATCAGGTTGGAAGAGGCTTTCAGCAACCTGGTGTAGCAGGGGGTGCCTCTGCCCATGGCAGAAGTTAGAATAGCTGATTTTTAAGGTCCCTTCCCACTCAAACAGTTTTACGTAAAATCACTTAAATCTTCACGTTAGCAAGAAACAGTCTCAGAGATATAAGATACAAAACAGCTTTAGAAGCCTCCAGTTGCTTTCAAACTTATCCTTATATTGAAATAGGGGCTACAGGGTGTTATTACAGAGGAGAAAATATGTTTTAAACAGACATTAAAATTTTATGCAAGAAGACAAACACCAAAAACTTACTCCTAGATGTTAGGGTACACTATTATTATTCTGATACGAAATAATGCCAAATAATACCATATAAACACAGAATGGTTTGGGTTAGAAGGGACCTTAAAGATCATCTAGTTGCAACCCCCCTGCCACGGGCAGGGACATCCCATTACATCAGGCTGCTCAAAGCCCCATCCAGCCTGGTCTCGAACACCTCCAGGGATGGGGCAGCCACAGCTTCCCTGGGCAACCTGTGCCAGTGCCTCACCACCTTCATCGTGAAGAAATTCCTCCTTACCTCTAACCTAAATCTCCCCCTCTCCAGTTTATACCCACTGCCCCTCGTCCTATCACAAGCCTTTGTGGAAAGTCCCTCCTCAGCTTTCCTATAGTCCCTTCAGGTACTGGGAGGTCGCTATGAGGTCTCCCCAGAGCCTTTTCTTCTGCAGTCCGAAGAAGCCCAACTCTTTCAGTCTGACCTCAGAGCAGAGATGCCTCAGCCCTCTGACGACCTCTGTGGCCGTTCCAGCCCCGGACACAGCCCCGCGGCACCGGGCCGAGCCCCACCTGCGGCTCACGCTGCACCACGCCGACGTCCCAGCCGTCCTCGTCGCTGTCGCCGTTCTCGTCGCCCGCCGCCACGAGGCCGGTTCGGCGCCACGACGCCTCCATGGCCCCCGCGCGCCTCGCCCCGCGCTCCCGCCGGGTCACGTGGCCCCGCGACGGCCGCTTTCCCGCGCGCGTGAGAGCCGGGCGGGGCCGCGCCTCGGAATGGCGGGAAAGCGCGCGCTGCGCAGGAGCCCGGCGCGGGCGGGAGGGCAGGGGGCGGCGCGGCGGGCGTTGTGGATGGGTGGAAGAGTCAGAGAGTGGTTTGGGTTGGAAAGGGACCCCGATCCCATCCAGTTCCAACCCCTGCTATGGGGGTTAGGGACACCTCCAGCTGGATCATGTTGCTTAAAGCCCCGTCCAACCTGATCTTGAAGACCTCCAGGGAGGGGGCATCCATGGCTTCTTTGAGCAACCTGTGCCTCGCCATCCTCACGGTAATAAATTTATTCCTAATATCTAACTATCCCCTCTTTCACCGTAAAATCATTATGCTTTGTCCTATCACAGCACTCCCTGACAAAGAGCCCCTCCCCAGTGTCCCTGTAGGCTCCTGGAGAAGAGAAGGCTCCGATGAGACCCTGCAGCGACCTTCCAGTACCTGAAGGGTCTACATGAAAGCTGGGGAGGGACTGTTCACAAAGGCCTGTTGTGACAGGAATAGGGGCAACGGGTATTAACCGGAGGGGGGGGGGGACGGACGACGACACACATTTAGTCTAGACATAACAAGGAACTTCTTCACAATGAGGGTGGTGAGGCACTGGCACAGGTTGCCTGGGGAAGCTGTGGCTGCCCCATCCCTGGAGGTGTTCAAGGCCAGGTTGGATGGGGATTTGGGCAGCTTAAGCTAGTGGGAGGTGTCCCTGCCTACGACAAGGAGGTTGAAACTAGGTGAGCTTTAAGGTCCTTTCCCACCCAAGCTATTCCATATTTCTATGATTCTGTGATAAGCATGTGGTGCTGTAATGTGGCAAACTCCAGTGGCTCAGCTGTTTGCAGTGGAGTTAAGTAACTCAGCAGGACTATCTATAGAACTGTTTCTCCAGATCCACGACTGGTTCATATGTTTAAATGCAATGTCAAAAAATAAGAGTTTCTGACACCCCTGATGTACCAGCAGTTAGTTACATTACTCATGTGGGTTTGTGCGCCCAAGCCTGTGGTGGTGGTGGCAGTCAGGTGGGGAAGGCTGAGCAGCAGCGTGCACAACAAGCTGAACTTCCACCTACCTGCTCCCTCCCAGCTGAGTACACACAAGCATTACCTCCAGTTTTGGAATTGTGGTTGGATTTCTTTCTGACAATGGGTAGTAATGTCTTATTCATCACAAGGTTCACAAGAAAATCTTTGAAAAACAGATGAGGAACAACATTCCATATCTCATCCACAGACAAAACTGCTCTTTGAGCCTAGTGCAGACCTTGCTCCAATGTGAAATGAATTTAGTCTTAAACTGAATTAAAGAGAACAGACGAAAAACACCTGGTCTTGGAGGATAGGCAGGTGATAGCATGGAATTGTGAGGTAGTCCTTGCATCCATGACAGCATAAAAGTTTTTGGGAAGCTCATTTTAACAAAAAATTTTCACTTATCTTACCCAGAATGTGTCTGTGAGGCATTTCTTTCTTTTTTTTTCCCCTTTCCCTTTCCCTTTCCCTTTCCTTTTCCTTTTCCTTTCTGTCTTTCTTTCTTTCTTTCTTTCTTTCTTTCGCATTTTGCTGCAATGCAATGTGTAAGACAACTTTTACCATGTTGGGAACTCACAGGTTAGCTAGAGCTGTCCTTAAAACATACTAAATGCTATAAAAATTGCACTTATTAAAAAATCCCTGTGGTCTGCTTGTTTCTTTCAGTTACTCACTTCTGATATTTACAATAGATAGTTTGGGGTTTTTTTTTTCTTTTTCTGGATTTTGGTTGCTTGTCTGTAAAATATGACAACCCATTTGCATAAAGGTATTATGAAAATCAGGTTAACAATGAGGAATGCTGGTATAGAGCTAGCTGAATATTTTATGTGAACTGCCATGAGAGAAACATCCAGTTCTGGAAACTTCATAAAAAGTTTTCTTTTCACTCAGCCTTCCTAGAAAAAAAAGATGCTAAAATTGAGTCAACTGTAATATATACCTCTGTGTAAAGGCTTAGCTTTATGTCCTATTTTGGATTTACCTGCATATACTAAATGTTTGTTTAAATTAAGTTGGTGAAGACAGAACTTTTACTGGGTGTAATATTTATATTTTTGTAGCTATGTCTGCTGTTATAAAATTGTAACCTTTTTTCTCCAGGTTTTCTGTTATCTGATGACTGATCTGAAGATTTCTCCTGTCACTTTCTGCCTGTAGAGGAAAAGTAGAATTGATGGCATTATTATCTAACTTCTATGCATCTTATAGGTCTACCAGTCTTCAACATTATGGTCTCCATATCCATGATCAAGGTTTCATAATAATCTCTGTTTAGCTCAGCTGTTTTATCATAGAATCATAGAACAACCAGGTTGGAAGAGACCCACCGGATCATCGAGTCCAACCGTTATGGTGCTTGCTAGCAGAATTTATATCTCTAGCTAGTGTACTCAAAAGACAACCAACTGTGACTGTTTCTTCTGTATTTTTATCTGTAACTCATGTTTTGTGTTATGTGGAACTGGTACCTATATAGCTAAAAAGTTTTCTTCTAACATGGTTGACAGGATATTCCAGAATATTTTAACTGGTTTTGTTTGTTTTCCTCTGTTTCAGACTGAAAGGCTGAATCTGCAGATATTCAAGGGTTTTGATGTTGGGAAAGTAATGTTTGTGGGAGGAGAATCAGTATTGGTAAATGTTTAGAGAGAATGACTCTGTAAACCTTAACTATCACAATAATGTTCTACTAACAACACAACAGCTCATACTTTAGAAGTGTAACAGCAATAGCATTTTAGTGGATTTCTACACAGTTCTTCATCACAGCTGCTAGTTTGAGTAAGTCTATACCTTTTCAGTATTATTCCTATGTAATTTTCACCTGTTGTAACGTTACTCAAAGCAAAAACTTAGTGATTCTTTATCTTAATGTTAGCTGAATATTACTTTGACAAAACTGAACTGAACTGTAGGACAACTGATAAAAAGTCTTGAACCCATTTGTTTTGTGTTCATCTAGTTTATTTGTGCATATGAGGAAAGTCAGTTCTTGCTCAAGCAATGAGCACTCCAGAAAGAAGATGCTAATTAGCTGTAAGACATTCTCATTCCCAGAGAGATTTAGTGGCTTTGGGTCTACTGAACTGACAAATTGCCAGTAAATTTTCAGCTGGGGGATGTTGAAGTACCAGATGTCCCATTTCCATTATTAAGGACATGATATCATACAGGAATTTGCATAATTTGCATGAAGTCCCTTAAAGAATCACAGAATATTGCAATTCCATAGGTCATTTTCATGAAATGGGAAACAAGGTACTTCATAGTAGTTTATGTTGTCCTATATGAACTTTTAGCTGAATTTTATATATCTGTAGCATTCTCATTTTTAAGGTATTTCAAAAATAAGGAAGGACTACTATTACAGACTTCTACTCCAGACTCTAAGGCATTTATTCTGTAAAAAGCACTGAAGTGATGTGGGTCCTCTGTGTGACCTATGAAATCACCCTTTGTGTTAAACCAGTTTTAGTTTTGCCATCCTGAAGTTTTGCTAGAAGCTGCTGCACTACAGCAAATCAAGTTATTTAGTTATTTCAGACATAGTTCTGATAGACTTACAATAGATGGAAAACATTTAATTTCAACTGTTTTGCTACTGATAATTAATTTTTTTTACAACTGTGCTCATCCTATCCATTTTGACAAATCTCTCTGGATAGTATGTGATGAAAAACTTTCAATCCACTGCCAAAAGCTTGAGTGTAAATTGCATACCAGTTGTTTCCCTAGTAATAAAATCTGTTTGTTTTTTTTAGTAAAAGCCTTAAATTGTAGTCAAAATGAGACCACATAAACTAACTAGTAGGGAATTCATGGTGTGGTGTAAAATTGAATCCTTTTCAGAACCTCCTAGGTGCCAGTGTCATGAAAATATTTTATTATATGGTAATGTGTATATATATAAAAGAGTGGAACAGGAAGTAGTGTGTTGAAGACAATTTCTTTTCTTAGTGTTAGTCAGGCACATTTTTAGCTTCTTTCCATATAACCTAGAAGCTTCAGTATGTATAGTAAGTCAATGTCAGAATGATTGCTACTGTTACTAGATGCATCCTCTATGTTAGAAATTCCTCATTCCTTCACTATCTCTACTCTGCTTTGCACTATCTGTTTCCCCTAATCTTGACTGGCAGTATTCCCACTTCATTATCGTGTTGAATGATAAGTACCTCTTGCTTCAGCCTGTTCACTCTTTGCTAGCCCACAGGCAGCCACTTCTAATAGTAATGCCTGTCTCCTAGAAATTCAAAAGTTTGAGTATACTAATGGCCGTTTATATGATCAACTGATGCTTTGAAACATCTGTGTCATTTACTTTTTATTCTGATAGATCACTTTATCTTATCATTTTTATCAAGATTGAAGGTTATCCAGTTATTTTGGTATATTCACTTATATAATATTTTCATTAGTTGCCACATTATTATTTCGCTCTGACCAGTTAAGGTATATGGCTTCTTGGAAAAGGGTGTGAATCAACAGCTTTTTTTGCTTTATTGTTTGGTGGGCTTTTTTTTCTTTTCTTAGCAAAGCAGCCAATCTAACTGCCATTTTTGCACTATTCTTATGTCGAAGGTATGGTGTCTTCTCCATCAGTGCAGATGTATAAGTTGCCAAAACAGCTGTTTGTTCTATATTTCTTTCTCATAACTTTCCTACAAAACTTATACTGCATGAAAGTTGTGGGATCCCAGCTGCCTGACTATAAGGCTTTGCAATGAACACATAGTTTTCTGTCCCATATAGTTATTTCCTATGTTCCTCCTAGAAACAGACATTCCTTTAACCAGATCATCCAAATTATCCCGGTATATATCTACAATCCAGATGTATGTAGGGGGAAAAATGAGGCCATGTGGCTTGTGCTTATGATCCACGATCACAGATCTCCTTGGCCACATGAGCCGATTGTAACAAGCCTGTGGTCTAAAGTGTTCCAATTTGGAATTTTGTTGCTTACTTCTTAATAAGATGATTTTGTTCTAGGTCTGTTTCAGGAAAATCATGAATATTATTCATTTTAGTACACGAGGCATATAGGTTGTGTGATGTAGCTTTGTATTGTAGTACAACAACCTAAAGAAATAAATTTATTTTGCCCGTAGTACAGAAAATGCCACTATCTGAAGTCAGAGAATTTGCACTGTCAGCCATGGAGTGGCAGTAGTCAGCACAGTTGTACTGAGAACTCCAGTCCCAAGAGATAACAACATTTAGTTTTGTATTTATAATACAATTGTGCTATTTTCTCATCTTCAGTCATAAGATAGCATTAGAGTATATTATACTCATTCATCCAGAGCAGCTCATGATATTTCTAATGCTTTTTTCATCCTGGCCATCGATTGTTTAAATAAACAGCAGAATCATAGAATTATAGAACAACCATGTTGGAAGAGACCCACCGGATCATCAAGTCCAACCATTCCTATCAATCACTAA
>WAAB01022389.1:54797-96975 GCA_013389865.1 Piaya cayana
CCAGAACTCTGTTACATGTTCCTGAATATATGTATGTTCTTCTGTACAGTGGTCTAAAACCATCAGCATACATGTTTAGAGATGGGGAAAACATAGCAGAAAAGAAAATATATCACTGGACTTTGTTATGTGTTCAGACTAGTAATTTCTTTGTACTAAAAACTGGCTAGTGCTGAAACTAACTTGAAATTGCACGCTGTTTATAGGTTTAGGTGGCAAGTACAGGGAAGTTATATTCTTTTATAAAACTTGACTCCATTCAGGACTGTTGCATATACTTCTAAACTCTTTTGGATCCTAATCAGTTTAAGTTGAAAGTTAACATTTTCTGTACATATAGTTGATGCTGGAAAAATACATTTAAAAAAAAAGTAGATATGTCATTCAAACATCACCTAAGCCTCTTCTATGATCTATTACCTAAACAGCATTTCATGACTGTTGACAAATAAATGAGCAGAGAGCAGTCTTCACTGAAAGAAGCTAATTTTGTAAGGAATTAATGTGACCTTTTAAGTATAATTTAGACTTCAAGAGAGTTAGCCTAGGAAAAAGGAATTAAATTTCTCTGTTGCATTAGTGTTAAGAATTTTGATGCTTTAACTTAGAATTATTTTTTTTCCTGCTTGCATTGTTTCTACTCTCAGTATATAAATATAATTTGTTTAATATCTACTTGTTCTTCAGGCCTTTTTATTTGTATGCATTAACAAAATAGTCTTTTGTTTTACTTGCCCTTGACATCCACTGATCATTTTGTAACACATTCTACAAGACACTGTGTGGAAAAAAACGTATCCCAGTCAAGAGGAAGGAGGCATCTCATTCGATTTCATTGAATTTCGTGCCGTGGCTATTAACTGTCAATTTCTGAATAGCAAAGGCACAGATAACACTGGGAAATAATTCATAAGAGTAGGTATTGAGTATGTATATATTCATAGAATATGCCTTTACAACTCTGCCTTTTGCATGCTTTTTTAGACCTGTCAGAGTCACTTTTGTCTTTTGTGGATTGGTACTAAGATATTTTGCTTCCAACTGTTCTTCAGGTCCGTGAGAAAAAAAAAGTAGCATGGTGAATAGAGTTGTCAGCGTAAGAACAGGTAATTTCCTGTTGAGAGTTGATAGTGCTCTCAAATGACAGGATCCCAGAGAAAAGCGACAAAGCTGGTAAAGGGGCTGGAGAACAGGCCCTGTGAGGAACAGCTGAGAGAGCTGGGGTTGTTTAGCTTGGAGAAGAGGAGGCTGAGAGGAGACCTCATTGCTCTCTACAACTAACTGAAAGGAGGTTGTAGAGGGGAGGGAGCTGGCCTCTTCTCCCAAGTGATGGGGGACAGGACAAGAGGGAATGGCCTCAAGCTCCGCCAGGGGAGATTTAGGCTGAACATTAGGAGGAAGTTTTTCACAGAAAGGGTCATTGGGCACTGGAACAGGCTGCCCAGGGAGGTGGCTGAGCCACCTTCCCTGGAGGTGTTTAAGGCACAGGTGGACAAAGTGCTGAGGGGGCATGGTTTAGTGTTTGATAGGAATGGTTGGACTCGATGATCCATTGGGTCTCTTCCAGCCTGGTAATTCTATTATTCTATGATCCCTGTGAAATAATTTTTCCTAGATGATTTCTAGTGAGAGTGCTTGTTTCTAGCATCCATACTGTCTAATTGCAGGCTTTTCATTTTTATTTGACAATACACAATCCTGTTAGCTAAAGGAAAATGTTTCTTATTTGTTTAACATAATTTAGCTTATTAATATGTTGCCAGCAGAAAGTCTAATGGGTCTTCTGCCTTGTCTTGGTCAAGTACAAGTGGACATCTTTCATGATTAAATTCCTATACAACTTCTTTTTGTCTAGATGTTATTTAAAACATTCACAACCTGGGAGATTAGAAGCTACAGAATTTCTGAGGGGATGAGTTGTTACCCATCTACTGATTTTCTTTTTCCTCTGCAGCTAGGCCAAGGAGTGAACAAAGACTTCTTGAACTACAACCCTGTCCACATTATGCCTGTTGCTCCATGCAGAGCATATACATAACTCTCGCTGTACTAACCAATAAACAGATTCAATGACTGAACTATAACCCTAGTGCAAAATGTGACAGCAGAACTACCTTGCACGGTGTATATACCTCACTTCTGTTACATTTCACAACTCCATTTGCATATTGACCCCCACTTACTTTGTTGAATTGTTGACTGAATTTCCAGAGTATTTTCTACAGAACTAGTGGAATATTTGTTCTTCCTCTCTGTGCTCTTGATTATAGATTTTTTTTCCTTCCTGCTTGGTGTTTCAGTCTTGCCTTACTTCACATTGTATTATTTCACATCACTTATATGATGTCCTTTGTATTGTGTATATTAAATAGAATTTCACATGCTTTCTCCTGCTTAACAAGATGATTTTGCTTGCATTACAGGTTATTTTCAAACACTGGGCAAAATTTTTGTTCCTATAAAACAGTTTCTGTTTGTTGCAGGGAACACAAACAGATGTTCCTTTTTGCACCTTTTTTGTCTATTTCCTTTCTTATATCTGAGGAGGTTTTAACACGTATTTTATCTAGTAACAAAAACATCTTTTCTGGAAAGAATGAGAAAAAATATTTATGGTCTTGTAAACCTTAATCCGTATCTACCAGTTTCGATGGTGACCAGTGATGTAAGTTCAAATATAACGTATTCTGGGTTACATTTGGGGATGTAATTGTTAGACATTCAGTGTTTGCTACAGTGATGATTGTTCTGTAAACGTGGAGAAAGCATGTAGCTCAAAACCATCAATCAGTCATTCCTTAATTTGTTCCTTAATAAAAGATGCTATTTCCCCAGTTATTACATCAATTTTACAAAGATCTAACTATACAAGTGCAAAATAGCCATTTTGTCTACAATGCTAAAATATATGACATCCTATAAATATAAAAAGCTCAGAAAAGTCTGACTTTTTTAAACCTTTAACAAATGGGCAGAATTATTATTTTCAGAGGTGAAGTACATTATGTTAATAGCCTAAAGTATTTAATTTCTAATAAATACCAGCAGGTGCAGTAAGAAACTATGTTAAATTTGAGCACACAGGTCTGAGTTTGGGGAGTAGTTTATCTGAAAAATAGTAGTGTATGTCTTGTTACATTGTCACTGGAGAGGACCTTTGCGAAGAGACTGCTTTTCAGTATAGATGGATTCTGGTGCTATGATCAAGCAACCTAGACATTGGATTGTTCTATTGAATTGTTGCTCTTCAGGCTGTGCTTGTTGCTATTCTTTTGGAGACTATTAAAACTATCTCTTGAAATAGTATTAAGAATTTTCAACAAGTGATGGTATAAAAAAAGATTTTTTTTTTCATAGAACCTGAGAAATAAGGAAGAACTTTATAGTAAAGTGTCTAGAAGCAATGAGTAATTATTAAGCCACTTCTAGTGATACAGTTAATGATCAAAACAGCAATTGTAAAAGTATAATGAGAACAGTGGACTGAGTATACAGAAAGGCACTGTTTTCCAGTGTTCAGATAACAGTGTTGAAACTGTTTGAAAATAAGTTTAATGAAAGGCATGATATGTGGGGGTAATAGATCTAATTGATGCAGAAATGGTTGAAAAGCAAAATAGAGATTTTCTATTGATTAGGCTGGGTTCTGCAGCATATGTTTTATCAGTTAGTGAGTTGCAGTGGAAAGTTAAGAAACATCCCATTTGGTTTGGTTACTCAGGCTGTTGTTTACTTTTCTCTGCCTTCATTCTTCCAGTACTAAAAAAATATATATAAAATTGCAGGAAGTAGAATCTAAGGGCCCTTTTCAGATAAATGATATCTGAAGCCTTCTGGGTTTTGCAAGCTTTTGACGGGTGTGGATCCTGGCTCCAGTTAGGCTGAATGATTCAGAGAAAATGTCAACCTCCTACAAAAACTTAAAGAGTATTTCTTAATAGAAACTCAATGCCTGAAAATAATGGATCGGGCAGGGAAGTCTCATTCAGTAGTTGCTCCCCTGTAGGAGCAGCACTAATCCACACCTGGTTAAATTTAATTTCTTGTGGATGTATTCCTCGAGGGTATCCCAAATGTAAATCAATCGATCTCTATGCATTTTAAACTAGTATAGCTACAGAGAAAATTGCTTCTCATGAGGTCTGTTCCATGGAGGATATTTCTTCTTCACTGTCTTTTAGGTCAACGTTTTTTTTCTGGCATTAACAACATTTTCGCTGAGGTTCAGCTATGTCTGGATAGTGGTAAGTTCTGCTTTCTGTGTTTGCTTTTGAAAGGCTGCCTTCTTTTTGCAATGGAATGTGTTTGCTGTTCCTGCCTGCTGAAGCAGAGCATTTACTACGAGCTACCAACTCAAGTTCATTGGATATAGGGAACATGTTATACTGGGTGTAGGCACTTGATGTTCTAGCCTCTGTTTTGAGAGTGAGTTTTCTCCCAGGCATTTGTTGTAGAACAGAGACATTTGTAGTTAGATAGGAAGGTGCTTGAATGGTAAAGAAATGTCTCATGGCTTAGGAAAGCCTTCTCCTCATGTGTTCAGTATTTAGTATTCAGAAATCCTTTGACTTTTAATCAAGACAGATCTATTTATTTCTGTTTGGGGATTTGGGGCTGTGGTTTTTTGTTTGTTTGGTTTGGTTTTATTTGGTTTGGTGTTTTTTTTCTGTTCATAGTATTTTTTTCCATCATCACATACATGAAATGAGGTGTGTCAGCCATACCAGTAGAGTTATAGTTGTATTTTTCAGCACATTATCCATTCAAAAATTCTCGTTTCATTTCCTTTCCTGGCTTAATCTTTTAAGAAAAACAATTATTTCTGTTACTTCCTTTCTTCTAGCCTTCAGTATTTCTACTTCCCCCTCAACATCTACATGGAGTTCAGGGAATGCAATCTTCAACTATTTTTTTCTAGGTTTGATCTTTTTTACTGATGTTCTTAATTGTCTTATCAGTTAAGGAAGTAAGAAATCATACCACACATTTGTTTAACTTCTTCTGTTAAAAATCACAAATGTATACTACTTTTTCTGACTTCTCTCTTCTTATACAGCCCAGGCAGCCTCCTGCCCTCCCAGGTGTGCCCTACCTGAGTGGACCTGCTCTTTCCAAAGCATGTTTGGTCTGCTTTAGTCAGAGCAGCAGAGAGCTGGCTGAGGTTGGGGAAAGGGTGAGCTGAAAGGCCTCAAATATGCATGCCACTGCCTCTTCTTGTTACACGTTTTCTCACAATCTGAAACCTTGTCTGACTTATTTTTTGTATCTTACCTTCAAACTGGAAGGGAAGTAGTTTGAAGAAAGAGGGTGGAATTTCCTACGTGTTTGGGTTCAGTAGAATCCAAGTTTAGCTGACTATAGGTAGTATCACAATAAGAGAAAACAACTTATAAGGTAGTAGAGCAAATAAACTGAAAATATCTCATATTTCTGATTTCAAAACTGAAGTTACTGGCTGGCAAATTGATTAATAAGGGTTCATATTCTTTAATTTTCTTGCTAGCACTCAGGTGTTGCTCTTTATTTTCTAGCTCTAAAATGAGAGTCTAAAGTAGTACTATATTTCTGTCAGAATAAGTTGGTCTTAATTTCTATCAATAAAAACTTATTCAGTTTCATACAGCAAAATACATGTAACAGACCAATTTACTGTGGTTACCAACCCTAGCCAGGACCCTGTACAGGATGACACAGCAAAATGTGTAAAGCTACAGTAATGGAATATTTTGTTATAGACTGTTTATATCAGATGTTGCCTCCTAAAGTCATATATAAATAGAGATTGTCTTAAGACAAAGGCATTTCAGATTTGGATAAATAACCTGTGCAAATCTGTTAAATGTTTCCCTTTCTATGAAATAGCTGTTTGTGTCCTGAGTCCTTATAAGCTTAACAAAGTCCTTTTTTGTTGGCTTTCACAGCTTAATTATGTATTGAATAACAAAATCCTTTTACTTATGTGTTATGCAGAAGTGTAAACAGAAGTGCATGATATTCTTTGTCTTTCCAATATAGAATTTCAAATACATGTTTTTATTCTTCTCTAAATTCTGCTCTATTATTGCTTGTTTCTGAGAAAAGATGAATGAAATTGAAACAAGTATTTGATGAAAAATAGTTACATTTCTCTACAAGATAATTAAACATTTTAATTATTAGTTTCTATCTTGTAACTTAGGCTTAGACTTTGTGTGTTGTTCACTCCTGCTTCATTGTGTTGTCTACAATTAGACCCACAGCGGTTCTTTCTCTCAATGGTTATACTAATTTACAACACATTAGAGTGCATGAATAGATCATAGTGTTCCTTCCCTACTGGCACAGAGAAGTGTAAATTAAGTTTTTGTATGCCAGCAAAGGAGAAGGCTACCCAAGGCTAGAGTATTAAATTCCTATTTTTAATTTCTGTGATAAATGCAGTTAGAAAGAAAACTGGTTTATCTGCAAATATTTTCCATTTTTTAAAGTAATAAAACAAATGTGTCTGATATAATTATTTTTGCATTTACCTGGCATTTTCAAACTTTGCTTGAAAAATATTTCAAATGTTGGCTGGTTTGGGAGGTAATTACGAACATTTCTGGGTATCATTTGTCCACTCAAAGCTGACATTAAGCAGTATGTTAGTCCTTATTGTAACTAGATAATTATAGAACCCCTGAGTAGGAAAATAAAGATGAACTTTTAGAAGAGCCTTTGTAGATTCTAGAGTCTAATCTGAAAAAGCTTTATCCCATAAACTCTTTAGAACTGTTTGAATCTGTCAACACTCAATGCTGTTAAATATATCTTTCTTTCCTTGTTTTCTATTGAACTCCATTGTTACCAGCTCTTTCCAGTTCCATACCAAAGAAAATAGTGAGATTATACATTCTTCCATGAAACTAAGGCACCTGACAACTTTAGGGGGTTTGGGCTTGGTTTGGTTTTTTTTTTTTTGGTTGTTTTCTTTTTCCCCTTCTATTAGAGAGTATTTTATTTTCAGAAAAAAAACCAAAACCCAACAAACCATCATTCCTCATTTGAAAGATACAGAGTTTGAGTAAAGAGTTGGAACTTAGGTTCCAAGGCAACTCATGACTGCGTGTACTTTGCTTTCTTCAAGTGGATGATCTTTACCAGGGCAAACTCAGGAGACTTGGAATGATCACCTAAGCAGGTCTCTCACAGTGTGGGAAATCATGGTTGAAGCTCACGGTCAGAACTTAGTGGAGCATGAAATTAATCACCAGTTTTGTAAGTCTTTGCAAGGCTACTTAATCTTTGGTTAACCAGATTTTTATTCCTTTACATGTCAGCCATTATATCCTCACTATGTAAATTTTGTTTCTTTAGTGAAAAACTAATTGGAAAGTCGGGAGCCTGAGATGCTTTATATGCCCTTAATGTTCCCCGCTTCCTTATTCTTCTAGTTGTAGTCAGTATTTTACAACAAGCCTTATTTCCCCTGGAAAACAATGGGAAGTATTTTTTGGCCTGCAGCATCTGAAGGTGTGCAGTATTGAATGACTCTGCGGGCTTGCTTGCATCAGTGGCAGGCTGGCTTTATGATCAAGCTTTAGGTTCCAGTGGTTTAGCAATTTTTATTTAAAAGTGTCATCTGAATTCTTAAATCTCAGGAATTCCTTAAGTGGAAGAATGCTTATTTCAATCAGTTCTGTGGACAACATTTTGAAGGCTGATACTTGTGTTGTCACTGATGTCACTGTACTGCGATAGTCTAACATGATTCTTACCTTCCTGTAATGTAAGCTTTTTGTCTTGCAGAAAAGTCACAGTGTTTTGTATAGAAGGAAAAAAAAGGCAGTTATCTTCCATAGCTGTGTAATGCTGGGTTTCTTTTACTGTCACTTATGTGAATCACAGCTTTATGTAACTTTACAGAAATTCAAAGGTCTTGCTTTTAGCCTCAAAAATCTTAACTATTTAAAATATAGCTGCACCTGTTTGGTTTAGTATGAGGAGCTGCAAGGTCCCATGATGAAAAACACTTTTAACCTCATAAATTTTGCATTGTGTCCAATGTGAAAGTTTTTTTAATTAAACTCAGTACCTCATAATATTCTGCTGTGAGCTGCCATTTTTTTTTTAAAAAGACATCATTTCTCCTTTTGGCTGGGAGAAAATCCTTTGTGAAAATGTCAGTCAGCAAGCCCAATCCTTGTTCTTTTGTAGTTGAAACCATTACAGCTTTACTGAAGCCTGACTAAACATGCGACTTTAACCTACTAACCTGAATCTCAGGGGGTAGACGTGGGCTGAGAATGCTGAGCAAACCGTACGGAGAATGGGGGATTGCATCCTGACCATCCCTTTGTGTTCACATGGAGCACTGTCTGCACCCTTTCCACCTACAGTGAGTTCAAAGTCCTTGGGTATATTTAAGGGGGGTAAGGGTGGAGGTTATCCCACTTTATTTCTTATTTTTAATTTTTATTCTGCAAGCTGGGGCAATTCTTTACTGAAGAAGCAATCACAGAGGCAATTTTAGGCTATTTCAAGATTAGAAAAAGACCAAGTCTTACAGTTGTTCTGTTACTTAAGTAATGGTGGTGGTTGCTTCAAACTTTTCCCATTAAGATCAGAATACATTTGGACCTATATGGAATTATTTTAGGCAAGAATAGCATACACCAAACTAAGCACACTTTCAAAAAAGCACTGGGTTAAGGATTCTTTGCACTGCATGGATTCACATGGCAGAGTTTATACTGTATGAACTTTGTGGTGAGATTCTGGTAAAGAAGATGCCAATTTCAGTGCTCTGTCAGGAATTCAAGCTCTTGCTCTTTTAAACAGCTGTAAATAATTAAACTCTTTTTGTTATGTTCAAGGTGGTTCCATAATCTTTATTACTCAGCTGTTTAAGATTGCTGGCATATGCCTTTTATTGAGTCACAAAAGGTATCAGTCTTGGATTTTTGCCCTTTTAACCTCAATAATATCATTGTTCTGGGATTATTACATGACAGTATGAACAGGAAGAAGTTAAAGCTATCTTTAGAAACATAAACCTTACAGGCTTGTCAGACTTGGATTCTCAGGCTCTTAACTCCTCTCACGTTTATTCTAGACTGAAAGCAAACAAACCCTGAAGTCACCTTCTCCAGCTCATTTTCTTATGCAGCTTCCAAAAGACCAAATATGTTTTATCAAGTGTAAAGTACAACAGTGTGCCCTTATATCCAATAACTGTTTGGATATGTTGCTGCATCATCTTGATTCAAAGTTGGGTTTTTTTCCATTAGCTTCAATATTTGTCAACAGTAACTCCGTTTTTTGGGGGGTTTTGTTTGTTTGTTTGTTTTTAGGGTTTTTTGGTGGGGTTTTTTGTGGTTTTTTTTTTTTAATGCATGTGCCCTATCTGCCAGGCGAATTCTCATTTCTGCTTAACCTGTGTCCAAAGTGATGAAACCGTCCACAAATCTTGACATTTTGAGGTTTACTACCAACAGGGCTTTCACTGTTTTAACAAATCTTTCAAATTTCTTACTTAAAAATGAGTAGTATGACTTTCTTATGTAATCAAGGCTGCCGTCTAAACTTCCTCTTCTCAAATTCTAGTCCCTTCAGAACTTTATTTGACATCACCTTGGTCACCAAGACCTCAGTGAGTGCTTTGATAGATCATGTATCAAGGTGGACCAAGGTGATGCTTCAGCAGATCTAAAAGCTTTTATTAATTTTGATGCACAGGGGTTCATCCATGAGTGTGAACAGAAATAGGTTGTCACAGGATCTTGTGCTTCTGAATGAAATAATAAGCTTCCCTTAGCATGCATCAGTAGTTTCAGAAGGCTTAAAAATGCTTTCTAGTTTAAAAAGGTAGTCTTAAATTTGTTAATTACTTCATAAACCAAATAGCAGCATGTGAACATGTCATACTTAAGTTTGATGATTCCTTCTGGTATGATGTTATAATTTTCAACAAAAGTTATACACAATTTAAAGTGCTTTGAAGAAGTTGGTCTGGAGTGTCTGTAGAATCAATCTCTGCAAATTCAGCTATTCTTCTCTTCTTACCTCAGGCCTGTATTGTGTTTGTCGCTGTTTTCCCATTGTTGATTTCCATGTAAGAGCTTGTAAAAATGTGGTCTTCAGCTCACGTTGCCTGTCAAGAATGAAAGGTCTGGTACTTCCACTGTACTACACCCCCCAGCTCCATACCTTGTATCACAGAAATTCATGCCTTGTAGATGATCTGCTTAGTTTCCTTGGAATATAAAACAGGATTTATGGAGATCGTGTATTGAATTGACATGGTCAGATACTGATGATGTAGTGTGAGAAAGCAGACATGACTCTGCTTGCCAAAAGTAGCTGGTGTGCCCAGATTAAGGATGTTAATCTGCAAATACTGAGAGCATTGGTTTAAGCCATTTTAGCAATATTAAGACAATGCATTGAGTTACAGTTCTTGCTTGTGTAAATGGATCCAGCAAATGGCAGGCTGGCATCTTCTGCATCTAAAAATAAAATATTCCATCCATCTGTATTCTAAAAGTATTACAAATATGGACTAAAGATCTATTTGCCTGGTAAATATCTGTGAATAGTTAATTATTTTCAACAAATACTGCTGTAGCTTTTATCTTGGTTAGGATTCAGTTTTCTTTATATTTCCTGAGAACAGAGAAGCTCTTTGGAATTCATAGTAGTATAAGTCAAAACTGACAAACAATATGTAAAGCAAGATGTTGCTAATTCATCCTCAGCTAGAGAGTACTGTGGGGACTTCCAACAACTGAAAACAGATATTTGTAAGCCATCAGGTAGAATACTTCTGTTCAATGTCAAATTATACACATGCTTATAATTCTAGTTGACAAAGTTCTTTCCTTGTTACTGCTTTACTGTTTTGAACTCTTTCTTTTAAAAAGTTGCCTGGTGTGTGATCAGCTCTGAGACAGAGTAATCCTTCTTTTGTAAAGGAGAACTGTAGGGTAAATTAAAGCTTTACCCTATGGAAAGGTGGCCAGACTGATTTCCTTGCTCCCAAGAATAATTGGAAGTTAGATGAAGTTAAGCCATGTCATAAGAGATATTCAGGATCTATACCTGACCCACATCTTAAAGAAATTAATCTATGAGGATTTTAAGCTAGGACTCACACCAATTTTTAAATCCCTTGGAATGAAGAAGTGAACCCAGGAGTGCTAGAGTCTGGCTGGGCACAGGGAAGCTTGAAGGAAAGACCATGGTTAGATTTGTGGATCAAGTTCTCTGCTTTTATTTAAAAAAAACCAAACACCTGGAGAATAGATTGATGTGGTTTTGGTTGCAAGATTTCATTCAACCCCAAACAGTTTCCAGCTTTGAGGGTTAGAAATCTGATTGATTGATTGATAGTTCTGGTTGGTTCAATCACCAAACAAAGAATGTAAGCTTCACCTTGATTCTTGTTTCCCTCTTCCTATCCCTGCAGCAAAAAAACATTTTTTCTTTTTTTTTCTCTTGTTTTGTCAGGGCAGAATTTAAAATGTTACATTTGGCAGCTCCTTAGCTTCATTTTTGAAGTAGATAATATTTAATATAATCATGCTTTCTCTTTCTACTAATAATTTCTACCCTTTTGTCCATTGACATTAGCTAATCAAAAATTCAAATATGATTAATTTCTTCTACTCTTCCTGATAATCTGCAGCTGGATAAAACCAAAAAAAGCTCCAGACCCCTACTGAACCTGAGAAAGAGGATGCAAAAGTCCATTGGTGACTCCATGGCAGCTAAAGCCAATCTTCCCCCTGCTCAACCTTTCTCCTGCCTTGCCCCTTGCCATAGGGTTCACACCTTTACTTACATTCACAGCAGCACTAAGTGAGTTTTATTCCTCCCAAGTTCTAATCTCACTGAAAATGCACCCCTCTGGTGGGGTTTTTTTGGCTAGAAAAGAAGCCTTAAGCAGCTTTACACACAGTCTAGTGGTCCTGGAGGGGAACGGGAATGTGCTCCCAGGGGCAGGAGAGAGGCGAGGGTTACAGTCCCTGGAACATAAATCACTTTTAAGTTGCTGTAAATGTGAAAGCATCTAACCAGCCAGTTTCCCATATGCCTAAGCATATAGATTCTTGACTGGCTGCTGTAGCCCTACACAAGCACAGTAACTAAAGGTACCGCAGTGATGGCACGGGGGAGCCCAGACTTCACTCATCCTCCTGTTGATGTGCCGCTGGGGTCTGTAACTTGACCTCACTACATTTTCTTCAGAAAAGTAGCGTAAAGTCATATAGATGGTGAATGTGGATACAATTAAAGGAAAAATTAGCTGTTGTCATATTAGATAGCATTCTCTAGAAGTAAAAGAAGATCATATAAATGAAATTAATAGGTTATAATAAAATTGGAGGTATTCCATTTCCTAGGGAGAGTAGAAATATTACAGTTTATTCCTACTCACGGTAATGCTAATGATAAGTTTCACATTCATGTCAGCTAAGTATGTTCAAGGTCCCCGAGAAGATTAGGAATAATAGTTACTTTGAAACTACAAAGTGTTCAGTTAAAAAAAAGGCAAAGAAATATAAGAGTGTGTAAAGAGTCAAGAGAAAAATGAGAAGAAATAATTCTGTGAAATGTAACTAGTTAGGAGTTGTGACTGCAGGGCCTATGTAGCCAAGTTAAACTATTGGATCATAGAGCAGGGAAATAATTGCTCCCAGGGTTCTGGTGCTGCTAAACTTATCCATAGCTGGTACTTAAGGAAGTAGGCAAAGATATATTTGAAGTTTAGAGATTAAATGTTCAAAATTGGTGATCTAGGGATCTTGACAGATAGAAAGTGGTGGAATTTTTCACGTGAAAAATTATGTAATTGCCAATGATTGGTGAGATGTCTATTTTAGTCTCAAATTTGCCACACATGCTTGTAAGTCAGCTCTGGTGGCATTAGCAACAGGGAGATACTGTTATGAAAAACACTCCATTAGCTATTGACATTTTAAGCAGCTTGGACTTGATCCACGAAAGGTTTGAAATTACTAACATACCTCACTTTCTAATGTAAATTACAAGTCTAATCTCGAACTCAATTTTTGCACCTGCACTGGAGAGCCAAAGGCTAGAAAGAGAGAATGCCCGTAGCAGAGGTGTGTGTATTGCTCGGAGGACTCATTAAATAATTTCACTGTTTTCTAACGGAGTGAAAGATTTTGGAGACTTGTATGACCTGCCTAGCCACAAAACTTCCCTCAGAGGCAGATGGATTGCGTGGGATCACCGCCTCGCCCCGGCTAGGGCAGAGGAGGGACCTCAATCTCAACCTGAGTCCCCGCCACGAGCATCCTGGTCACTGAGCGCAGCCGGGCCGGGATGCAGGGAGTCCCCCACGGGGGGCCGGGATGCAGGGAGAACCCTGGGGGTCGGGATGCAGGGAGTCCCAGTGCCGGGATTCAGGGAATCCCCCACGGGGGGTCGGGATGCAAGGAGTCCCCACGGGGGACGGGATTCGGGGAGCCGGTTGCAGGGAGTCCCGGGTCCGGCTCCAGCAGGTGGCAGGATGCCGAAGGGCGCCGCTCTCCTGCCTCTCCGCATTGTCTGAGGCCACGATCCGGTGCGGGCAGTTTCCTGGAGTGCTGCCAGCCCCGTGTTTCTTACTGGTTTTGTCATTAATCACGGCGACTCGGGAAGGATCCGAGGGAGGTCTGAGACACAAACGAGCCCGGTGCGGTGACAGGGTAAGGGCTCTTCTCAGCTCCCCGCAGCCTGCGAGGGAGAGTTGCCAGAGAGAAGAGAAATTCTTCATGAAAACACGGCGGGGTGTAGCGAGAAGCGGTGAAATAACGAATGTCTGAAAAGTGCGCAAAGGGTAACAGCTGTTTAAATCGCTGTGCAATCTCTAAGTCCATCGAGAAGCACGTTTGCCTCTTTTCAGAGCCAGGTTGGCCGCTTTTCCATCCCCTTTTTTTTTTTAATTACAGAAATGAAAGGAAAGCGGAGTGTGTAAACATCCCAATAAAATATGAAATAAAGTTGCCACACGGGCTTAAACCACAACTTCTTTGTGCCGGCCGCCTCTTGCCGCCTCTGTGTGTGTTTCCCACACCCGCTTTGTGCCGCGCGCTCGGGAAGCGCCTTCGGGACCGGCCCCGGCGCGCGGCCCGGCGGGGCTGAGCGGCTGCAGCTCCCGTCCCGCTCGGCTCAGGGAGCCGGAAAACTTGAAGAACTGAAGCGCGTGTGTTTGAAAGAGGGCAGGACGGCGCCTGCCGTTCGCTCCTGCCCCGCAGGGACCCAGCGCCGGCGGCCCCGGGGCCGAGCGGCTCCGAGCGGGCTCCGAGCGGGCTGAGCAGAGTGCGAGGGCAGCGGCCGCGGCTCCCACCCTCCCGCTTCGGAGCCCGGGCCCGGCAGAGGCGGGGAGAGGGGCAGGGGCGGGCGGTGACATCAGAGCCGGCCGAGCCGATAAGGTGCGAGAGCCGCGGGCGCGGAGCGGGCGAGGTGTGAGGCTGCAGCGGCCGCCGAGCGCCCCGCACCGCCCCGCGCCATGCAGAGGTCTCCGCTGGAGAAGGCCAACGTCTTCTCCAAACTTTTCTTCAGGTTTGCGGGGCAACGCGGGGCTGTGCAAGTTGGTGCGGGGCAGTGCGAGGCGATGCGGGGCTTTGCAGGGCTGTGTGGGGCTGTGCAGAGCTGTACAAGGCAGTGCGGGGCTTTGTGGGGCTGTTCAGGCTTTGTGAGGCTGTGCGGGGCTGTGCAGGGCAGGTTCTCGGCTCCCTCCCTCATGGCACTGAAGGGGGCTGAGTCTGGGGCGCCAGGTAGCCCCATAAGGTCTGTGGGGACAGAAGGGAACCTCGCTTGTTCCCAAATGATGAGGTCTCTGTCTCTTTTTTTTTTTTTGGTCGGATTAGTTGCTGGGGTTTTAGCACCAGGAATGGGCTTTGTGTCTCAGGTGTCATAAACCTTCACTGGACCCGGACCGATGAATTTATGACTTGATTTGAGCAACCTTTGGTAAATTGCTTAACTAGTTAATCTGTTATTTCACTGTAAACTGTGAGAAGACAGTGGCGTGGGGGAGCAGAGGGGAAATGCTCTCAGAGTAAGGATTCCTTGCGTTTGGCTTTTGAGGCATTTAGCAATTCTTCAGTGTGTGAGTGCAATACAAGATCCTACTGGAAATGGTTCCCTCTAAGCCTTGAAAGTGCTCTCTTACAAGCAGAGATCCTGATACCTTTTCTTTCTCACAGCTTTGAATAAAAAAAGGAGCTGATGCCAGTGCCTGGGCACAACATACTCTATAAGACCATATAGAAGCCTAAACACATTTTATGTGACGTTGCTAAAACTGACACTGCCAACTGGAAAGAGCAAATAATCTTTCTGGCTTTGGCCCATACACCACAGGTCTAGCCAGGATGCTGGTCCCCTCTTTTGTTATTTGAGGGTCTTTCACACTGCAGGGAGTGGAGGGAGGAAATCTTGTGTGAGACACCAGCACAGTGATTGAAATTGGAACACGTGGTGTAAAACCACAACATTGGCACCAGGTCTCTGCCTTAGCAACAGAGGACTTTTAACTCACTTTTTAATCCTTTTGGGATAACTTTCCTTTTCAGCAGGTTGGACTGTACTTTTATTTAAAGTTTCTTAAGGGAGATGGGTCTGTATGAATCACTCTGCCTGCCGCCGCCACTCTGGCTCATTTTAGTCAGATGTGATAGCAGGGAAGGATCCCAAATGTAGGCAGTTCCTGAAGTTTTACAAACATCCAGGTAAAGGTGAGGATCCTAGAGGTGTCCTCCAGCAGCGCTGCAGTGGCAAAGAAGCTGTACTGACTCTCAAATGCCGTGAGAGCCAGGGAGTATGGGTGATAGAGTAAGCCTTCACAAAGGAGCTTGAGCCACTGCTCCTTTTGAGTATAAGACACAAATCTGCAGGAAATAAGGCTGTGTATTAAATTAATTGCTCAAGCAGCCACTTTTTCTGTTAAATTTTATTTATTTATAAAGTTTCTATCAGAGTAGTGCCCTTCTAGAACCTAGGATGCTGAAGGTGTCAAGAAAAAACCCTGATAAGATAAAACAAGTGTTCTTCTGGTTAGTACCTTAGTTAAAGTTCCCTAGGCTGAATCAAGGTGCAATTCATGCTTATTAAGTGCATAATTAACCATCTTTGGGCCTGACTTGGTCTTTTAAAAAGAAGTCTTTAAGTCAATTAAATGACATTTGATTCATGATACATTATATTCTACCAGCTGTCTAACTGTAGATGAAGTCATAATAATTAAGTATATAAAGTTCAAGATATGTTTATGATGAGTATTCAGTACAGCAGAGAAATTTCTTTATAAAACTTTATAGTCACATTGTTTCATAGAAGAAGAGGCTATTAATGTTAGTTCCTTGGGTGTCTACAGCCAAAATTGTGTGTGTGTGCCTATAATGTGGCTAATATGGTCCTAATACCTTAGGAATGATGTTTCTGTGAATGACAAAGTCTCTGCTTTTTTGCATTTTGCCACATACACTGTGAATGTCTTAGTGTCTTCACAAATATTATATGAAATAATTGAAAAGGTGACAAAAGTGAAAGTCACAGCAAGATAAGAAAATGCATTGCATCCAAATTAGCAGCAAGAATGTCTTTTTCTTAAAAATGAATGAATAAAATAGATGTTAATATATGTTAAAATATGTGTTATGTACAGTGATGAAACATATTAGCTTGTTTTAAAATGCATTTCCTCAGTCCTCAAGGACTCCATCAGTTTCTGTCTTCTCAAATGTAGATCAGGATCAGTGCAAAAGAATATTAAGAGGTAAGCTGTCTCAGTGCAGTGATTTACAAAAGTATAAGAATTCCACAACATTTTGAGGCATAAAATTTGTGATGAGATTTACCAAGTCAGAAGCATTTGCTATGTATCAATAACACAACCTGTCCACTCAACTGGAAATGTCCACAATGTAGTGATTAATGAGATTAGAACAAAGTTTTCTAAGATGTCAGAATATTCTGTTAGTGTTTCAACTGAATCTGCACACATCATTGGTTGCTGATACTGATCATATTTAGTAAAGCACACCAGGACATGCCTACATTTTAGTACAAGCTTCCATGAAAATGTGTCAGAGAACTCGAGAGCATTATATCTGAAATAAGAAGCCAATTCTTTCTTTTTAAATCAAAATACAATCCAAAATGTGTATGAAAAAAGATAGTGATGATGAAATAGTTGGTTTGAGGTACAACACTGCAGAATACTTAATTGAAGTAACTTTTATAGGAGGCTCCTACGCAGTTATGCGTGAAGTACCAATCTGAATGTAATGCAACAAGTTGAAGGTCATGTCAGTGGAAGTGATGTTAAAGTATTAGTTATTATTGAGAAAATATTTCTGATAAACATAATATTATTTAATATTGTATGACCTGTTATCAGCATCTTGATACCAATGCCTATAAACTCGTTGGCAAGGTTTTATTGCTTCATAACAATTGTTGTTTGTTTGGACTGGAGAGATAGGTTCTTCCTCCTTTGGTAACACTGTGATGTTGAACATTAGGAAAAAAATTTTCACAGAAAGGGTCATTGGGCACTGGAACAGGGTGCCCGGGGAGGGGGTTGAGTCACCATCCCTGGAGGTGTTTAAGGGACGGGTGGATGAGGCACTGAGGGACATGGTTTAGTGTTTGATTGGAATGGTTGGGCTCCATGATCTGGTGGGTCTCTTCCAACCTGGTGGTGATTCTATGATTCTGTGATAAATGTGTTAAAAGTTAGAATGGAGCTCTTGCCTCACAAGTGAATAACTTAGATGTGCTTCAGTATTGTTTGTACATTTGTCTTAATACTGTATGGCAGAAAAGTAAGAAACTGTCATGTGTATACAGGGAGCGGTATCTTAGGGAAAATGTTACCTTTTTGTTGGATTTCCAAGATTGACAACATTAGTGGGGAAAAAAAAAAGAAAATTGCTTGGGGTGGTCATGATAGAAAGTATTTATGCATTGGAAATCAACTTTCACCTTAAAAATAGAAACTTTTTTCTTTAAAAGCTGAGTTTTGGTGGTTAAGAAATGAGATGTAAAGACAAATGATTTGAGATCTTACATTAGGATGACACTTCTAAAACACGTGATAGATGCTAACTGTTGGGTCTTTAGGTTTTCTTTTGTGTTTTATTTTCCTTATTACATTTTCAAAGCTGATCCCTTTGGTTCAATGTGAAAGACATTTATTTGTGCACTGGCAACTTTTTATCTTGCTTAAAGAAGAGTTTCATGCTGAAGCAGTCAGATGGCCAAATGCTGAACTTCATTGTGACGCTTCATTTTTGTCTTCGTAACAGTTACGCATGTTCTTGGAGTTCTGCAGGGTCAAGGCCATACCTTTTGTAGCAAATGACTTCAAAGTACTTTGCAATCACCTAGTTTTTATTGTAGATTAACTGAGATCAGGAAGTATTGTTACGGTTTTATTAAGGCAAGTTAATAAATGAATTATTTTTTAGCTGAGTAGCAGAACACAGAGTTACTGTTGGAGTTTCAGAAATGGCTGCAACTTTGGGACAATTTTGATTTTTTTTTTTTACATGCAAATTTAGGTATTCAAATACAGATTCAAAAAATGTGATGCCTGTCTAGGCAGGACTGAGTAGTTCAGTGCCTGATTCTTTATTAAATGCAGAAAATACAAACTAAGCCAGCTTTTATGCCATGTCTTCAAGTGGACTCAGTCCATTGGACCTGCTCTAATTGCTCTTTTCTTTACAAACCAGAGAAAAAGTAACCTGCATCTCTATAAAACTGTCCAGTGGTTCCAAGAACAATTTAGCTTGTAGGGGAAAAATGTTGGATTCCTTCTGCTGCTGTGTGTGTGCTGGGAGCAGTAGGAAAAGGAATTCAGTTCTATACCTCATCTTTTCTAGAAGGTAGGACCAGTGTTACCAGTGCATAGTAATGAAGGTGTTTTAGTTTGTTTTATTTCTCTATCTCTGGCTCAACTACTCTTTTTAAAGTCCAAAAGCTACAGTGACTGTAGTCTCAGAGTAAGAAACTTGTTTGTAAGTGCAGATTTCTGTTGCAAGGACACTTTTTGTGATCTCTTTAGGGTGAATAATAGAATCCGGGACTTAAACTTTGAAAGCTACAGTGATGGTTCTTTGACTTTTTCTAGCTTGATTAACTCTTAGCTTCAAGTTTCAGAGTGCCTCGACCAAGATTTCTGGTTTGAATGGGCATTTTCCTGAGAATTAGTTAGAATCCCTTCAGAGAAAGGAACTACAGCTAGACCTGCCCTAGGAAGTCTCTGCTCTATCATTGAACTATGTGTTTTATCCTTTAATACTGAGAGAGTACTTAGGATTTTGATTTCTGAGTAGAGAAGGATTTATGTGCCTATTTTGCTGGAGAACTTTGGGATTTAATGTGTGCATTTGTCCTCAAAACTTTCCCAGATATTGCATAGGAAGCTTAAAGACCTTACTCATGTCTATAAATCTCTCTCCAGAGTGTAGGTGTCTGAAAATTGTCATAACCAAGATATGTTTGAAGTATCTTGTATCAATACCTAGCTGTGGCATCTTGTTCATTTTCCCTCTCTGACTAGGGAGACTCTTTGCATGTTGGCATATATGAGCACGTGGATTGAATTGCACAGTGATGGCTCAGTGGCTGGGAGAGCTGACTTAGGCACTTGTTCAAGGCAAATTTCTTATCATGTATTCCTAAGGATCTGCCTTTCACTGATCCCAAGTAATCATAAATCCTGACTGCTAGCGATAACCAAGTACAGATGCAGCTGCAGCACAGATTCTAGCCCTGTGAGGCTGCCTGGTTGTTTGCCTGTAGCCACGTGTGGTCCTTGGAGACCTACTGGTCTGCCTGCCTTGCAGACCTCTTTGAAATGGCAAGCTTTTGGTACTTCTGAAAGACAGCCCTGAGGTAGTTCAAGGATGTGCTGGCAAGTTTTGGAGTCCTTTTGAAAAATTGACTTCTATTAATATTTTCAGGTAAAATATGAAACTTGAAGTGATCTGGAAAAAGGATGCTGAGTTTTCTACTCTGAAATATTTTCAGCCATAGGAAAACCTTCTCTAATAAAAAGGCTTAATTGCATCCTTGGCTCAGCCTAATACTACTACATCTTTCATCTAATGAGCAGAAGTGCTAACAAGCACAGTGACCTTCTCTCGTTGCTTTATACCTCCAAAGTACAGTTGACTGTATCAAGTTGCACCTGAGTTTCTGAAATATATGTAAAGCTGCTTTTCCTCCTCCAGAAGACTGTAGGAGGAAGACTTACCATCTTGATATTCAAATGAAATGATCAAGCATTTGAAAGACTTATAGACCTGTCTGTACCTTTTTATTCTCCTCCATGTTTATTTGATTTTGGTGGGAAAGAAAATAATCCATCCAAATCCTTGAATTCATTTTAATACTGTAGGCAATGACATGGAAAGTACTTCTGTCACCTATATTATAGAAGTTTCCAAATGCCCTAACAGAAATTTGAAGTCTGCTTTACTAAGTAGTGGAAAATATTTCATAAGGAAGTCTTAAAGTCTATGTAAGTAGCACAAGGGATGAGATAAAATGGAGTTTCCTTATTAGCTCTGTAGAGAAGAAAGTGGGGTGTACAAGGATTGTGATTTGTCCCAGGAGTATGTGGTGGAGTCAGTGCATGTTGCCCGATATCTCCTGTCCAGGACTTTAATAGCACAAAGGTATTTCTGGTGTGACAAAGTTATCTCAGAATATTTCTACAGTGAAAAATTATCACCTCTTCCATACAAAAGAGTCTCAGTCTCTGAACATCCAAATTTTTTTACTGTATTGATTTTCAAATTGGTGAGAATAGTGTGACTTCCTGCAGGAGAGTTCTACAGGTTGCTGTTATCTTATTGGGTTTTTTTCATTTTTCTTTTTCACTCCCCTGCCCTGCTTTGCTGTATATGTATATATGTATGGCGGTTGTGGGCGCAGGATTGTACCAGACAATTATCTGGGTAATGATGTATCACATTATGTCCTCTAAAATAGATTAATCAGATTTTAATTTCAACTGTAGCATATAAGAAGACTTTAGTGATACATATTGCAAAATTTTGCACTTATAGATACAGTTCAAGTGGCTTCCATGAGAGAGGGGAGAAGAGCAAGAACTCACAAGCTGTGTCTACACGTCGCTCCCTATTATATACACAAAGGGGTCTCCATGAGAATTTTCACAGCCATCAGGTAGCTAAACCAAGGCTGTATTGTCATGAAGCTCCCAAAATTAGGGAAAAATAAATACACTTTTAAGACATAAATGCCATTTTTCCCCCCTTGAAACCAGAAACTTACACCTGGCAGATATGGGCAAACATCCTTTCTTTGGGAGAGGGTAGGTAAGAGAGGGATTGACCCTGAGAGGCAGTGCTTGGGGTGGCCTGCTGCAATACCAGGATTAGCCTTGACTCCATGGACAAGATTGTAACTTGGGAGAAAATCCCAACTGGCAACTTAGGAAAGCCACGTGGTTTCAGGTATCTTCCCATATTTTAATGTTGATATTTATCACTTTGTAGACTTTGTTCAACTTTAAAAATAAAGGATGTGAACCTTTATTGTATTGGAATCAATCTGATATTTCACTTCAATTTACTTCGGCTTATCTTGGTTTAGAGTTAAATCCAGAAAATCCGGGATGTCTTTATTTCTCAAACGGTAACAAATACAAAAACCCACCCCAAAACCAAAAAACCTCAATGTTGTTTTGCTCAAAGTCTAAGATAATTTTGGACATCAGAACATATGAGACATTTTCTCTTTAACTTGCAAGGGTCAGGCTGAGGAATTGCAGCATCAAATACCAGGATACAGAGAAAATGGTAAAGAGCAAGTAAGAAGGGAAGTAGGCCCTACTTCAGGATTAACTCCGTATTACTGTAGTGGTGATTTACATTTTGATACTTGATATTTAAATTTTAAAAAAGAAATACCTTCCCACTCCCCACTTCTCCAGTTTGAACCACCACAAATGTGTTCACCAGTTTGTGAAGGTGCCTATACCTGACCATGAATTAGTCACTGGTTTTGAAGCAGATTACAGATTTGGGAAGGGCCATTGCACCTGTGGTGTGACTGTATGCTAATTTGTTGTGAAATTTAGCTATAAATTAATGGCTAAGACAGAGGAGTGCTAAATTGGGTGAAATTTATTGCTGTCACTTTAGTGACACATCTGGGAGATTTTTAAATTCATTTCAATCATGAATAGCAAAGCTCTGCAATAGTTTTGCTGATGCAAGCTTTCAGCAATATTCCTTCATCTTTCAGAGGTCTAGGTGAAAGAAATCTCTTCTTGTATTCTTGCTATGGGGTATGTAACTGAGACAAAGAGTGAAGAAAAATCCTCTCCTAGCCAGTCTCACTGTAGGTATATGCTGAAACAGCCTAGCAAACCCTGTTTATAGCACATCATCAGCACTGTTATTTTGATAGCTTTGTTAAAGAAATGTTTGAGGCATATATTACACTTGACTTTGGTATGTAAGCAACTGACAGATTTTAATACGTTGAATTTATTCTGTCTTTTCATCTTACACAGCTTGTCTTTATACTCCTAACGTGCTTTGTTTTCTCTCAAAAATAAATGTGAGTACTTCCGCAAACCAAAATACTTTGACTATCTTATTAACTGTAAGGAAAAAATATTGAATTTGTGCTAAAAATCTGAATCTCAGAAGGAACTAAGACATTAGGTAATAATATGAGTACGTGTTACTTCACAAAAACTGGGTGTAAAAAGGCAAGCTTTTCCCATGAATCGCTGTGAAATAATCCTAATTAAGATTTGCTATTGAAATCCCGGGGTTTCAGCAGAACATTGATTATTCTTAAAATGGTTCTGCTCACAGCTAGTGGCAGAGTCAATGATACTGCAGCTAAATATTTTCCATGTTAAATAACACCTCACGGGGGAGAATTGGTTATTAGTGAAGAAGTTTAAATCATAACTTTGTGATCTGGGGGAAAACAAAAAACCCCTAGAAAGTAGTAAGGTCTGCATTTACCTTCCATTGCTGAAGCCCTGCAGCAATTATGTGTAAATATTAAGCTCAGTGTGTTGCATTTGTTTGTCTTTAAGGGGAAAAATGCTGAAAGTTTAATATATTTTTCAGAATACATAACATGCTATTTCAGCAGGTTATGGTTTGAAAGAAAATAACTGCAGTCCTACTCCGTTAAGGGTAACAAGCTCGAGGAATTAGGCTGTGGTGCCTGGCAGTTGTGCTCTGTGGGTGGGCTGACTTGTCCCATCTGTGAGGAGGGATCATGCAGAGCTAGGGTCACCCCTTATGACTGTGTTACAGGATGCTCAGAGAGGGCTGGTGGTGCAAACATCCTTATGGAAGAACAGTTTTGAGTATATTAGACCTGCCTGATCAGGGTTCCTTATAGGAGAGCTGCTTTGCTTTGCAGGTCTTGGATAGCCCAGTGCTGCTGCTCTGTCAGTGTCCCAACACCCCTGCCTCTTGACCTGAATGGCCTGATGGAGCCCAGGAATCCCTGCACGCAGGAGGAGGATCTGGGCAGTTGGCTTAGCAACACGAAGGCTCCTTCTGTCTTCAGTGCATGCAAAGCAGCCTTAAGAGAGAGTCAAATCCTATTGACAAGTTAACAGTCTATGTTAATACTCTCTGGAAAGCCAAAGACATCTGTCCTATGGGTACAATTTACTTGAGTGGCTTGAGGCTGAACGTGCTGGAGAAAGGAATAGTTGTAGTAAGAAATCAATTATATATTGCTTAAGTGAATAACAAACAGATGGTCATTAGAAGTCTGCCAAAAGAGATGTTAGAAGTGTTTTATGTATATGATATTTGCATATCAAGCTCATAAGGTGGGTTTTTTTTCCTGCTACAGTATTGGAAATCAATGATAGAGGTGGAACTTGTTTTCCTTCTTCTTTTCTTTCCTACTCTACACCCTTGAAACTTGTCCCCTGCTGGGTCTCGTGTGTGTACCCATAATAACAAACCTAGTTAGTGGCAGAACTCTGACAGCACAGTTTTCTTCATGAAAGAGTTCATTAAATGCCAGCCAGTAATCCGGAGGCATTTGCTAATGTAATGCTGTAAAGCCAATCTGTTCCCTTCCTTCTTGTTCTCTTAATTTAAAAAAAAAAAATCTCTTTTGCAGCAACCAAAAGAAAAGAAAACTCAGTGGTGGCAGATTTTTTCTATTAAGACAAAAAATAGAAGAGTCATATTCATTGACAAACAGGCTGAGCTTTCTAACCTGTCAATAAAGAAACATCGATAACTCAGATTATATTGCCAGTTAAATTAACTGCCATCAATAACAGCCATTTTGCATTTCAAAACTTTGCAAAGAATCTGGAGCTTAGTGGTAATAATGTAAAATGGATGCTACTGGAATCTGTCAAAAGGTTGGGTTTAGGAGATGCTTACAGATTCTAGATTGCTATATTCCTTTTCATAAAATACGTCCTGTCACCACAGTTCTTGACAAGCACAATCCAAGCTATTGAAAATCTACCTTGAGACAAACAACATGTGACAGGCCAGCTCCTCCTGCAATTATCACTCCAACCTGAAGCCACTTGGCACTGCTTGCAAGTTGGCCAGATCTAGTCAGAGTGGGGCTTCCGAGCAAGGCAGATGAACATCTCTGTGCGAGCCCTGCCAGCAGCCTGTGGTAGGAACCTGGCTGCAGACCAAGAGGTCCCTGGAGGAAGGTGTCAGCCCCACTCCTTTAGCTAGCAGGAAGAGTTCCCATCACTGCAGCTACCCTGCTGAGCGGAGGGATGAGGACAGGGACTGCACTAAGTCTGTATCAAACTCAGTGACTCGGGGCCCACATGATTTATGCGGCGCTGAACGGTGCAACCGGCTAAACACCAAGTAAAACAAGAGATGTTCCTAGGAGCACAGGAGAACTACTAAGTGTGCTGCCTTCCCCAGGTGATAAAACAGTCATGCTGCTTCCTTTCTAAATGCAGTCACATTTTGATAATTCAAGCGGTGGCAAAATGCCAGGGTAGGTGCTAATCAAAAGTATAAATAAAATTAAATGTGTCGAGGGAAACAGAGCAATGAAACATGTTTTCCCAAAACATACAAGGCCTGGAACTGTAAAGTGTTTCTCTTCTGTCAAGACAAGTTGAGAATTCCTTATTGCAGCCTCAAAGCATTATTAAGGGGCTCAGGAAGGTTATTGCTTAGCTACAATATTGGGAATTAAAGAGGTTGCTTAGGAAATGCTGTAGCTTACTTTTATTAGATGCGGGAGTGGTTTAGTGTTCCATAACTTGTTTTCGTGTTATCTTTGCCGAAATATGGGTGTATATGAAACTTTCAGCGAAGCTAGTCCATGAGAGTTTCTGTTCCTGAAGGACAGGGATTAACCACAAGTTTTGCACAAAGCCAGCAGTACCCGACCCTTTCTGCCATCAGGAGCTGGCAAAGTAACAATCAGTACCTCATTCATCATTTGCAGTGGCCATGAAAGACATTCGCATAACGGTAGTATTTTAAATTCAGAAGTTTTATTCTAATCTACTTTATTACATCCCTGAAAACACTGGACTCTATTTCTAGTAGTAGTGAAGTCTATGGATGTTTTATTGATGACTCTCCAAAGTGAACGCTCCGAGCTGCCTTGCTGTAACACTCTATGAACCGTATGTTACTTCTTAACTGCAGTAGTATCAAAGACTGTTGCGATAAAGCCCATATGATTTTTCTGAAATTGTAATATCTTTGCATAAATGATGGATAATCTTCTAATTTCTCAGAGCACATTCTCTTGGCAGTGGGTGTGGTGTATCTATTCACTTGGGAAATATCTTTGTTCTTTGTTGAAATATAGGGATTATAGGCTAGTGTCTTATGCAATTCATAACTTGTTAAAGTGAATGTTAGAGTGTGCATGCACACAGCAGCACACATATTGGCTTTGACTCCTGTGCTAAGGTCTTTTTGCACTTGTTTAGTGTCTGATGATGTTCTTTTACTTCTATATCAACTTCTTTATACCATCAGAGGCTGCAGTTGGGAATATGGATTACTTTGTGTGTATGATACCCATTCTTACAGGCGTAGGGGTAAACATCTCCAGTAAACTGTTTGTATTTCCTAAGTGACCATGGGAAACATTATTGCATTTATTTTGCAGTTTTGTTAACTGTTGTCTATAAAGTGAAATTAAAACAAAAAAAATCTGGAATGAGATCATAACTTTTGTCATATATATTGTGTGAGGTAAACCAAGCTACTTCTTTTACTGGCATTTAATTTTTTTAAGCAAATATCTTTTTAACAGTGGCTAGGAAGCAGAAACTCAAATAGTTTCGAAATCTGCTATTAGTTCTTATGGTTGCTTGTTTATCTCTTGTTTTAGTCTAGTGCTTTCAAAAAGATTTCCAACCAGAACCTGCTGCAAAACATTTCACAAGTTGGCACTTAGGGATTTCTAGGCCTTTCAGAAGCTGAATTGTTTGATAGAATTAGTAATGGTGCATAAATTGGGATTTTTCTCTACAGAGTAGCCATTCTAGAGCTTTTTTCCCAGCTTTGGTGTGATTCAGCATTCCTTTAAATAAATAAATAAAAAAGCAGAATGTTTACATATAGTGGATGCAACAAAGATCTTACAAGGAGTTCTGTGAAAGATCTCGTCTGTTGTTAAAGGCGTACTGTGACATAAGGCATCAAGGGCTATATTAAGATTTTCTGTCTAATAGGAGTGAAGTGTATACATCCTATTTACTTTATTTCTCATTTATTATTCATTTATATGGATGTAGCATGTATTTAGAAATAGAGTACAAAGGTCTCAATTCCCTGTTCATTTGTCTACTAGTGAATGAATAGGAAGTTTGGGGTGTGATTCCACCCCAAAAGTCATAAAATACAACAGTTTTGCAATTATTCTCGTAATGTTGTATTTGTCAATATAGTTTTATAAATACAATGCAGAGCTGCACTACATTATGTCATATTGTGTGTATATGTGAATGTGTGTGCACATAGACATACTTGGGTGCTGTGAACATTCAAGATGAGACAATGCTGCTTCAAAATTAACCTCAAGAACTGGTGATTTTTAATTTTTGTTTGTTTGTTCTGCTTAGATGGACAAAACCGATTTTGAAAAAGGGTTACAGACGACGGTTGGAGCTGTCAGATATTTATCAAATCCCTTCTGTGGACTCTGCTGATAATCTTTCTGAAAAACTAGAAAGGTATGAAAGATCCATGAATTAACTTTGTTTCAAGAGTTCCACTGTGATTTTCATTAAAAAGCTGTTGGATAGTATGTTTGAATAGCATTGGGAGCAAGCACCCATTGACTGGCTTATGTGTGTCCTCATTCAGCACACGTTGTCCTTTGAAGCTGACTGGGATCCCTGGTGCAGATGTATCATCTAGATGCTCAAAATTGCTATATACTGGTGCCTGTGCCATCTGTCAGTTGACTAATGAGGCTAGACTCATGTTTTCAGTGTGAGTTCCATATTTCGATGTTCTTTCTTCCAAAAATACCCTTGTGACACCTTGTTTTATTGTTCTTTTCAACTAAATAACATTCTTAATTTTCTTTCATATCTCTGTCAAAAGACTAATTGCTTCTGCAGATATCATTCCCTTACTTTCTTCATTTAGGCTTCCTCTCTTGCCTACCCTATTTTGGTGGATCCTAGTTCAGAAACTATGCTATGCTTGGGACAAGGTCTTACAGATACAAGTGCCTAGATCCAGTCCCTGTTCCCCAACCTTCGTTGCAGCTTTCCGCAGTGTGCTGGGACAGCTTGTCTGCACTGTTGTGACCATCCAGTTAAACTCCATTGCAGTGTGACATATGTATTCAAAACTGGTGGAAAATATTGTGAACGTTGTTATACTTGATGCATTTTGATGGTTTGTAAATGGAATATTCTGGTTCTTTGATATTCTCTTGAAAGACGGACAAGAGAATTAGAAGAGCTGAATTTTAAATAAACATATGCTTTCTGTATATAGTATTGCTTCTGATCAGCAATTTATTGTCGAATAGAAAATTGTTTGTCCCAGCAACACAAATTAAATGTTTTATTGTTCAGTAGAAAAGTTATATTTTTGATGTTTCATTGGTGTTTTCTTTTTTTTTTGTAGACTGGAAGAACTCCAAAACATTTATTTGTCTATTATTAGTGCTTTGGTCTTAAGTACAACAGTTTCTTTAAAACATACAATGTAACCTTTTCATTAATTAATTCCCCTAGGGATGATGTATGGCTGAGTATTTAGAACTGCCAAATATGTGGCTGAACTAGGTTTGAACTTTTATTGATCTATCAAGTCAATGAAAGCCAGGTCCTTGGGGTCTCTGCAAAGCTTTCTTTCATTAGTCACTTTGGCTAAATCTCCTTGGATATACTGGAGTGAATCAAAGTATGTCAGAGCCATAGACCCATCTATTTGCTCACACAACTTAATGGTCTTGTTTTTCGGTTCCTTTTCAGAGAGTGGGACAGAGAGCTGGCAACTTCAAAGAAAAAACCAAAACTTATTAATGCTCTTCGACGATGTTTTTTCTGGAAATTTATGTTCTATGGAATAATTTTATATTTGGGGGTAAGATTTGTTCTTCTCTTCAGTAAACTTTAGTATTCCATAAATAAATCCAAGTCTTAGGGATTGCAAAATGAATACGGAATCCTGTGAATAGCTACAGATTTTGCTTTGTGTGTTGCTTAATGATAAATACACAGAGATACTTAGGGACTTACATAAAAGAAGTATTTCCTGGTAATGTGCTAGTAACTTTAAATGTAGGTATTAATAACTTTGAAATGTACATAGTGCTGGGTGCTGGTGTATTCTTCTCCAAGTATGGGTAGAGAATCAGAATTTTTATGTCACTGCTAATTGTTTTCTTGTGTTATGTTTTTTAAGAAGTTTCTAAAGAATTCTGTACCCTTACATTAAAACATACCACAGTGCAATTTCATATGATTCAGTAAATTTTGTCAAAGTGACTATCAATCAGCTTTGTAATTAAATGCTTTATTCAGGTTTAGGTATGCAATAAGCAATTCCTGGTAACAATTCTGCATAAATAACTGTGTGAAATATGCTTGGATCTCGGTGATGTTAGTGGTTCTAAGTGTATGATCGAGGTCTTGATGTGAAATTCTGAACTGATTATGTGTATCTCCTTTTGAACATGTTTGCTAAGATTACTTAGACTTACCAAAAGCCAACTGTTTGACAATCCTGTCACTGGGGAACATAGCTGATTAGTAATGATGTCTCACTAGGTGTGTGGGATAGCCAGGCTATGAATCTGAAAATTAATGTTAACCAGTATGCACATTAACATCCACATTGTTTTCAAGTTTCTGCAATATAGTAGTAAAAGCGAAATATTAAGCTCCACATCTCTCTGTTCAAAATGTCATGATGTGAAAAACCGCAGTTATAATAGCCCAAAAGGTCTGAAGTGGTCAGATGTACTGAGATAGTGTTTTCAGATGTGAGACAGATCCGTGGGACAGATTTTTATTTTTTGGAAGGTTGACGCAAAGGAACTAATTCCACTGGCATTAGTGTTGAACTTTCAAGATCATGGAGTGGGCAGAAGAAGAGCGGAAGGGGAATTTGCAGAAAATAGCACACGAATGTCTCTGAATTTCATGTTCCTTGCTATAAAATCAAACTCCTCTTATGTCTTTCAATCGAGTCTTCCAAGGAGCTAATAGAAGAGAATAGCAGAGTTGTGGAAATGCAAACCTTTTATGTCCATTAGAATGACCTCTCTCCCAGGCAGGAAGCAGAGGGTAGTGTGCAGAGTTGTCATCATAACTGAATTTGCTACTGACTCCTCTGTAGAGGAAAAAAATTCAGGCTATGCAGATCTTCTAGCAGATAGATAAAGAAAGATCATAATCTGCTCTGTGGCAGCCATGCCAGATGTATGTAAGTGAAAGCACACCAAGCAAACCCTCAACTTTTAATAATTTTGTACAAAACACTTGAAACATAAATAAGAATATCCTGAAAGCTAAACCACAAGTTGTTAACTAATATAGACATTTCAGCATTACAAGATAGCTTTTTAAGGGTGAAAAGGTAGCATTCATTAGGTAGCATTTTAGGTCAAAAAGCATTTTTCAGATTAAGCATCAAATTGGGATCCTGTCTTCTGCTAGTTTTATGCTGGGACAGATCCACTCCGATAATCTTCCATTGGAAGTCCCTCCTCTTTACACAGTACATGAAAAACAGGCTGGTATTGCAAATTACAAAGTAAGTGAATTTATTTAGAGTCCTGGGATGGAAGTCCTGTAAAATATTCCTGAGTATGTTAATTTTGACTGCTAATGATGTGAATATTCTGGTTTAGATCACTGTTGATTTGATTTATATAGTTAATAATGGACTACAGTTTCACTTCAGATTGGGTTTTCCCCTGAGAATTATGGAAAGACTGACTGCTTCTTTCTCTTGTAACACTATGCCTAGGGAAAATGAGTATCAATAATGGAATCAGAAAGTCAAATGATGTAAAATGATGTAAAGAAAAAGAAATTCTCTAGAGAAAAGGGAAGTGGCTTCCTTCAAAATGCAGCATTCACATTCTTTTAAGTCTAGAAAAAATTGGAATGTACCTCAGTCTCTCACATTGCTTCATGGATTCAAAATTTAAAAAATCCAATGCTATAGACCTTATTTTTTGCAATTTTATTTAGTCTGTCCACTAGATGTAGCTCATAAAGAACAACTCTGAAATTTGTCATTGCCAATGCTCCATTTTAAAAATAAAACCTAGAGTGAAAGTTCTTTACATTTTATCTTTTTGCTTCTTTCTTGTGGATAGATGCACTCGCACATTCATGTCCACAAATTCTGGTGAGAAATAGGGGAATCAAGAAATGAGCTTCTTTGTCAGCTTTGCTCTCTCCCAGTTTAAACCTGTCCAACTTGCTGGACTCTTGCACTCCTGAAGACACTCAGGTCTCCTCTCACTGCCACTCCTCTCAGTCTGAAGTCACCACTGCTGCATATCTGATTTGGAGGGATGTGTTGTGCTTGCCTTCTGCTACACAGGGTCTGCACAAGGACAAAGTAGAGGAGATGTGGTTACGGTACCATCGGCTCACTCTGAAGGGGTTTTCTGCATCAGATCCTGGCCTCTTTGACTGTTGTGCAGGGCCAGTGGGAAGCAAGTTGATTAGAATGGAATTTGATGAGTCAATTAATTGTTTGTACATGTAGGGCAGTTAATCGTGGCAATTAACAGGGTCTCTTGGTATCGTTCTCTTTGTGTAATAAACCTGTCTATACCCTTCCACCTTGTTCAGAGGCTCCTGGGATGAGACCCTTTCTTTGTGGATCCTGACAGTTCTCTTTTATTTGCTTCTGTCATCTCATCTCTGCATTTAATTTTTTAACATTTTCCCAAACTGAGCCGGCAACTCCTTATTCATGTCAAGTTTGTATTTTAAAATATCCAGCAGTTCTACAAGTTTAGCCTAGCAAACGCCAATATGTGTTCTTGTAATGTTTACCAGCTGAAACTATTGCAGTGTTGTGTTCCTGCTAGAAGTTAAGCAGTGTCTGAGGGCTTTTGTGGGCAGTTTTGAGGATAACTTGCTTTTCTCCCAGAATCCAGGCAAGTGAAATGTGTGTGGACATGCACACATGGGGACTGCACAGGATTGATTTCTCCATGCAGACTTTTAAAATGGAGTACAATGTTAGACCAGGAGAGGCCAGAACAGGACTGCAGGATTTTTGAGTAATACTTTTTGGGGTATTTTTATATATATATTTTTTCTTTTTAGTTCTTTAAGAAGTCACAGACATGCAGTTCAGCACAAAACCTGCACCTTTCACAATGAACACAGAAAGATTAAATCTTAGTTTAAATTCTTGATTCCATTATCATTAGTCGTCTTTTTACTGAAAGCTGTAGGAGGAAGAACTTGCTGCTAAAGCCACTGGTGTTCTTTTCAGGCCCTGCACATGGAAATTAATGGGAGCTTTGCCATTAATTTGAACGGGGACAGGATGTTGTGCCTTATTGGCATAGGTGCAACCACCTTGTGCATTCTTTTGAACTCACTTTCTTTCCAGCTCTTCTCTTGTCTCATCCCTGAGCTGTTTCCACTGGACCTTTCTTGGAGTGTGGTTTAAGCTGTGTTGATATCCCTGCTGTTTGTGTAGTTGTTGTTGCAGCTGACATCACAGCTTTTCTCTCATTAGATCTAGTAGTTTTCCCTTCCCTGTCCTGCGCTGTAGGTAATGATGTTATTGCAGGGTGGACACTTGTGCTGTGGCTCCCTACAGTACTACGACTCTCCCTCATAGACAGTGTTGTGTGAGGCACATTGAGTTACTGAGTTAATGTATCTGCTCCCCTGCTGTTCGAAACAGCTTCCATACTTCACCTTATCAGCAGACATGTCTTGCAATTTGAAGAGAAGGTGGTGTGGCCATGAAATGAAAATTTGCCTTTTAGCACAATACTGGCTAAAAAAACCAAAAAACGGGAGCTTTGCTGTGATGATCTCTTTGATTCTACTTACATTTTTCTCATATATTCATCCCCATGAAATGTGTATTTCCACTCAGGCACAGCAGCTACTAACATTAACTTAGAAATGGTTGTAGTATCATATCCCAAAGGACTCTAATGAGGATTTCCTGAAGTTCTCACATATAGGTCACGAGTGTAAGTCAGGAGGCAAGAAGGGATATGAAAGTCCTGAAGCACTTCTTGAGCAGATGCCAAAATAGAGATGTGAGTTATTGTCTTCAAATACAGAGTGATTGAGCGTATGGGGGACACACGTAACACAGAAGTTCTCATGTCTTAAGAACAGCCATACCAGGTCAGATCAGTATGGTATCCTGTGTCCTACTCTCATTTTTTTTCAGCTCTTTGGTTTTTTAATGAAGATTTCTGTGAGAGGGGTATTTCTGAGTTTCTCAATGGCCTCTGATGATTGCAGAGGAAAGAATGAGGACAGGAGAAGGAAAAAAAAAACCAACTCATGAAAGCTGGATTTTCTGATAGGTGCACAAATCCCATTCCTTTTTTAGATAGGTCGTTCTAATCAGTTTATTTATCCATGCTTATTTCAGTTAGCAATTTTGAGGCTAGAAGAGAAAAAATGAAAAATAGGTAGTTCTGCTTTCATTTGTATGTAAACTAGATAATACTATCTTTGGTAACTAAGCTGATAAGTCTTCACTTTAAAACAGTGGATTTTTACACTCCATGAGATAGCAAATGATTTGGCTAATTACCAGCTGTTATTCTACCCTTAGTCTGTAAATCACCTTTTTTCCCCCAGTGAGCTAGGCATGTATGCAATAACTTTATAGTCACAACAAACACAGCAGCAAAGTGTGGCATTTTCACTGGAATAAGAGTAAATACCAAAAAACAAAAAAACCCTTTCTATTTTAAGCCTATATATACATGCTTATCTTGGAATCTCTGAGAGCATGAAAGCACCACATTGTCCTTGAGAGGTGACTATTTTGTATTTTGTCAGTCTTGAGGGGTTTTGGTTTGCCACTTCGGGATGCATGTGGTCTAAGCACAGCTGCCTTGGGTCATGTGTGTTTTAATAAACACTCCTCCCTTTGCCTACTGATAACATTGAAGTCTTTGTCAAAGTCAGCTTCAGGTTTACAGCATTTGTATTGGGGCAGAATGGTGTTTAATTTGGGAAATGTAGTGTGTAGCACAGGTATGCTATTTGAGATGTAAAATTCCATGTCTCCTGTGAAAAATGTGAATGATGAATATCAGCTCCACCAACAATAACATTCAAAAGGTATTAAAGGTTATAGCAGTACTTGGGATTGCCAGGACAAGCAAATGCTCTGGGGAGACCTTACTGCATCTTTTCAGTACTTAAAGGGGGTCTATAAGAAAGAGAAAAACTTTTTAGCAGGGCCTGTAGTGAAAGAACAAGAGGAAATGTTTTTAAGCTAGAAGAGGGTAGATATAGAGTAGATATTAGGAGGAAATTTTTTTCACGAAAAGTGGTGAAACACTGGAACAAGTTGCCCAGAGAGGTGGTGGATGCCCCATCTGTGGGAACATTCAAGGTCAGGGTTGATGGGGCTCTGAGCAACCTGATCCGGTTGAGGACATCCCTGCTTGTTGCACAGGGGTTGGGCTAGACGACCTTGGGAGGTCCATTTCAAGTTAAACTATTTTATGATTCTATGATTCACAATTAGTTATTGCAGTAAAATATTAATTACAGATGAACTTAACTAGTTCGTTTCTCTCTAAGTCTCTGTATGGTGGTGTGTGTGATTTTCAGCTGGAAGACAGTACTAATAACTTTTTGACAGAATTTAACAGAACCATATAAAAAAAGACTTCAATAATTTCTTGCTGCTTTTTAAGTATCAAATGCTTTCTGCTGACATGCAATAAAAAGAATGATAAGGTGATACACATAAATGTATTTTTACACCAAATAGAACAATGAAGCAATGGAGCATGTACATACTTCATCCCCTTCAGAAGCACATGCAGAAGATGAAGCAAATTGTTAAATGCCAGCACACTGATGATTTTTGCATTTCTTGGTGAAGGACTGGGGAAGGAAAGAGGGCACAAGAGGCAGAGGTGGAAACGGGTGAGGTTATAGGAATGGAAGTGCAAGAACAATGGGGATGTGAAAGGAAATGGATGTAAAGGGTGAGATTTCGCTAGTGGGGTGCAATTACAACAGAAAAGGAGGCTGAGGTCAGTTGTGGTAGCAGGCTAAGGTGAAGTCAAGGCTGCAGCAGATCATTTGGATGCCTTGCATTTTAGCAGTCTGATATCTTCCTCTCCTTTGATTCTCTACCATGTTGCTTGTCCTGGGATGGGAAGTGCTGGACCTGCCAGAGGGATTGGCTTCTCTCTGGGACTTTTTTGTTAAAGTTGCCTACCATTTACACCTACTCGCCCTGCTTTTGTTAGAGTTCTGGATACAATGTCTAGAACTGTTGAGTAGGGTGATCCAAATTCTTTATACTTTTTGTTCTATTGCTATTTCCATTTACTCTATGTTTTAGCTCTATCCTCACTGTGGTTTCTCTTGGTTTTAATCCCAGAAGCTCTTTGTCTTGTGTTCTCTAAGTCCTGTAAAGTGCAGTGAGAACTGTTCCCTAGGGGTCAAAACAGAAACCCAGCCTGCTAAACTGGATTCAGTCATATGATGTGGCTAATCTGTTAAAAACTCTGAAAAGTAAATGAGGAAGCTAATCTCAGTTGTCACTTTTGTAGGAAATGATCAAACAAAATTTACGAACTAGTTTTGTTTTGGTGGAGTTGCAGGAGCATCACAGATTAAGAAAGCAGTGAGTGGAATGTTCTCCTGTGCAATTACTGCAGCTGTCTGTGGTTTGCACAGCAAACAGAATCAGCTTCATCATGTAAGATACAAAGCTGTAAATTTCAGTTGCTAGGACTTGAGATGAAGATGTTAACCATTTTTGGACTGAATGAGCAAACTACTGACCAAAATTATTTTTCTCTTGTTTCCATCTGCAGGAAGTCACCAAATCCGTGCAGCCACTTCTGCTGGGAAGAATAATAGCTTCTTATGATCCAGATAACTCTGATGAGAGATCCATAGCCTACTACCTGGGCATTGGCCTGTGCCTTCTTTTCTTTGTGAGAACATTGCTCATCCACCCTGCTGTGTTTGGTCTTCATCATATAGGAATGCAAATGAGAATAGCTATGTTTAGCTTGATTTATAAGAAGGTAATTGATTCATTTACACTCCAAGCCAAGCCTCTGTCTGTAGTGTACGTAACTTTCAGGCCAGACTGTTGAAAGATTGATAGTTTTGTTAGTCAAAGTACACAAAGTACACAAAAGCATAATGTAGCTAACATCAGTTTCTGACAGTGCTCCATTTTCTAAGTCCAAAGAATTAAATACTAGTATACAGCTGGTTTGACCAACGTCAGCCTCTGTGTGAGTTCAGACTTGCTGGATATGTGGTGAGATGCCTTAATTACTCTACCACTGTGCTCCTGTTATGCACATCTGTTGCTAAGAAGAATAACATATATTGGTGACCAAAGTGTATTTTCAAAAGAGGATTTAGAAGTGAAGACTTAAACAATAAATATAACATAGGAGGGATTGAGTTTGAATGATACTTTGTGAGATCAGGAGGAATCAACAGATACTGATGCATCACATGTCCTCAGATCCCAAGATTTAAAATGGTATTTGATTTCAGCAATACTAAAATCAGCTAATTTGAACAAACATGTTACTCTTGTATAAAGCTCAGTGTGAAAATATCTTTAAAAAATATTTGTCAAGATAGGCACAGTAGGAGATGTTTGAGAATGCACAGCAGCACACAGGATGTGTCCTTAATTAAAACTTGCATTTGCATATATATCTGTATACATAAAATATGCAACAGAAAGCAAGGACTAAGTCAATAAATCAATATTTGTAATTTAATAGCTATACTACATTCAAGTTACATAAATAACAAGTTTAATGAGACTTTCTTTACAGCATAAGCAGGTAAGTGAATTGTTATACTACTGTGCCATTGCCTATTATTTTTATGTGTATTTATTCTGTTTTATGAGGATGAATTACATTACCATTTTTCTGTGGTTTTGTTTTCTTTTACAGATCTTAAAACTGTCAAGCAGAGTTCTAGATAAAATAAATACTGGACAACTGGTCAGTCTTCTTTCCAACAATCTGAACAAATTTGATGAGGTATGTCATCAGCTGTTTAATCTGCTTGGTGATCCATCAAATACAAATGCTGTTCAAGCTGTCCATGACAGACATTAAGGAAATAGGGAGCATAAATGATGGACTGCACCGACAGCTCATTGTAAACATAAACTGAACATGCCTCTTCTATAGTCTAGGGAGACCCTGCCAGCAAACCTCTGGATTACACAGCTGGTTTCATAGAGGTCAGAACTTGCATGTTCAATCCTTCCATCCTCTGTTCCTGACCACCATACCTTTTATACAAAGATGATTCAACCTGTTCCTGCTATTGAACAAGTGACGGATGTTCAGCATCCTGTTGCTACTGTTACCCACTCCCTAGAAGACTGAATAAGTGTTTATGTAAGATCTTACTAGGAACCATTCCCAACACATCCGTCTTAGACAATACTTTCAGAGTCTCCTGTAAAACTTCTCTTTCATTAAAGAAACAGATGTAAGTTCATGTTACTGGCTTTGGAGACTGGAAACTTCCTGAACTTTTGTTAAGCATGTATGTTTAATTGACTCATTAGTAGTATGAGGTTTGTTTGCTGTGAAAGAGGTGAGATCAGAGAGACTGTAGACACGTGGCTGGAACTGGAGTTTGTAATTACTTCATGTATTACTATATCAAGCAATATCAGCTAGTGCTGGACAAGCCAGGTCAGGTGCTCTATCATAGCTGCAGTGGACCTGCTGTGGCACAGACCCCTGCGCAGCCTGATCCCAGGATTCATTAAAAAATCTCCAAGTGTGGAGGAACATGTCTGAAGTAGGTGTCAGTCTGTTTTGAGTTAGTTGTGTTCACACAACAGTAATCTCTTCATCAAAGTAATATTTGCATCCTATATCAAATCACTCTCAGAAGACTCTTCTGTGTAATTTTCTCTTGCTGTGATTGAAAAAAACAATGTCAATAGCAAATTCTGTTTACATTTACAAAGCTGGGATTTTACTTGTGCATATACATAGTGAACAGACAATTACAGACTGAACTTTGCCTTGCAAAGATCGAAGTTTACGTGTGGAATGTGTATGTATTGCTGCATTGTCATCATAATTAACACCCAGAATGCTATGTGCTCAGGATCACAAATTCTTCTTTATAAACTTGTTTTACTACTGAAAATATTTATACCATTCGTTGTTACATTTTTCAAAGTGTCATTTTAATCGCTCCTTCATTTTCACATAGTTTTCAGAGCACATCTGTAACCTGCATTATTATTATTATTATTATTTGTGCTGGGCTTCCACAGGGTCTTGCTCTGGCCCATTTTGTCTGGATTGCACCTTTACAAGTGGCACTGCTGATGGGACTGCTCTGGGATATGTTAGAAGCTTCTGCATTTTCTGGACTTGCTCTTCTGATAGTCCTGGCCTTTTTCCAAGCCTGGCTGGGACAAATGATGATGAAATACAGGTGATGAGACTGTTATTTTAAAATATTTCAATATATTTTCATGAAACACATTGATTTAAGAAGTTTATACCATTATTAAGGGTCTCTAGTTATGACATTTTTACAAAAGGTGAGTCTGAAGAGTGCTGGCTGTGTTAGGGAAGTCACAGACAAACCTTTTCTTATTTTTTAGCAGCTGTGTAAACTTAACAAAGGGTAAGGTCTAACATGCTGTAAATCGTCATAATGCTTTGTAAAATTAAAACTCCTTGTTAGTGACTTGATTTACTCTTTTCAGAGCTTGTGTTTTTCTCATTAGAATAATTACTAGGTTTCTAATCATTCCTTTCATGTTCTTCATAGTCTGTTGAAATAAACATTTTAAGTGTAGGCATATAGGGAAAGTATTTTCATAAGATATAATGAGATACAAACTAACTATACAGGATGAAAGAGAAGATTAACTTAACCATCTTTTTACTTTGTAGGAATAAGAGGGCAGGAAAGATCAATGAGAGACTTGTCATCACCTCAGAAATAATTGAAAATATACAGTCAGTTAAAGCCTATTGTTGGGAAGATGCAATGGAAAAAATGATCGAAAGCATCCGTGAGTAAGTGTTCTGATTTATTAGTCAAATTTTTATGTGCTCAGAAAAAAAATTAGGTGTCTATGAACACCATCTGTGGTCTTGTTAGGAAATAAAACACACAAATATTAATCCTCCGTAAACTTAACTGTGCATTCCCACACTGCAGTTTGGGTTTTTCCCCATTCTTGTCAAGTTCACTATGGAGGTGAGATTTTTAATTTTTTTAATTTGCTTCCTCATTTGTTATAATGATATTTCAGTGGTTTGCTTGTGCAGGTAGAACAATTGTGACATCTGTGTTTGTTTCTGGCCAAACCCTCTCCTCATCTTACAATAAAGAGCCCTTTTGTGATCCTTACTTAAGGCATTACAGACTTTCCTATTCTGTGGTGGAAGAAACAGTATGAGTCCCCTGCAGCCATTTTCTGAGAAATGCAATGAAGCTGGTTTTAAACGTTACAAACAAGTGAAAGGACTGAAGTAGTGCGGCTTCATGTATTCATCCTGCACAACTGCGTTTACATTTCTTGTCTGTAGACAGTCTTATTTAGTGCTTATCTCTTCAATTAATATTGAGAATGAACTGGAACTACCAGACCTGAAGCAGAAAGGAGATAAAAGAGCTAACCTAGTTAGCTGAGAGCCATGAGAAGGAGGTCTTCCTTACCAATGGGGAGCCCTGGGGGAAGGGAGGAAAAATGACATATTGATTGATGGGTGGTGCTGCACTAAAGCTGTCCCGTGTGTTTGTTTAGTTCTTTATAGAGAATTAAAATTCTCTGGCAGGTGTGTGATTGGGAAAATAAAAGAAAATGTAAGAAATGCAAGTGTCATATTATCATATAAATAAAAGAGATGAAATTATATTATTACACAAACATCATCTTGCTCAGCTGCTTTCTGAAAGACAGTGCAGAGAAAGAGAAGTGTTCTCTATCTTTAGAATAAGGATGATTTAAAAACTTTTAATGATTTACTATAGAGAGAATCCAGGCTGGGAGTTCCAGTTCAAGAAAGGAACCAGGTTAGAATTTGCCTGGTGTTACCAATTTTATGCATTGCTTTTAGGAAATCTGAAACCATGTCTTCTGAGGAAATCTTGTAGAAATGAATTAAATCATAGAATAACCATGTTGGAGGAGGCCCACTGGGTCATTGAGTCCAACCATTCCTATAAAAATAAATTTTAGTCCATGAAATGGTCACAGAAACCTGGAAAAAGAACTGCCATTTTATGATCTATATTTTCTATAATAATTTATAGTGAATATTGTAATACTGAAAATCAATGTTTATTAAATCATGCATATATTTTTAAAAGATAAAAAATATAGCAATATTACAAAGTCAAAGTATCTCTCTTCTACTTCTCTGTACCAAAATACCATATTTTTTTGAGTGATACAACAGGTCACTTGTTGAAGACTTTGCCAGAGCAGGTCAACCTTGTAATGTCAGAGTTTCAATTGAATTTTTCTTGCTGAGCCAGCTCTGCAAGACCTCCCAATCAGTTGGCTTGTTAAGCCAGTAGGAAATGAGACCTCGTGTGCGAAGCCATGCCTGTATTATAGTAACAGTGCGTTTTAACTTCTGTGTGCTGGCATTTTCTCATGCAACTCAGGTTAATCAACTTTAATGAACTAGGTAGACCTGTGTCCTTGCTCTGGTAGACTTGAGCTGCCAGGGCTGGGCTGACCTGCATGTGTAATTCTCCTGCAGGCAGCCTCCCTCAGGGAACTGTGACACTTCAGAGGGACCAATATTGTCTGTCTCCTGTGTGCCCTCTTAAGTCTGTACTGGTAATAACTGTTTGTAACTGTTACCTGAATAAACATACCTGCACTCCTATGGGATATGCAATATATTTAGAGAAGTAAAAAACTACTTTGCCGAACGGTTCTCCAGAAGCATTGCACAGCGCTGGGGAAAGTGAAGTCCAAGGCTGAAAGTATCTATACTTTGTCAGCAGGAGATACATCTTTATATTAAGAAAAAGATCTCAAGTGCATTTATTTGTACTGATTCCTGCTGCATCACTTCAAAACCAGACATATGTTGGCCTACACTCTAGATGTGCATGAAAATCATGGTGTCCCTTATGTCCTTTATCAAACTGCCCATAGCCTGTCAGGAAGACCTGTCCCAAGTGAGTGCTTGATTTACAGAGCTCTCAAGCCTGTATCACAGATACACTCACCTCTGGAAAACTTTTGCTTGTGTCTGGTACTGGGGAGCATACTGAAAAGGGTTAGTGCTTTGGTTCTCCCTCTTTGGGGTAGAAATTGTGTGCTTCAGTATTGGCTGGATTTTTGGTAGCTTCTACACAGGTGTTTGAGTGGGACTGGACCAAGCCCCCAAATCTTTATTGTCCCTATTTAGTGCTGCCACCCATAGTCTTGTACAAGCTCTGGAGGGACTTATAAGGCCCTTTCCCAGGGCAGTGGCTACTAACGTGGTGGTGTCCTGCAGACCTTGTGGTCTAGCTCCCTGTCTATCCCCAGTTGCTCTTTCATTGCAGCAGACATACCTCTGTTCAGGCAAAGCTGATCTGCAGGGCACCTGGAGGATGTGAAGTGGAGAGGGTCAGAATGAGAGCAATCAATAGAAAGCTTCATCACTATGAGTTACGGCTGTCAATTCAGAAAGTGGATTACACTCCCTGTATTGTTTCCCTTTTCATTTAATAACTTGCAGTAAGAGGCACAGGTGTTGTGGACTGCACTGCAGTCAGTAAACTAATTTGTAGACTGAGCTTCTGTGCAGGTGGACAGGAAACTCGCAGCCTTCCACTTCTTCAGGCTGAGGTGAACTGATACCTTATTGATGGGTAAAAACATCAGGAGGGTGCTCTGGAAAAGGAGTTGACATTGTAATCAGATTGTGGATTGTTCTTATGGTTTTTTTGTGGTCAGGTATAGCAAGTCTGGCATTTAAAAGTGTCTTAGTTGTAGTGAAGTTCTGTGTCTAGATGTCCAGATGAGTATGAGATGATGCTTTTGGGAGTGTATCATACAACACAGCTTTAGATGCTTAAAGGTTGGTTGTGCTCTAAACTGTAGAGGTTTGTGGCTTAGGAGATACGTAAACCATGAAATAGACCATTGTTTTGTCTGACATCTGTGAATGCTGGTGCCAAAATTTGGCTCCAGTTATTTTTAAGGTCCAAAAATCATTTTGAATCTTGCTTTTTAACTGCAAACCTAGAAAATAACAAGGATGAATAATCCTCTGAGTTAATAGTTTTACCAACAGTTCCATCCTGTCAGCCTCTGGCCTGGACAGGCGCACACTCTCCTGGGTGGAAAACTGGTTGGATGGCCAGGCCCAGAGAGTGGTGGTAAATGGTGTTAAATCCAGCTGGAGGCCAGTCACAAGTGGGGTTCCCCAGGGCTCAGTGCTGGGTCCAGCCCTGTTCAATGTCTTCATCAATGACCTGGATGAAGGCATTGAGTGCACCCTTAGCAAGTTTGCA
>WAAB01022389.1:97424-214932 GCA_013389865.1 Piaya cayana
CCTTCCCTGGAGGTGTTTAAGTTACGAGTAGACGAGGTCCTGAGGGACATGGTTTAGTGTTTGATAGGAATGGTTGGACTCGATGATCCAATGGGTCTCTTCCAACCTGGTGATTCTATGATTCTATGATCCAAAATATTTTTAAGATGTAAACTGTGGAATGCCAGACTAATTTGTTTGTTTGTTTGTTTGTTTGTTTGTTTGTTTGTTTTTCACCAGAACTGAACTGAAGCTAACCCGAAAAGCTGCTTATGTGAGATATTTCAACAGCTCAGCATTCTTCTTTTCAGGATTTTTTGTGGTGTTCTTAGCTGTGCTTCCATACGCTGTGACTAAAGGAATCATTCTCCGAAAAATATTTACCACCATTTCCTTCTGCATTGTTCTTCGAATGACAGTGACCCGGCAGTTTCCTGGGTCTGTACAGACCTGGTATGACTCTATTGGAGCAATAAACAAAATACAGGTAAGGTACATTAAAATCTTCCCAAGTACGTAAGCTAATTCTGTAGAGTATGTTATCTCGTTAGTTGATCAAGAAAAGCACAGAGCATTTATGCAGACTTTCCAAATATACTATATGTGGCTTTGACTACACACCATGAAATGTCATTATAAATCTTGATATTGTTATATGGTTCCCCAGGCAGCATAACCACAGGACTCTCATGCTACCTGCAGGCTGCTATTTTGTTGAAATAGTGGCATTTAGTTATTTCTTCTCATTGCAGAATAAAGAAATTAATAAAAATATGTCATAAGCTGGGATGCTTAAGAGATGTTTTTCCTTCAGAAAAGGAAGTACAAAATTAGTATGTGTTTAATATAGCAGGCTTCCAGTAGTTGCAGTCACTGATCTTCTGTTTTCCTGGCTATTAGTGGCAAGAACAGCAGGAAGTTGTGCATCTTTTGCAAATGTGCATCTCATTTGTCATGAGTAGTAAACATAATTAAGGTACCAGTCAAATAATTATTACCCACCTTACCTGCTGAGATCAATTGCTCATATAACAGCATGAGAGGATTATCTGCAGAGTCCAATCAGGGTGTATTCTCATTAACTCTGATTTTTTTTGAAATCACTCCTCAGGAAATGAATTCTTATTCTGGTTTTGGGTGAAATCTTAGACTATTTATTTACATATTTATATATATATTTTTAAAAATGTATATTTTATTATTTTTAGTGTGATAAAAATACCTAATATGGAACTTAAAAATCTTACATCAGAATTCTGAACTTTAACATAGAATAAGTAACATGTATTGGATTTTATGATTTTCATTTGGGCAGAAAATTCAGGAAATCAAGCCATAAAACTTTCTGTTTGACATTTAGACGGCTACCTCAGTGAGTCCCGGTTTAGGCAGTCCTTGTGCTCTAAGATTCCCTAGGCCGTACTGGAGGTATCCTGTCTCTCCTGTTTCCTGGAAGAGTATATCCCTTGTTGCAGAACTGACAAGCCCGGTTGTTGAACCATTATGCTCACTTTGCTAAACATTTGCCTCAGGAGTATTAGCTCTGTGGATGCTCCAGAATCTATAAATAATCATCTCTTTGTAGCAGGTTCAGAGAGACTGCACAGAATCCCAGAACACTGATACCGTTTACTTGTCACAAGAAACAAACGGAAATAATAAACCACTCATATATACCTGTGATTTAGTTTCCTCATCAGCATAGGGTTCACTGGGCCAGATATGTCCCCTGGGTTACTGTTTTTACTCCTGTAGGTAGACCCATGTTTTGTAGACCATGAAGTCTTTCAGGATCAGTGCGCTTCCTCTGATGATCACTGCTGCAGGAGCAACTCTGGATGACCCCACTGCCTTTTTATGAATGCTTAGCTATCGTTTCCCTCTTCTGCATAGACTGTATGTGTTTTGCCGTCCAGGTTTTTGGTTCCTGCCCTTTCAGTCATCTGCTTTTTCCCTTCTGCTTGTTCATGGAATAGAGAAGTTAGTTTTCCTATATTAGCATAGGCTTACTCCTTTTTTCTAATAGTATCCCAGAAGGTAACACAAGCATCATGTTGCTGCCTTATATAATTTGAAATTACGCCACTTTTGTGCTTTTTTGGTTTTTTGATGGTGGTAGAGACATCACTGTAATTCTTTTAAATGCTTGTAGTTTTAGAATAGGGAGATAATACCTTGTAGCTTCTTTGTTTCACTTTTTATCAAGACAAAACCTTCTAATTCCTACTCAAAACCCAAAGCTTCATTTGAAAAGGATTAATGTCAAATGTCCGATACAAGTCCTGGATGCAAAAGCAGTTCCAAGATTTTATAGTCTTTCTAAACCAGAAACAAATACATTTATAGTTGTTTTCATTAGCAATGAAAGACTTAGTAGTTTCACAAATATATCCTTCTCTATTTGAAAGACACTGTATAAGCTATATTTATGCCTCTGTCTAAGACACCACAATACAATAGCACCATCAGAAATATTAGCTATTGCTCAGTGTCAGTGAGGACATACTGCTTTGTGTGATACGGTCATTGTCACTCATTGTTTCCTCGCATCTGCTTTCATGGTGTTTCTAGGATTTCTTGCTGAAAAAAGAATATAAAGCCCTGGAGTACAATCTAACAACCACCGGGGTTGAGTTGGACAAAGTAACAGCTTTTTGGGATGAGGTTGGTACTTTTACCCAAATCAAATTAAAACATAAAGTATGTCTTTTTTACTGATATTTGCTTGATGGTCTCTAAAAAGAGCAGCCTACACTCCTTTACTTTAACTGTCTTCAGCTGTAAGCAGGCAAGGAATATATGGCAAGTAATTAATGCATAATATCAGAATATCTAAAGTTGAAAAACTTTGGAAGAGACGTTTTAATAGGTATTAAGGCGTGTAATAAATAGTTATTTCTGATTGAAGCCAGCCTGAATACAGAATCAGGCTATGGCATGTATAGATACTGGCAAACAGTTCTATAATAGGCAACTTTTCTTTGTGTCCACAAATTTAGAAGCAAGTCCAATACAAATATTAAAATACAGCTATCTATTTAAGAGTATAAGAAATATGTTGTAGATAGGAAAAGTAAAATTGTAAGAGTATGTTCATGTGTTTTCATAAGCTTGTAGTGTGATGTACATGTCTGTATATGCATGCTTTATTTATTTATTTATCTAAATGCGTAACCCACATCTGTGTATGTTGCAGGGAATTGGAGAGCTGTTTGTAAAAGCAAACCAGGAAAACAACAACAGCAAAGCTCCTAGCACTGACAAAAATCTCTTCTTCAGTAATTTTCCCCTTCATGCCACTCCTGTTCTTCAGGATATAAATTTCAAGATTGAGAAGGGACAGTTGTTAGCTGTTTCTGGATCTACTGGAGCAGGCAAGGTATTTCTATTTCTGCTGTTCAAAAAATAAGTCCTAAGAATTTTGAGGAGTAATGCATTGTCATTGTTAGTTGTATTGTTACAGTATTCTTGCTGTCCTGTGCTCACTGTAAAAATGATGGATTCAGGAAAAAGTATGCATAAACTGTAAGTTCTAATAAAATGGCCAATATGAGGGAGAGTTTACTGGCTATTTTTTGTGCATTCAAGCATATAGGCTTAGTAAGGAATTAGGAATTTAAGTGACAATGGTTTTTTTCATAGTAAGTAAAAGGACATTTGCAGGAGTAATGCAGTCTGAAACCTAAAGTTAATGCTTATGGTGAGAATCTCCCTTGCTTTAAAACAAAGTGGGGGGCATGGCATAGATTTCCAGACTAAGCTCAGTGTTCTAGAAAGCAGGGTTTTTTTCTTTTTTTTTATGCCTCAATAACATTTTGAGGAGAAATTTGAACACAGGATGGGAAGTAACTTGACCAGCCTGACAGGGATTAGCCAAGTAACTAAGATGTGTGCCCTGGACATATGGTATACCTGTTCACTTGTGCTCTGGTTCCAACAGTGCCTCACTCAGGCTCCCAGAGTCCCACGTGAAAGCCTGGGGAAGGGCTGCTGAAGCTGGTGATTTTCTGAGAGAAGTTGTGATTTAGGTTAATCATCATTTTAGAACCCCAGAATTTCATAAATACGTTTAGTTTGCGGATAACACATCTGATTAACCTCATTAATATAAAATTAGTTGAACTGTGAGACTCTTATTCATTTTGAACAGTGAATAATTAGATGAGTCTTTCATTGGCAGTGGTTTTCTGGGGAGATGAGAAAGTCAAAGCAAACATTTATTATGTGTGTGGCAACTTTTTTCCCCTGTTTAACAAATTATTGGTGAACACATTCTGATTTCTTCTTCTTGCGTTGGGCAAAATATTTAGACTGTTGGAGTCATAGAATCATAGACTCATAGAATAGTTTGGATTGGAAGGGACCTAAAGATCATCCAGTTCCAACCCCCTGCTGTGGGCAGGGACACCTCCCAGTAGATCACACTGCCCAAAACCCCATCCAACCTGGCCTTGAACACCTCCAAGGATGGAGCATCCACAGCTTCCCTGAGCAGCCTGTGCCAGTGCCTCCCCACTCTCATGATGAAGAAATCCTTCCTTATTTCTAGTTTAAATCTGCCCCTCTCCACTTTATACCCCTTGCCCCTCGTCCTATCACTACAAGCTTTTGTGAACAGTCCCTCCTCAGCTTTCTTGTAGCCCCTTCAGATACTGAAACATTGCTGTATGATCTCCTTGGAGCCTTCTTCAAGCTGAAAAAGCCCAACTCTCAGCCTGTCCTCATATGGAAGGTCGATAGCAAAGGACCCATCAATTCAACATGATCAAGGCTTCTGTATTATTTTCCAGTAATGGTACCAATAGGAAAGAGCAAGAGACTTGGGACATGAGGTTGTCCTCAAGCTGATATGTTGAGCTGTATTTTAATGTAGTATTTCTGAATTAAGAGAATTGTTATGTTGCTGATCATCTCAGATGGCTATTGCTAAAGCTGATAGTTGTAATACAACTAAAAAGTGCTGAAAGGCCTAGGTTTATCTCCTTTAGTCAGCTACTTAGGAAACTGAGGAAAATTCAGATCTCACTGAGCAGTTTATGTGAGTATACACACAGCAATAAAGATAAAAGATAAAAGGCTTATGATATTATCTGGGAGATTTAAAAAATTAAGATTTAGCACCACCATCACTTCTTAAAAATTAAAGTTTCTCCTTCTCTTACACCCTTTTAATTTAAAGTTTCCTTCATGTTGCTTGAGGCTGTTACTGTAAATTCCAGGAACTGTCAGGCATGTGAAACAGACTGCACATTTATTTTGTCTATAACAGGTATGAAGCCAGGCAACAGTTCTTCAACACTGCTTCAGTATTAGATAGGATTTTTTTGTGTTTAGGGGTTGGGGTTTTTTTTTCTATTTATGTTGTATGGCACAAGATACACTAGTTTAACATCCAGTGTGAAAAACATACTAGGTGACTGTCCTGTGCAAGATGAGAAACTTCTAACTCAGCATTTTGGAAGATTCAGATTCTGAAATAATGGACAGAATCTGGTGAGACTCCCCCTGCGTATTGTATAACTTGTCAAATAATCTCTGGGCTTGACAACATGAAACTGTGACTTAAGACAGATTTTAGATCTTTGGCTGTTACGTCCCAACTTTGTTGACTATTTATTAGTGATAAGAACACCACTGAAATGGCTCTGTAACATATTTTTCCTTGTATTTCTCAATTCTATTCTTTGATCTAGTAGCCAGTGATGTGTGACAAGGTTACTACAAGCTACTGATTAACTTTCAAATTGTAACATGTCTGTGCTGAAATTGCAATCAGTTCTTTTATGAAGGGAAATAGTAAATAAACTTAGGTCATGTATTCACGTAAATGAGTTAACAGTTACAGGGGAAACTTCAGATCACACTGAGCAGTTTGTGAGTAATTGTATACATGTGCACAAAGAAATTGCATTTTTCAAGGCAATGAAGATAAAAGGCTTATGAACGCTAGCAAAGTTGTAGACATGAATTGTGTTGTACAAAGAACAAACAAAATAGTCACTGATAATGTTAAAAATCAAAAAATAATTACATAGTCACTAATACCTTATGTCTATATCTGTCTCACAGATATATTTTTACCTTGTAAAATTACTAGAAGTTTAATTAAAATTGCATACTTTGGCAGCAGCATGCTTTTTTTACACATTTTTTATTGTTAGTTGACTGATGTTTCTCATTTTCAGAGGCTTTTCAGAACCATACGTATCATGAAAATCTCCACTAATTGCAGCTGTCATTAGCTTATAGGGACATTCTTTACAAGATGAATGTACCATTTAAGTGACTTAGCAGAATGACTCTCTTTTTGTTTAACTTCTTACACGATTATGTAGATCTCTGATGTATTAACCAAGTGTTAATGATTTTTCAGACTTCTCTTCTGATGTTGATAATGGGAGAATTGGAGCCTTCACAGGGTAAAATTAAACACAGTGGAAGGATATCTTTTTCACCTCAAGTATCCTGGATCATGCCCGGAACAATAAAAGAAAACATCATTTTTGGTGTTTCCTATGATGAATACCGATATAAGAGCGTCATCAAAGCCTGCCAATTAGAAGAGGTGAGTCATCCAAGACTTTTTAAGAGCTGTGGCCTGAACCGAGTGGAAAAAAAACCAAAGAAAAAGTCAAGGAGTGGAGCTTTAATTAAGCAAGACATTTCTGAGATTTAAGGAGTTCAGCCTGTTATCCCAATTATGTGGAACTGCAATTCACCCTGTTGCTAGCTCCTTGGGAGACATGGAGATGGTGCTGGTTCTGGTAGTTTACGCAACAGAAGCTAAATAATCTGGCTCAGGTATTGTGTGGTGTTGGATTTATCAGTCTTGCTAGTTAAAAAACTGGGTAAATATATTAATGTTAAAGGAATTATGTAAAAGGTATTATTCCTATGGATTTTTTCCATGTTTCTTTCCCATAAAGAAGATTCTCCTTACAGTCTTTGAAACTGACCTTTTCCCTCCTTTGTTTTGCACCTCAAAAATTGTTCCAGGGATAACTCGAACTCTGTGCCAGAAGCCTGAATTATTTAAAGGAAAATTGTTACTGAAGTTGGGGTTTTATGTGTGCACATTGAAAAATTTCACACTTATTGCAGATTTGATATTTGTGTGATGTGTAGCCCACAATTAGTCTAATGATGTGGAAATGTCCTTGTGTATCTTTGATGTTGCCGGAGGGTAATGTAGGAAAAGATATCTTTTTATATTGCAAGGTACAAAAGGATACAGAATTTTAGGCCTTTCCCCCCTTATTGCAGTGTTTTAAATCAGTGAATTTCCTTAACATTACTGGAAAGCACTGAGAGTTAAGAACAGCAGAAGAATTTTAATTTGTTTATTGATTGATTCATTTAATGAGCTCATATAAGTTTATGGTAATTTATGATAGAACACTAAAACGGGATATTGTTTATTCTGAAGAGTTCAGGTAGTACTTCCTTTACTTGTATACTCAGCTTAAGGGATTTCTGCCTTCAGCTTCTTCTTTCCTTGCTGCAATTCTCCTACCCTTCATTTGTGCCTGGTCATGATGTTGTACTGTGAAACAGAAGATGAAGATTGAAAAGAAAATTGTTATGATATATTGGACAACCAATATAAGCACTCTGCCAGGATAATTTAAGAGTATTTGTGTGGTGCACAGTACATTAGAATCAAAGAATCATAGAATAACCAGGTTGGAAAAGACCCACTGTATCACTGAGTCCAACCATTCCTATCAAACACTAAAACATGCCCCTCAGGACCTCGTCCACCCGTGCTTTAAACACCTCCAGAGAAGGTGAATTAAACACCTCCCTGGGCAGCCCGTTCCTGTGCCCAATGACCGTTTCCGTGAAATTTTTTTTCCTAATGTTCAGCTTAAATCTCCCCTGGCGGAGCTTGAGGCCATTTCCTCTTGTCCTGTCCCCTGTCACTTGGGAGAAGAGGCCATTACCCTCCTCTCTACAATCTCCTCTCAGGTAGTTATGGAGAGCAATGAGGTCTCAACTCAGCCTCCTCTTCTCCAGGCTAAACAACCCCAGCTCTCTCAGCCATTCCTCATAAGGCCTGTTCTCCAGCCCCTTCACCAGCTGATCTTAGATTAGGATCTGAGTCTGGACTGGGTTTTCCAGGCCTAATTAGCGTGTACAAATCTCTCAAGTATCCTTTTTCCTCATGCAGCTCTAACTGTTGTCTCACTCAACAACAATCACATTGGTGTCTGACTAATGGTCAGAGAACAGATCATGTCATGCAGTTGTGTGAGACCATGGATGGTAAGCACATGTTTTAGTGGTGCTTCTTGTGGTGTAGTCCCACTTGATCGCACATGCAGAAGCACTATAGCATCATCAGTTTCTCTCAGGGTTCTTGGTCTTCACAGCTCTGCCATGTAGCATTCTCTGGCACGTGGGGCAAGGAACACCCCAGTGCAACTCTGTGTGAGTGGGTGAGGTCTGAATTGTTGGAAGGATGCACAATGTCAGACAGTTGGGTGTTGGAGGACTGGCAAGGGAAATCTGGCAGATCTAAATGCTGCTGCTTGCTATATTTTCAGGATGATATTGTATGGATATGTAATACTAAAGAAGCATGAGAAAGGTTCTCAAATGCATCTTGTTGTATCAGTAAAAATAAAAGTAAAAAAAATTTTCTAAGGTACTTTTGAAACTTCTGCTTGGAATGGCTTGTGTGCTTATTTTTATTGTAGTGTAGCCAGCTTTATGTGTGTTAGATTATTCAGGTCTTGTTCAGAATTACATTTCTTGATTATATTTTTCCTGTGAGGGTTACTGAGGCATCAGGTGAGGTAAGATTATGTTTTATAGTGTGGTTCTAATTATGGGAGTTCAGGAAATGGCAGAGGTTAGTTAAGAGAAAAGTGAAAAGTGATAGAACAACAGAAAAACTACTCTTGAGTTGAGATGAAGAGATTGTAACTAAAAGCGACCTTTGCATTCTTGATACCCTGCAGAAACAGCCTTAGTGACAAAGATTATTTTTGAAAGCCTGGCACAAACTAAATATGGCTAAAATGAGATATAAGCAGTGCATAGACATTGTCCTTACTGTTGCATGATGCTACACTTTAGGGAGCACCAATACATTTAAATTCTGTCATACATTCTGGGAAGTGTTGTGGTGAAAAAAAGTTTACAGAAAAACATAGGAAAAGGGCTGCTTGTTACTTCTCCTCTGTTGTCTTGGTGTTTTTTTTTTTTTTTACTTAAGAAATAACAAATACTTTAGCAAGCAAGGAAGGCATGTCTTCTAGAATGAAGAACATGGTTTGCGAATATAGAAGTGAAGACTTTCAGCCTCAAGATCAAACCATGCTAGCACAGGTCATTACCACCTGTTCTTTATTCAGTGGGGGTTTTTGAAATAAATTGTTTGAATGGGTGTAATTTTGGGTGTGCAGATATTGTCACAAATCTTTTGCCTGTAAGATCTTCTGTTGACATGCTAGTAGAGTGAGAAGCCAAGATGTAATTGGTTTGGATTCTGAACTCTCTTATTTTCTAAAGACAGTCCCCATAGACAAGGCTTAGAGGTACTTGAAAAATAAGGTAAGATGTGTTGGTACTGCTTTGGCTTATGCTGTTTTTTGGGGGGAGTTTGGTTTTTGTTGATGAGGTGTTTTGCCCTTTTTATCAAATATTTTTCATCACATTCATGATAAAAATCAATTAGCAAGAGAAGGTAAGCTTTTGCCTAGCACTTCCAATTAATGACTAGGTATGAAAAAATTTAACACTGAGAAACTATCCTGCATAATTCACTGATTTTTATTCTCATTGCTGAATAGTAAATGCCACTGAGGGATGTGAAATGAATGAGTTTATATGTCTATGGAACATTCCTACTAAATTTGAAGTCATTCCTCAAGAGTAGCTTCCTTGGTGATTGAAAGGTTCTATTAACGTTACAGCAGGGGTAACATGAATATAAATGTGAATTTGTAGGAGTAGCCAGTTGGCTTGATGTAATGAAAAATGGGGAAGAAATGTGGCTTGATTTTCAGATGTTAAAGTTGAAAGATTAGATTTAGTAGCCTGCTATATGGGGACTGTGTGGATTTTTGTTTGTTTTTAGCACTTGCTAAGTTAAAAAGGTAAAGCCTTTGGACAGCTGAAACAGGAAACTTCTCATCTAAATGCTGTTAATATTGAACAACATCATCCTAAGAGAATGTGTTCCTCTAGTCAAGAATGCAGAATGAAGCCCATTGCAGTTATTCTTGATAAAATATAAACAAGCATTGTATCCCATTTGAAGGGGTACAGTAATTTGGTAGTTTTGAAACCATACTTCTGTAACTTCCACTCTTACCTTTTTGAAAGGTAAGGTACTTTTCCACCTAGTTAGTTAATTTGATCCTTCAATAGTTGCCTAAGAGGCCATAAACACATAATGGCAAACTACTTTTATGAGATTACCACTCTTAAAGTAAACACATGTTCTGATTTGAGAGCCACCAGCTGCTCATGAATATAATGGTTAACATAGCATGCAAACAGAGGAAGTGTTTCCGTGAAAAATCAAATAATATAATTGCACTAGAGAAATATGTGGCCAGATCCAGTGTTTTGGGGGCTAGTTTTACAGGGAGCGCAGCAGATTTATTTTCATCTAAAAATCTGGATTATAGAGAGAATAACTAGAGAAAGAGGCAATCAGTATGCCAAGTGTTCCTGTATATTCAGTGTCTCCTTGCAAAGGATGGCATCCATTGCTCAGTGTTAAATTCACTGCAACGTCAAGGATGCCCTGAAACAGAAACACGTATTCTTGCATCCCGCTGTACTGCTCCAGCCATCGGTATTGGGTTGGTTTGGGTTTTGTTGGTTGGTTTGGGTTTTTCTCAGCAGATAACTAAATTGGTAGGAATGGAGAGTTATTATGTAAGGTTTACTTAGAGAGAGTGTGAAATACGCTGTGCCCTGGTTTTGTGCCTGTTGCTCACAAGGGATATTGACACATTGCAAAGTGTGTGAAAGAGAGGAACAATAAGAATTGTAGTCTGGAACTTGAGTGCTTTGTAGCAGGCAGTTTTCTACAAGAGGATATTAAGAGGTAGCTTGGTTACCTCATCAGGTGCATGTCTACGGTGTGGACTGTGTGAGAGCAAGTTCCTTAGCCTTTCTTCATTGCTGGGGAGATGAACAGGCATGTCAAGGTGAAGTTTGTCTTATCTGAATATAAACACCTAAAATAGCATAAGTGCCTCTTTCAGGCAAAAAGGCCCCCTAATATGCAAAATCTTGCCTTCAATTGTTAAGGCTGAAACATGCGAGCCCAAAAGCTGGCTACGTTTTGGCTTTTTCCATCTTCCACTGCTGTGATCCACTGGCTCAAGCAAACATCTCCAACTGAAATTCTTGTCTGTGGTCCAAAATCACAGGCAGTTCAGCTGTGAAGCTGCAGACACAGTGAGTTTCCTGGGGGAACTGGAGGTGGATAGGCTAACACAGTTTCTTCATAGCAGGGAAGCATCTCAATTAGAGAAAAAATTATGCTTGAACTCCCAAATGCATTGACTGCAAGAAATTTATTAGTGAGCAAGTAAAGATGTTAACAGAGGCCTTCTACTATGTTCTGTGTTGGTATCGTTCAGTTAAAAACCTATTTCGGTCAAGACAGCTCTCCCCACCCATTTCCCTGTCTTAGGTAAGGGCTCTGGACTGATTACCTTGGATGTTGTCCTATCTTCTCTGTCACTGCTGGAATTATATTTAATTCCCTTACCCTGCGTTTAACCTGCCCACACACAGCATACCAACTACTTCATCTTTCAAAAATCTGCTCCATGGGAATATTTCACCATAAAGAAAGCGAGTTTTGCCAGTGCTCATGTCAGTTTTGTGTGAGCCTGACACTCTTGCGAAAATAAAGCTTGTGCTTTTGGATTGAATCCTTCATAAATGGTTCAGCTGTAATCTGAGAAAATAATTAAAAAACCCCTAAGTAAAATCAATTTGAAAAAAAAAAAATTGAAGTACTGCTTTTCTGGCTTTGGTCCCAGGAAAATGAGAACTTGAGTACGTTCAAGCTGGTTACCTGAAAGCCAAGATATTAAAAATTGCTGAAAATTCTACAAATTTTAAAAATTAACGGAAATGTTCACTGCTAAGTATGAATTTGAAACACAAGACTTGATTTCAAAACTTTAAAATGTCAATTTTTGCCGTGTATTTCATATCTGTCTTACTTTTCTGAAAATCAGGACAAACTGAAAGTTACACTTTCTGCAAAATTACATTTAAAATTCCTTACCTAAAGATTTTAGTAATCACTTAATTAAAATCTGGAGGTTTGTTTCAGGTCCATTTCTACCCCCTTAGTATCTTAGAATTGAATACGATTGCTTGGGAGTACAGAAATTATCTATTTAGTGAAAGAGCAGGTAAAAAAAAATTTCCTGTCATAACAAAAGGCAAATAGCAAGGAACAGTCTTGCAGCTCCTGCTCAAAACCCTTGATACTGCTTTTGCTTTACTTGTATTGAGCTTTATTAGGCACTTTATACTATAAAGACCTCAGTATTTTTCTTATAATTAATTGCAAATAGCTGATACTACAGAAAGGGAGTTGCTAAGTATGTCAGAGGCAGCTTCTCTAAAACACAGAGAAAGAAGGCAGTGACAGAGGGGGTACTTTGATAGGTGAGAAGGAGGCAGCAGTGTGGAAGGGGGGATTTTCTGAGAGCTGTGAAAATAAGCATGGGGAATGATAATGGCAATGAAGAAAGGGAAGGAGCAGAGATGATAAAGAAACTGAGACTGCAGAAAAAAACCCAGAAGTGAAATAGAGGAAAGAGCTAGTGAAGGTGAGAAATGAAGAGTGCAGACTGCTGCTCTGTTCCATCAGTTTCATGCTTGCTTTTTATCTTTTTTGAGGGAAGACAGAAGAGTGAAGATAGAAAACCACATTAAGGATATAATTAAGGAAAAAAGAGAGACCCCATAAGTAAAATACATAGGTTCTGTCACTAGAACCGCTCGAGTCATTTGAGTAGCCTCAATATATAAAGTGACTATTTGCTGAAAGGCATGGTTTTTAGTAGCTATTTTCTGTTGTGCTTTATCATCTTAATGGTTGCTAATGGTTTATCAAATTATTTTGATAACAAAAAATCTGTACAGAAAAACTTTGAGTGTGAGGTCTATTCTGAGATTTCCTGTTTTTGTAATGAGACCATATTTCCTCTTCACCCTGAAAGGAGGTATTACCTTAAACTGTCTCGGCTGTGTTCTTCCATACCAAGCCCAAAGGCATTATAAGGTCACTCCTTTGCTGCTGAGGTAGATGAATTTAACATTTTCAGTGTTAAAAATGCAAACAGATATTAACAGAGGTGCCTTTTTCTTGGGTGTGTAACTTGAGATTTGTTAGCTCCTGATATTAGAAGCACTCAGTAAAGTAATTAATGTCTGTGGCAACTGTGGCATATTTCTTCTTTGAATAGTTGCTGATAGGTTTCTCAAGCATTTAGAAATAGATCCGTTAAAGAAAATGCAGTGGATACTTCATTAATATGCTGGGGTTTGTGCTGTTCAGCATCATTACGTTAGGTTTGTCCCTGGCTTGATTTTACTTCCTGCATAAAATGACAGCAAGGATGTATTTGGACCAGCCCTATGTACTTTTTTACAATAGGTGATGCATGTTCCAACAAATAGCATTGTGTGTCTATTGGACTTCATTGCTCTGTTTATGCCTTTGAAAGAAATTACTAAATATTTTTTAATTATTGTAATTAGAGCCTCAAAAGTTCTTTGTCTGTTCCATGCCATATATTATCCTGAGGTGAAGGGTAGAATAGAACATAAGGGCAACTCATTAAAAGTCTGATTAAAATTCCATGTTGACACACCTGCAAAGAAATGTGAAATCCCACCATCATTTAAAACAATGGGAGCCCTGAAATTAATTTCAGTAGGACTAGAATTTTACTGTTTGTGCAGGGGAAGACACACTGGGCCCAGTTTTTCACCTGAGCTTTTTCAAAAGAAGAGGTAGAGTCAAGTAACAGCAATGGCTCTAGCACCATTTTAGGCAGCAGTACTGGTAGAAATGGGAAGCAGTTGAAATCTGCTTAGATATTTATATACCTGGCCATACAAATCCTAATGTTCAGGTAAAGATATTGGGTAACTGTCAAAGTTACAGATCAGTAACATAACTCTCACGTGCAAAGTGACACCGCAAGTAATTGAAGCAAGTTGTCTCAAATAAATGCCAGAAAATATTTTATGCCAGAATTTTGCATGTTTTCTCTAAATAATTCATGACCTTTAGGAAGATGATTTTGTCACATTCAGAAAATCTTGCTTTAAAAATGTTACTGGCACTATTTTCCACGTCTCTCTGCAAATATCCATGCTGTTGCATTAGTACCAGGGATTTGCTTGTGTGGCTCTCCTTTTACAAGAGGGACATAACTAGTTAACGTGGAGAATTTAAAAATCACCTGCAATAGCTTTTCCATACACAAGAGCATCTTGATTTTAAGGTCAGTATCCTCTAAATCAGGAAGCAAGCGCTATTATCAAATTAAAGAGTTGGGAGAATCTCCCATTTCCTGATGGACCAGGCAGTTGGTTTCTAATCCTTCAGCGGCTGGACCTTTCATCTGACACTGATCCAGGGCTGAACAGCATTGTTCACTCTTTTCCTGAGGTCAGGCCAATTTACAGAGGAGGAAGAAGGAAACATTTATCTGGAAGGATTTTTATTTATTTATTTATTCTGCAAAACCCCAGAGACTTGGAGTGCCAAAAAGCTGCCCAACAGAGAGCCATCAAAATCACAGCAGAGTTGATCAAAACTGGATTATACTATCTGACTTTGTATGAAATGCAATATTCTAGAGAGCGGATTAATTTAAAATCCTGGGTTGCATTGTCCTGGAAGTGCTTTGTGTGTCTTCCAGTCTTTTTCCCAGAAGCCACAGGATTTCTGTGGGTGCTGCAGAGCACATGGAGACAGCTCAGCTCCTGCGTGCCCCTCGGCTGCCTGGGAGAGGAGAGACCCCAAAACAGGCTCTGTCTTCCAGGGCACTGCCCAAAGCCTGCTTCCAGTAGGTCACTTTCTGAGGTATTTGGCTTTCCACTTTCCTATTCCAGAAGTTGATCTGCAAGGAAAATCTTTGTAAGGTATGAGAACACTGGAGCTGATTTTGTCAGATACCAGATGCCTTGGTCAGCTTCTTTGGCTTGCCCTGGGAGTAGGAGTGTGTGCACACAGGCAGTGGGAGCAGCGCTCTGGTGCTTGTGAGTGGGGAGCGCAGGCACTGGGAGCTTCTGAACTGCTCCGGGCCTCCAGCTTGGTGCATGGCAGGCTCTGCTGGAAACCCTGGGGCACAGGAAGGTTATCTAGCCTGTGTTTCTTGGAGAAGTCCCCTGAAACTATCACAACCACAGTGATAGTGCTGTTACCGCATTGGCTTAGGGACATAGACCAGGTACGGCTTAAAGCAGAATTAATATTTTTGATTAGAGCAATTGTAAAAGTACAAAACTTAGGCATCCTTCAGGCACACAAGCTATTCTCCATGTTTCTACTTCCATGAACTATTGTGGTTTGTATGGATCCTCTGTCTGCATCCTCAGTTTTGGTGCTAAATACTCTTCTTGAGAGAACGCCTCTGCCATTTGGGCATGAGGATGTCCTGTCCTCCTTTTTCTGTCTCACTGAGAGTGAAATGGTATTTTCTGGTTTTATCACAGGCTAAAGATTGGTTTTAGCATAGTCATGAGTTGTAACTTAGAGTCCAAGCTGTGGGACTTGGCTCCCAAACCTTTTGCAAACCCTTAAACATTCCTGGCATTCCTGGCTAGGAATGAAGTATAAATTTCTCTGGGTTTTGAAGATCTCAGATTCAGAGTTTGCTTCTTTCTCTCCCTAACTTCAGTGGCAAGTGCATTTATCATTGTTATCTGACATAAAACTCGAATCGTTAAGGCCTTGGATTGCTATTGTATGAAGGTACTTTCCTTGCTTTTATGGATATCTAGCACTTAAGGCAAACATTTGTTATTGAGTATAGCTTGTGCTTCCTCTCTGCAGTAGAATGTTTTCTTTTACCACTATTTCTGACTGCATAATCAAATGAAAGAAATAAAACTCTGGGACCTTTTTTGGGGTTTTTGTACAACTCCTGTGCAACCTGTCTGTATACTGCTGTTCACTATGCTTCCATCCATTTTGTAGCTTGAGTTTTTGGATATGGAAATACGTGTCTGATTCTTTAAAAAAATTTTTTTAACAGGACATTTCCAAGTTTCCAGACAAAGATTATACAGTGCTGGGTGAAGGTGGGATCATTCTGAGTGGAGGCCAGAGAGCACGAATCTCACTAGCGAGGTGAGTATTTTTCTCTGTTAGTAGTGTACTGTTTCATGTCTAAGCAAAACGTTGTGACTAAGTGCTTAGATATATGTGGACCAAATTCTGCTAAATAAATATCATCCAGTTGTTTCAGAAACTACATTTTGCTATCTAGTTTTGCTGTGTGATTGTATTTTTGATACCCCTGCATACTTATTTATTGAATTTTGAAAGTGTGATGTCAGTTGTATGCTGTGGTTAGCTGAAGATGAATCTTTCCCTTCCTGAGGCAAGATACCATTTGGAGATTACAACCTTCAAGTGTAGCTTTCTTAGTACCAAAGAAAACCCATACAAAGATACAAGTAAGAAATACTCCAGGATCTTTCCCTGCTATGACTTCTAGAAAGCAATTTATATATTGATTAATGACATACTCCCTGTATGAAGGTAACAGAAGTGAAAACAAAAAACGCCATGTTCCAAAAGGAGTTGCTCATAGTTTTAGTCTTTGTCTTGTATAAAGAAAAAGTGGAAAGCAGAAACTAATTAGTACCTATGATAAATGGTTTGGGCTTGTCTGTTTGACCTTCCAGCATTAGTAAGTTTGAAGGTCTACAGAAAAATAACTTTGTGTTTGTCTTATAAATTAGCTGTGTGTTTCAGCAGAATCGCTTAGCTATCACCAGAAATCCAGTAATATCTCTAATGTGTAAATGGCCTCATTTATTTCTATGCCAGGTATAAATTGTGCTGGTTCGTATGCTCATAAATACTAGGTAGACATAAAATCCAATTATGGCAGTCCATGCTTCCATCCCATGAAAGATGTACGTGTCTGTGTGAGGCTAAAATATGGATTCATTAAAATAGAGAGGCTTTCTAGCAGATTTGTGAAAGGGATGGCTCTGTTTTATGTGGTAAGGTGAGAGTAGAAGGAAGGAGCAGGCAAAACTTTCAGAGCAGAAAACGCCAGTCAACAAAACCCACTTAGATTTTAATTTAAGATGCAATGTTTATGTGAAATGTTTCCCACATTCTATTAATAATTATGTCTGTCACTTTTCAGATGGTCACAACTCATTTACTGGAGGATCACAGAATTGATATATCTATTTTCAACAGTATAATTATTATTTTTAAAACAATTAAATACCCTAAGATACAACGGGGTATCTGCTTTACATTTTGTTTGGTCTCCAGTCTAAGCTCAGTATACAGGAAGGTGTACAGTTATTTATGTGTGGGTTGTAAATGAAGCTCAGAGAAAGCTAGAGGAGGAAATTTAAGACTACAGCCCTGGGTGGTATCCATCTGCACTGGCAATCAGCTTGACATTATTTGCTTGAACTGGCTGCACATGTCTGGTGTACTCTGTGCAAAGTCATGTGAAATGAGAATCCTTGATGGAAGTGCCATCAGCCAGATGTCACGAGAAGCAGATGGAGATTGTTTGAGTCCATCTTTCTTACAGAACACTGTCAGTGCCTGCATCTACAGCTGAGGGAATGAAAAGAACAAGGGTAAAAACAGTGCATGCCCTGGGTCTGAGCTAGCTTACTGGCCTGGTACGCTAAAGCCAGTCATGTATAGCTAATAAGCCTAATATCCAAATTACAGCAATAACTTGAGTGCTACCATTATTCCAGGAAAAATCTTGCAAACTTTTTGCTGATGAAAGTGCCAAGAATAGCATGAACTTTTTGTTGTTGTGCAGCCAATACATCATAATGTATGGTCAGTGAAATCCATTGTGACAGAGGATTTTTCAATAGCGTTGCTTTGTTTATTAACATAATATACTATTATTCAGCATTTTTTCTCCTGGTAGTTAAATACTTTAACATTGTTTAACATAATGATTTTAAAACTAATTTTTAGAGTACTTTAAAAAGTAACAAAAGTCAGCTGTCCAGATTTTCTTTAGTAATTACATCTTGATTCCTATCACCTCATGATTTTCATCCTCACAGAGGAAGGCAAGAGGTCTTTTTGAACTTCTATTGAAACCGATTTAAAAAAAAACCCCAACCTCTTAACCACAGGTTTGGGTCCCAGTGAGCCATGTCCAGGCACATACAGCTTAAAGTCCTAATGCTACAAATAGCTTTTCGTGTCCTGAACTTGAAATATTGTCTAGTCCCATTTCAGGTAATGCTTGCAAGATTGTGGCAAGTGATTGTGTCACTGATACACTTGGTTTTGCTCACTGAGTATTTTGTAGTACTTTCAAAACTAAAAGCTGAGACCTAAGTCTTTTCACACATTTATTTACATAGAATCATAGAATCATTTAGGTTAGAAAACCTTAATGATCATCAAGTCCAACTGTTAACCTAATTCTGCCAATTTCACCACTAAATCATGTCCCTAAGCACCATATTTACACATCTTTTAAATATATCTTGAGGAAGGTATTCTAGTAGAAGTTCTGTTGATAAAAATGTAAGAGAATGATAGCAATACTGTAACATTTAAGCACAAATTTACTGTTTTCATTACCAAAGTTTTTTCTCAATTATTCCCAGAGTCACTGGTAGACATTAGAGTAGGTACTGCATTCCCATTTAAATAGCCGTTGTAGACTGGTGGGAGCCGTCAGATTCAAGCTCTAAACAGATCTTTAGAGTAACCTATGTGAAGCCCTATAGCTTCCTTTGATTGCACAGAAGTTAATGCAAAACTGAGTTAGTTTGTAACGTGGTCTGCAGCAAGGAAAAGCTTTATCGAAAGATGTCTAAGAAGCACATTTAACACTGAACTCTACATGGATGCTGTATAAAAAGTATCAATTACAAGTTTTCAAGACAAAGCTGTAAAGGCATTCTTTTGAAATTATATTTATATAAATTTATAAGATTTGTGAAATCTAATGTTATTTCTGTTTTCTCTGTTCAGAGCAGTGTACAAAGATGCTGATTTATATCTCCTGGATTCTCCTTTTGGACATTTAGACATTTTTACAGAAAAAGAGATATTTGAAAGGTACCCTGTGTTTGGATAGATTTTATTTAAATATCCCACTAAGCAGCACAAAGTAAAAATAAGGGCAGAATTTTAGTAACAGGACAAAAATACCGAAGTAAAGCAAATTATACCTTTTGGGCATGTTTAGGAATTCTCATGAGTAAGCATTTTGTATTAGCAGTAAGACAGTATTCTTTGCTGGAAACACACCTCAACCAGATGTGAGCATTACTGCTCCCTCTTCCATCTCAATGGCTTGAGCCTGCTATAGTTTGTTACTCCGAGACTGCATGGCTTTATATTTGGAATGTCTGTGTACCAGAAAAACTTAAATTTTAAAACACTTACCTGCTTTGTAAGTATACGTTTTTACAAAAAACCTCTATTTTGTCTTTTCTAATCACTGAAAAACTGGTCATTTAGAAGTGCCCACTGACCAAGACAGTGGCAGCAGGTTGACTGGAGACAGAGAACAGTGGTGTAGCACAAAACAGTAAGGATACACCCTGCCATCCATTAGCTTTTCAGTCACCATGAGCTTGAAGTTTTGCAATTGAGCTGATAATTTTAAGTGAGGTAGCAAAAGATCTAAGTAACCCTAAGGTGAAAAAAACCCACTTCATTTTCATATTAAACTGTGCCTTTTGGTTTGACTTGAAAATTATTAAATTTTCCCACTTTTTTGGTTCCTGAGAGAAAGTACTCACCCTTTACACGTTTCAGCATTACTATCTCCTTTGTAGCTGGAGGGAGCATCCAAGGCTGCTCATACTGGGAGGGTGGGAGGAGCAGATAAAAGCAAAGAGATAGAAAGTGAAAGGGATAAAAGCAACATTTAATTATGAAGAAAATCACTAATTTTTAATGCTAATCACTTTTTTTTTTTAATCTTTTATAGCTGTGTGTGCAAGTTGATGGCAAATAAAACTAGGATCTTGGTTACTTCAAAACTGGAACATTTAAAGATTGCTGACAAAATATTAATTTTACATGAAGGAAGCTGCTATTTCTATGGAACATTTTCTGAACTTCAGGGTCAGCGACCAGACTTCAGCTCAGAGCTGATGGGATTTGATTCTTTTGATCAGTTCAGTGCAGAGAGAAGAAATTCAATTCTAACTGAAGCTCTCCGACGATTTTCCATTGAAGGAGAAGGCATGGGATCACGGAATGAAATAAAGAAGCAATCTTTTAAACAAACATCAGATTTTAATGACATAAGGAAGAATTCTGTTATTATTAATCCTCTTAATGCAAATAGGAAGTTCTCAGTAGTGCAGAAGAATGGGATGCAGGTCAATGGGATCGAAGATGGCCACGGTGACCCACCAGAAAGGAAACTGTCACTAGTACCTGACTTGGAACAGGGAGATGTAGGTCTGCTTCGGAGTAACATGCTAAGCACTGACAACATGCTGCCGGGCCGGAGGAGGCAATCTGTGTTAAACCTGATGACAGGCACCTCCGCGCACTATGGATCGAACTTTTCCAAAAAGGGAAGTACAACATTTCGGAAAATGTCTGTGGTGCCTCAGACAAACCTGTCTTCTGAGATGGACATCTACACCAGGCGCTTGTCTCGAGACAGTGTCTTGGATATAACTGATGAAATCAGTGAAGAGGATTTGAAGGTGTGTGTTGATTTACATTCATCTTGGTTTTTCATATGGTGGTACTTCAGTGCAGCATGCTCCTTATATGTTTTTCTACCTGACTATGTCATTTTGTATACAGTACTTCTCTGTGGAATATCTTTTTGGAATATGTTAATTTTTTAAACTCAAATATACTGTTGGAATCATTGAAATCCATAAGAAAGTATTTTGCCTGTTTTTTATAGCTTTGGAATGCTATCTGTAGAGGATTTCAATGCAGAATTTTAATCTCCTTCACTTTAATCTACCTTTAATATTCTTTGAAGTGAAGATTGGAACCATAGCATGAAAAAAAATTTTAGAACATTAATGTAAAGATTGACATTTGAGACATTAAGTCTTATGGAAAAAATAAAATACATAGGAAGTACTAGTACAGTTTTTTAAACTGGAATTCAATCAAATTTGACAGATTTGTCAGACTGTTCTGACACAGATAATGAATGGAGGAGTATCCCAGATTTTACTCTGTTTTTATGTATGTGCTGGCAGTTAGGCAATTGAGGTTGAGTTTAACACCAAGAACTGGACCAAAATTCGTTTTTTTCTGATAAGTATCAACTGGTCGTGATGAACAACTTTCATTTTCAGAACTGACAGTAGATTTTTCACAGGATAGGGAGGTTTTCTGAAGTAGTTTCTTAGGTCGAAATTATGTCTACAAGAAATATTTAAACTCATAATGTGCTGAAGCATTGCCCATTTTTAATTTTGCTTTATTGATCTCAGCAGAAAAAGACCCAAACTTCAGAGAGTTTACAAATTTACTCTAACAGCACAGTAATAATCTCCATTGAAAGAGAATAGCTATTGATTAACTGTTTTCATGGTTCTGTTAGTGCTGAACAAGTCCTGATTGTTTCTTTCAATGTTGTCTGAAAATTTCAAATCATCTCTAAACTATGCTGCTATATCAAAGATGATTCAGCCGGTCAGTGCTTTATTCTCCAGCCATTATCAGCCAACTGGAGTGCTGCAGTTCTATTATTTGGAGCGAGTTAGCAGGAAGAATGATAGCATTCATCTGACAGAAATTCTCGTATGTAGATATCATTATCATTCTGACTATGGTCTTATCAATTCTTCGACAGGAATGCTTTACTGATGATGCTGATAGCATGGGTACTGTTACCACGTGGAACACCTATTTCAGATACGTTACCATCCACAGAAACTTGATCTTTGTTCTAATTTTGTGTGTTACTGTTTTCCTGCTGGAGGTAAGAAACTCTGTGCTTGATGTCATGTTACTACAAACATTCTTTGTTCAAACTGTTGTTTGTGACAGAAGGATAAATGGATAAAACATCAAAACTTTAGCTCATGTATGTATCACTTATTGGCAACTGCTGTTTAATGATATTACAATTGTATTTCTACTGTTTAGATGAGCATTTCTCACCAAAGATATTGATTAGTACATGGCAGCAGAAGACTCACCTTCTCACATTATCTTTTTTTTTCTTTTTGCTGCATGGTACTGTAAATAAGAATTGTTGCCCTGTGCAGGTCTCTTGTTCACAGGTGAATAATCTTCCATTTTGCATTTAAAGGTATCTTTGCTGAGCTTTGGGGGGCTAAGAACAATAATTTGTAGATTATTTTTTTCCTTTTGATGAGCACATATATAAATTCTGGAAAATTGCTTAAAAAAAAGAATTAGTAGCTTTGCTGCTTTCTTCTTTGTGAAAGAAGAGTGGTGGGTAAGGCACAGAGCTGAATACCTGTGACAGCATTTAAGGAAAGATGTGATTTTCCTGCAGTGTGCAGAGAAAACTTTTTCCAAGTACAGTGGAAAATGCTGTCAGAAAAAGTGCTGAAGAACATCTGTCTGATCATACAAGCCTGACTTTTTCTTGCAACAGAAATTGCCTACTTTTTGCCTTGCCTCACAGTTTAGGATAGAATTTTAGCACATGTACAGGATTTCATAGTGCCCTTTTATGCAATTAACAACACATTCCAGAGGAAAGACTGAAAGACTAATGACACTGTATTCATGTGTCAACTTACAAAGCATGGTGCCAGTTTCTCTTGGCTTTTTTCAACATTCAACATGTACTGAAAGGAGAGAAGACTCTATTAGGAATATGAGACTAGTTTCTAGCTGATTGTATCAGCGAAAGGTTTTTAGTAGTTCTGTGGTGGCATTCACACTTCTGGTATCATGAAACCTGGAGAAGGATGTGATTGATGGTATCCTGAATTTACACTAAAATTATGTTGCAGGTGATCTAAATTAGTTGTTTTGGACCAGGAATAAAGCCTGGAGCTTAGATCTAGTTTGACATCCCAAATTTCTAAACCACCTCCAGAAGCAAAACAGTATTTAGATGTGTAGCTGTTCTTATCATGTAAATTTGATGTGCATGGCTGTTGAAAATGGCTGTGTAATCTTACAAAAGCAAAGCTGAATTTGAGTTGTAGGAGGAAAGGAAGGAGATTTTGGCTTTAAGATGTATCAGATTTATCCCCCTGTATTTAGCATATGTTTTTAATATTGGTTACAATTTTTTACTTTTAAATTAGACTAAAACCTTTTAAAATAATTCAGAAGCCTCATCCTCTAATTGAAGAACGAATCTTTTGGTGAAGAATGTATCCATCTAAGTTAAACTTTCTCTTGTGACTATTGCTTAGGTAAAAGCTTATTGATAAATTAATGGGATGGAAGATATTCATATGTAGCACAGACTAGGTAACCTTTACCAAACCTTTAAGCATAACATGAAATACCACGCCAAGTGCTCATGTGGCTTGTGCTAACAGTTTATACCCGTCTGACCTTAGACAATGAAGAGAGGCTGGTGATGAACATCCAAGTGTTGAACTGAGAAAGTAGAGACAAGTAAATTGAAAGCGGAGTTTTGATACCCTGCAGAGCTGAATAGGATGTAATTAAACATTTTAAAAATCCTAATATAGATTATTTGGAGAGTTATGTAGAACTAGCAGCCAAGCTGTCTCAGGCAAATAGATACATTAAATATAGATATCTGCTAGCAAGAATAACAATGCAGAAATAACAGTGTTAGAAGCTTGATACTCATATTTGAATAGCTGCCTTTGAAGATATTGAGAGACTTCGCTTTTAGGACCATCAAGAAATATTAGTCTTTAAAAGTTAAATTATGATAAAACATAGAGTTCCTTGTCATTAGGAATACATTAGCAAACCTTTGTTGCTAGTAAGGTAAAAAAACAATAAAAGACTATATAGGCACGTGAGAGCCTGATTGTAATACAAATCTCGATGTAGCTTTCTTGGTGGGATGCACTAAATGGTTTCTGTGGAAAGTGGATCAGATATTACAAAGTTTTTGCTTCAGGGAAGTTTGATTTCCATCTGTTCATAATGCTCTCTCTACAAACAATACAGTCAGCGCAAGAAGATAGTAAGAAAAAGTATGTAATATGACAAGACAAAAAATTGACTGTTTTCTTTGGTCACAGGTAGCTGCTTCTCTTGCTGGATTGTGGTTTCTTAAGAAGTAAGTACTGATGATCGTTTCTTGAGAGATTGGGATCTCCTTTATATTCATTTTTGCTATAAATAATTAATAAATTATGCCAGAAGTCTATATGGGTAGGCAATAACTTATATCCAATAAAGTGGTTCATAGATGGATGATCTAAATACCTCATGTAGGTGGTATCGTAAGCTGGTCTTTAAGTGGTAACAATGTAATGGTTTGTGCCTTGTTATTAAGCACATAACAATGCATGCAAGACTTTTCCTGGGTCAGCTCACTCGAGAGATGTATGGACTTGATTATCCTGAGTACTCTGTGGTTCACTGCAATCTTTCAGAGGTGCCAGCTGAGACATTTACTTAAGAACATTTAAGGGAGCAGTTTCTACAAGCCCCCGTTTGTATGGTTTCCTGTGTTCGCCTGTGAAAAATTCACAGATGTTATGGGATCAGGCAAATGAAGATTAAAACATATTAAAAAGTGATATGGCTTTTCCTGGGTTTATGCTTTGGATTCCTGTTTTTGTCCTGCAACATTAAGTCTGTATGTTTAAGTACAGAAAGTGCATGGTAACTTAGGTCTGGTCTGGAGGAAGACACATTTATGTTTATGTCCTGCTTTTGATTTTTATCCTACACCTAAAGCATTTTAATTCCATAGTAATTCACTTTTCCCAGCACCTAAACTATTTTTTTTTGTTAGAAGAAGAGGATTTGTTTTCCTTGATTAGGCTAGGTTTGTCAGTGATTAAACAGGCAGTAGATTTGCAAGATGCTACCAGAGCAGAGCATTTTCATGGTAGTTAGGAAAAAAACTGTTGGAGAGGTCGTAGTTATACACCAGTGGCTTAATTTCCGTCTTGGTAAAACCCCTTCATTGCACAATTGCAGACATTTCAATAAATGCTGATAGGTGCCTGACTCACCAAAGGCATCTGAGGAGCCGTTTATTGCCTTGATCTCTGAAAACACAGACACAGATGCAGACACACACACTAACTTTGCTGTAGTGTCACATGAGGTAGTTCCCAGTTTACATTTCTTACATACAGGACAATATTTTGAAAATGACTGGAAATATATATAACTAACCGTTAATAATTTTAAAACAAATTAAGATTGCTGTACTATTTGTTTAATGCAGAAAATAAAAGAGAAGAAAAAAGCAGTTTGCAGTAATGCATTTATTTTTAATTTCCATCACACAGGACAGCTTTGAAAGCAAATGGAACGCAATCAGAAAACATTACATCTGACAAACCCCCTGTGATTGTCACTGACACTAGCACCTACTACATCATTTACATCTATGTGGGAGTGGCTGATACACTGCTTGCCATGGGGATCTTCAGAGGTTTGCCCCTTGTGCATACACTTATAACAGTATCTAAAACTCTTCATCAAAAGATGGTGCACGCCGTTCTTCATGCACCTATGTCAGCATTCAACTCTTGGAAAGCAGGTAACTGGGATGGGAACTGACTGACTCATACATGGGTTTAATTTCAATTATACAGTTTTTACTCTGTTAAAGGATGATGTTGCTTTCCATTTACATTTTCAGTCAAGCTGAATGTTAAAAGTTTGCCACATAAAGTAATTTCTGAATCTTTTAATGAATGTTGATTGCACTTTAAGCTGCCATATTTCAGTTGTCAATTCTGATTCTGAAATATCACCCTGTAAGTTGGAGAAAACTTACTGTTACCTGTTTAAGGCAATAAAACTCAATTAACTTCTGATGAATAGACTTTGTCTAAAACTACAATAGAAAAGATATAGTCAGCCATGATGAGTGACAAGGAGTCAGATGTGAATGATAAATGGTGCTTTATTTCATGAATAGCCCTACTAAAATGGCATAAAATTTCAGTTAGTGTGAATAATGGTATGCATATTCAAATTTGGCTCAGGATTTGATTCAGAATTCATTATATAACTGATGCAACATGTTCCATCTCCTCCTGTACATGAAATTCCCCTCCCATGCCTTAATTACTGGTGCATACTAGATTACAGAAGACACTGGTAAATGCAGTACAACATAGGATCTCTGTTTCATTTTCCTATTATAATCTTAATTCTGTTGTTAGCTGGTGATTAATACAGTAATTCTGCTCAGAAGCTAAGATGCTAGTGTATGAACTCATACAAATGCTGATGTGCAAATTATCTGTGTATCAGCAGAGGCTGCTACATAAAGGGTACAGACCTTGTGCTTTGTGCCTCTGTTTCTGTCCTGTTTAATTATGTGTCTTTGTTTTTATTACATTTTCCTGGTTGTTTTTTTTTTTCTCTGAGATACCAAGAGCTAATATTGAAGTTGTGGAGCCATGGGGAAAGAAGCTGTAGCTCCACTAAACAGCAGTGCAGTTACTTGTACTAGAAAAAAATCTTGTACTTATCCTTAATACTTTGTATCAGAAAATGTAGGATTTTGGGGTGTTAAAATGTTTAACTTGTGGGTTTTTGTGTTGTGGGTTTTTTTTGTCTTTTTTTTTTTTTTAATCTATAGGTGGTATGCTTAACAGATTCTCGAAAGATATGGCAGTACTGGATGACTTGCTTCCACTTACAATGTTTGACTTCATTCAGGTTTGTAGAATAAAAGCTCTAAATTTTACTGTCTTATGACGTGGTAAAATTTCAGTGCAGAAGAAACCATATTAGTAAAAAGAAATAACTAGGTGAATTAAAACCCTCTTCCTTTTTTTTTTTTAATAAGTCTGTATATCTGTTTACATAGCTGCTTATCTTTTAAGTCAACTTCATCACTTTTTTGTTTTGAGTACTTGCCTGTATGTGTGCCTTCACTGTTTGTGCCAACCTCTTGTACTCCAGCTCAGAAGCAGTTTTGCCCTGCAGAGACCTACAACACAAGTGTCCCTGCTGCTGCCCACATTCGTCTTCAAAGGTGTAAAGAGCAGTCCTCAGTTTCTCCGTTTTCTCGGCTCAAAAGTGATATTTTTTCATGCTATCCTTTGACTGCATTCAGTCATTTTCATGACTTTATCTCCTTAGCCTCTTCTGTTATCGGTTTACTGGCATCACTCTGAATTTACTTATTCTCTTTTGTTGAATATATTCTTGGTTTTTTTCTGTTCTTTCATCTTCTGTGGAAGCTCTTCCAGGCTTGCCCTGTGGGGCAGTTTGACCCATGATGATCAACTCTCAGCTGGGCAGTCCTGCTCTTTCCCAGCCCCACCTTTCATGAATTTGACCACTTAATTTTGTCTTTTATCCTTTGCATCTTTGTGGCTTTTCTTGAGACTTTGGGATTTAAGCTGAGTATGTCAGGTACTGGATAATGGTGATGGAGGAGAGCTTTAGGTGACTCTGTTCCTTGGAGGAAATTTACATCCTTAGGAGTATTTTTTTATTATTTTTGGACAGAAAGGCTTGTTTCCAGCATACCTCCTGGGAAACTCCCATGCATTGCAAATTCTTCAGTTTTCAAAGACCTTCCATTCTATCCACACTGAAGAGAATATTGAAGAAAGACAGAGACAGAGGCAATTCCAGTGTTTCTCAAGAAGAATGCTTTTGTTTGCTCCCCATCCTGGCTCTGTGTAGATCCCAGCACCCCTCATTAGTTCCCTGCCTCTAATCCTGCAACAGCAGTTTTTTTCTCATATAGAACTTGTTCCTAGAACATTTTAAAAATAAAGCTCAATCTTCCCCAGCCCTCCTGTTCCAGTCAGTCAGTCTCCAGCCCGTAATGATGCTTGCGGTTGTTCCTTCTGAGGTGCAGGCATCTACAGAAAAAAGTTTAACTTTTCTAAATGTACTGGGATGCCTAAATATGAGTCTGGAAGAGATAGAGACTCAGTCTCTGCTAGCCTTCAGTTTGTGTTTCCATGAGTTCATCCTTCTGACTTCTGAGATTTTCCCAAGAATTTGACACAAAATCTTAAAGCTATTTCTTACTCCCTCTTTAATGAGAATGAAGTGGTAGATGACTAGCTAACTCCTTGTTTAGGGACACTGCCTGCATCTCTACTGCAACTATAGATGCCTTGACGTGCTTTTTCTTAGGACTTTTATGGGCATTAGACATATCAGGGGACCTTCCATTTTAGGGAGAAGGGATTTTTCATTTAGGATGAATAAGGCTTCATGGTGAAAGAGGCCAGGGTTACTCTTCAGTCACTGGGATAATATCCAGTTACCCATAAACAAAGAAGCAATATTAACCTTTACATCAATGATGAGAGGCAGCATATGTGATGTTTTCTCTGACAGCCATCTGACCTGCTTACGTATGTCTTGGGTATGAATACTAGCCAGCTAATGACTGCAGTAGCATTACGACTGCATCCATCTCAATCTGCTACCAGCCTTTACAGTGAGGTCATTATTTCTTGGAGATCCTTCATGTGAGATGCTGCTAGCATATAGTACTTGTCCCTAGGATTTAGTGTACTCACACACAAAAGGTCATAGTGAACTACTGAACATTTATAGGTATGGTCATGACTGTCTTTCCTTAAACACTAAACCTTCATTGATAGCTAGATTGACTGCAGTTCTCACCACCCTGAACCCTTGCTGACTTGCTGTCTCTACTACCAACTACTTTTTCCAGACTGGTGACATAGATGAAGCATGTGAACGTGTCTCTCCATCTGGCCTCTGTACCAGACCTGAAAAGCCAGCACCTGGGGTCACTGCAGCACAGCTCTGTGGCTCTTAAAAGGACTTCATGAGCCCTCTGCTACCATTGCCAGACAATATGCCAATGTAGCTGGCTTGTGTGTTGACTTTTGCTACTACAGTCTTAGAGAAGGTGTCATCTTCTGTTTGACATTATACCTAGTGCTTGGAGTTTATGAGATAACACAAATGGTCATATTCAACTTTTTAGTGAAATAAATGTTGGAGCACCAGAGAGAACAATATGTCATCATGGTGAACTTTGCAAAATTTGAGTAAATGATGGAAACAGGAATTAAAATAGTCACTGTGTGACTGTGTAATCTCAACATGAGAGCTGTATAACTTGATGCAACATCGGTTGAACAGCTCATTCATTTCTTAACAGTCAGAGGTACAAGTGATACTAAATTCAGTAGTTTGAAATAATAAGTAAATACAAATCCATTCTTACATTCCTACAGACTAGTGCTATGCAGGCTGTACAAGCATAACCCACATGTGTCACCATTCTTTTAAGAGAAATGAGGAGCATAGTGAAAGAAATCTTTGACTAGTTCAGCTATTACAATAATTTTTTTTTCATGAACTTTGATGCTGTTCTTGCATTGCCCAGATTTCTGATGAAAACAAAGGGTTAGAAACCTGGAACGTGCTTACCTGTTTATGAAAGACCTCTGACTTGGAGTACTGGGAATTTAAATCTTTCTTTGAATTTATGTAACTGTATTAGCAAAAACACCAACTGCATGTTTCTTTTCCATTGTGAATTTAGTTTTGCTTTCCATTTATTTCTTTGCTGACTGTTCATTTGCAGTGATACTTCAATGCGATGTTCATAATTTTGTCCAAATTGTCCATTGCAGTTGATTTAGGTAGTAAGTTTGTGGTTTGAAGTAATTGTTTAGTGTGAAAGGTAACACCCTGATACAAAGCAGAGCCTTGCTATTCTCTGTACACTGACGTACTTGATTTTCAATAGATCTAGGTATGAGACAAAAACAGTAAGTGCTTAAGGTGCTTCTAGCATAAAGACCAAAGACCAAAGCCTGATACAGCTAAATCCATCTGCATCTACTGAGGATGAGGTCTTATGAAAATGGTAGTAGTTTCTCGTAGGTTAAATAGATTGGACTCTGGGATGATTTTCACAGAATCATAGAATAACCAGGTTGGAAGAGACCCACCAGATCATCGAGTCCAACCATTCCTGTCAAACACTGAACCATACCCCTTGGCACCTTGTCCACCTGTGCCTTAAACACTTCCAGGGAAGGTGACTCAACCACCTCCCTGGGCAGCCTGTTCCAGTGCCCAATGACCCTTTCCATGACAACTTTTTTCCTAGTGTCCAGCCTAAACCTCCCCTGGCGGAGCTTGAGGCCATTTCCTCTTGTCCTGTCCCCTGTCACTAGGGAGAAGAGGCCAACTCCCTCCTCTCTACAGCCTCCTTTTATTTCCTTTGACTTATCTGTCGCCTTAAAACATCTTGTTTTCTCCCGAAACTGCTAATTTTTCATACCACAAGTCCTCTTATGACTTATTTCCTGTCTTCTGATCAGGATCAGTAGTAGTGCTAGTTTCATATGTGGGTTACAGTCCCTTGAGCAAGCAATGATGTGCCAATTCCCACTTTTTCTGACCCTGAAAAAAAATGCTTGGCCCAGAACCTGGAGGAGACTGGCACTCAGGTCCTGACAGTCTGGCACACTTAGTCCAGACAAACAGGGACAGCACTGGTAGGTTTGGGAGGTGGGTGCAGATAACGCAAGTGTTGTTCTTACCCCTTTACCTGGAGAATGAGTGCCTTGCTGCCATTGTTTTCCTGTGGCTTCATCATTTAGAAGCCTGCAATACTGGTTGTACTACAGAAAACAGTTTACTCCTACAGGTTATGGATCTGGTCTCAGTTATTCATGATTTTTTAATGGAGGTTTGTTCTCAGCTGCAAATCCAACTTAGTTTAGCACTTCAGACTTGTTGAAACAATATGTAGCTGTGGGAAGGAGATTCTTCACCAATCTCTAGTCTGTAAAATGACAAGTTTACTATATCAATAGTATTTTTCTTTCATTCTACAGTTAATACTGATTGTGATTGGCGCTATAACAGTAGTCTCAATATTACAACCCTACATCTTCCTGGCATCAGTGCCTGTGATAGCAGCCTTTATTGTGTTAAGGGCATACTTCCTCCACACTTCTCAGCAGCTGAAACAACTGGAATCTGAAGGTAGGAGCAGCAAAATTGGTAGACCTGTAAAACCACAACAAATCAATTGAGAAGTGATTTACCCTTTCACCTCTTCTTTGGCTTTTCTTTTGCAAGATGCCATTGTCTCTGGGAGCAGAACATGTACCTCCTTAAAGCCAGTACTGTTAATGATCCAGACAATACTGAGTGTTCTGCTGCCAAAGAACAATGGAGAAGACTTTTTTAAAGCTGGACTTCATAACCACTGCAGCTGAAAACAAATCAAGTCCTGACATACAGTTTTCTTGAGAGTAAATATACCTTGAAAAATTGTGGTCAGACTTGATGTGTGTCCTATGAGTTTGTTTCTGCATAAGAAAAAATTAGAATGGATATATCTTGATTGCAAGTAATTATTTCTGAATAAACTGTTTGACTAAATTTCCTTCCTCTTCCCTGTTAAGAGACTAACATGTTCCAAATAAAACAGAAAACCTTGTTCTGAAGTGTGAGTTTGCAGATTAGGCATTGTGACCTGGTTTTACAACAAACTGGAAGACCCTCAGCAAATCAGTCTTAAATCTTAAACACTGATGATCATCTTCCTTTTTACTTAAGTGTAACTTAAAAATACTTCTGAAGTTCCTCAGATGCAAATCTAAGTTTCTTTGGTGTTCATAGGGATCCAGCACTGGCTCACCACTTTTAATGTAATGCAAGATCTGCTTAAAATTATCATATCATAGGAATCCCGAGCATTGAAGTATTCTGTCTGGGCTAAAAAACCTTCATTCAGTGGAGTTATCAGAATAACAGGAATTCATTTTAGCAGGGGAGGAGCTGCCTTTCTCTTCTGGCACCTTACAGCAGGCCAGGAGCTTCCCCAAGTAGTACACTAACTATGAAGAATTAGTATGATCCCTTCCTGGCAATACACTGAATGGAATTTCAACCCATTCATGCACAAACAGTTGTTGTATATCCTGTGCTAGGATTACTTTAGTCATGTATTGCAACAACATATGTAAATTAAACAGTGACAATGGTTATACTGCTGTCAGTTAGAGCATAGGGCTGTGTATTTGCATTCTGGCAAAGGTATTTGCTTCTGAGTGTTTATGATATTTCTAATTTAAACACTTTACAGCTCGAAGCCCGATATTCACCCATCTTGTTACAAGCTTAAAAGGGCTGTGGACACTGAGAGCTTTTGGACGGCAGCCATATTTTGAGACCTTGTTTCACAAAGCTCTGAATCTACACACGGCAAACTGGTTCCTCTACCTGTCAACGCTGCGCTGGTTCCAGATGAGGATAGAAATTATTTTTGTTGTCTTTTTTGTTGCTGTGGCATTCATCTCTATCATAACTACAGGTATGGTAACTTTACTGGAGTACTTAAATGGAAGTTGTCTGCTTCTGTTTAACAGTTCAACTTTAGAAACTTCTGAGGGAAACAAATCAATCCAAAATTAACTACTGAATATTTTAAAGTTGTTAGCCGTGGTGTTCTAGTCAGAAATAGTCATTTCACAGATTCATATGTGTTGGGGAAAGGAAATTGAAATCAAGATTGCAGAAGACTGATTCTGTTCACTGAATACCAAGATTTAACTTTTTCTCTGCCAAACCAAGATCAGAGGTTCTAGTGCCAAAGCCAGTTGTTTAACCAATAAGACCTCAGTCCTTTGTGTCATTAACAAATCCATGTTTTCTCCATGAAATAAGAGAGAAGAGAATGTGAATAAGATACACGTGCTAATTTTATGATTTACATTGGCTTTTTATCTGCATGTACATTGAATGTGTTTTTCCTTTTACAGGTGATGGACCTGGAAGAGTTGGTATTATTCTTACTTTAGCTATGAACATCATGGGAACTTTGCAGTGGGCAGTAAACTCAAGCATAGATGTGGATAGTTTGGTAAGCATAAAAGGCACTGTGCTGTACTTCCTTTTGAGGAATTATGGGTGTTCAGTGAGTCATTTTCAGAACTGGGTATGGGGCAGGAAAGTTCCCCTTATACCTTCTATAGCAACCTACTGTCTTTGGCACAGCACAAAGTGAGTTTTCTATGTTCAAAAATTTTCCTGGACTAGAATAGGCAAGCAGCACATTGCATTTGAGGATTCACACTGCAGGTGCAGCAGTGATGGGAAAACATCAAAAAGGTATGGAATTGTTTTATTGCGATTATTTGTATTTATATAATATACCTTACTCCATCTTCTTAGCAGCTTTGCACAACAGATCATGATGGTTATTTTGTAGCTCCTTCCACACAAAATAAACAGAGATTTAAAAATCTCTCCTAGACTTCCCTGGGGGTCTTTTTCTGGTTTTGTCTAAAATAACCTCTAAGACAAGGCTTTGAAGTTGTACTTGTTTACCCCTTTAATGTGCATAGCTAGTCCATTAGTTAGGATCGACTTTAAAACAGAATGCTCTACAAGATTAACTCATCATTGCCTATTTTTTTAAGATAGGAGAAGCAGACAGGAAACTCATAAAATGGCATGTTTTTTCTTGCAGTTTTCATTTACCTTAGCTTAAATACATGAAGGTTTTAGATGTTACTTTTAAATGTAATAATTAATTCTCTCTTCACACTTCAGGCATTCTAGTATTTATTTTAGACAGAATTCTTGTAACAACGTACATTAGTCTTAAAAACCAAAATAAATTTCTGAGAGAAAATGATCTCCCACATCCTCTCATATCCTCTCAGAACCCTAGATTAGCTTCTTGAGCCAACCATTTCAGTACTGGAAAACAAACAGCTTTTACAGCCCATCTTGGAGACTGCTAAATCCTGATTAGCTGAACTGAGTTATTGTTTAAAAATCTATTATATAGTTGGGGCAGACAGTGAAGGAATATTTGCCAGATCAATGTGCTTTTTTAAATAAGTGATTCAACCACCCTCATCCTGAAGGAAATCTGTAAGAGCTCCAAAACTGGGAATTAACCACTTAAAACATCTAATCTCTTGTTTACACGTGTGGCTGGTGATAGTCCAGAAAGCTGATTGCCATTCAGGGACAGCAATTGTTTTATGCTGACTCTTTCTCTGCTCATTAGAACAACCTGTCTTGAAGGGCAAGCACTTTGTGGAACGGCTTTTTGCTGTAGCTGCAAGACATGAAGAACAGCAGTTGTGTAACTGATAATAAGTAAACATGCTGTTGGTAACATGTAATAATATGGTAATAAGTAAGCCTGCAGTGACAACAACGTTTGGTCAGTCAACTGTTGACTCTGTCTTAGCCTTGTGAGGCATAATGTAATCACTCTAACAATCTGCATAAGAAACGTGCACATATTGTACGGCTAAATTGAAATTGAAGGTGTTTAATGACAGAAGTAGAAAGTTTTACTGTAGGAAGCAGAAGGTACTGGACACAACAGTGCTTTAATAAACAATAAATTCCCCTTTTAAAAAACACAATGATGATAAAATGTCATCTATTAGTAGCAATAAGGAAGTAACTCTCTTTCCTTTGAAAAGAAAATCTGAAGTTGGTTCAGATGTTTTTGAGTACTTTTTTCTATATTAAGACAATGTACTGTACCAGAGCACGGGTAATGCTATATTAATGGTAGCCTACTAAGGTGCATCAATATAGGGGGATGCTCTGGACTCCTTTCAGCAGTGGGTGGCTGTCTAGCCCTGTCACGTGGATGTTCAGGTATCCCAGATGACAAACTACTAGATATGGCTGGCAGGATGGTTTTCCTGACATATAAAAGCTACTCCTGTGAATAAGCAGATAATAAAACTGCTTCACTGGATGATGCAGATGCATTGTTTCACAGTGTTTGTATTCTCTGCATTTAGCACTTCCCTTTTTAAAGTCTTTTACAATTATTTGGTTACAAATGTCCTGCAAAGGCTTGCATGTGTGCCTGACTTAAATAACCTATTTGTTTATACTCTATTTTCTCTCAAGGGGAACTCTGAAGCTCCCCACGGGACCATATTGACCACAACTGATACTTCACCACGTGTCTCCTGTTACAGATATGCATGCACTGCTCTAGATGATGTCACTCTGACCCTTCCTTGAGCAACTCTGACATCCATACTTACAGGCCTGCACACAATCATGCCTGAGTGTACAGCACAACTACAGGTTGCCAGCAGATAAGCAGGAGTTTTCTGCAAGTGGCTGCAACCCATGTCCAAAGACATAGCTGGTGTAATTAGTATATAACATTAAGCTCGTACTGAGTAGTTTTACAAGGCACGCAGGGTACAGGACATCAGTGAAATAAAGGCAAGCAAAAGGACAGGAAGGCAGAAGGATGGGGAATGAGGATCATGTGAAGAAGGAAAAAATGTACAGGGGGCAATATAGGCCAAACTGATGGGCAGGTGGCAAGTTTGACTTTATTCCAAACAATCTCCTTCTTGAGCTTTCTGTGACACTGGCATACACATTGAAGAAATCTGAGTTTCTAGCTTGGATTTTGTTTTTACATACGCAGATATTCTCTTTGAAGCACTTTCTGTTGAACTGGTTAGGCTCTAACTGAAAAATCCCCATTGTCTTTTAATACCCATAATGATTTTGTCATTTCATTCTTTATCTGCTCTGCCTTTTTTTTTTAGAAACCTACACCTATGTGGTCACTCTGACAGCTATCCATTGTTCCCTTTAAAGCTTTAAAGCTACCGATTAGGATAGATCTTTCCACTTTGATCATTTATACTATTACACTTTTAGCTGGTTTTCAGTCTTTATTTTTATCCCTCCAGGCAGTCTTATCTTTTTTTTCCTTCATAAGGAAATAGAAAATAAGTTTCCCAGTGAGTCCTGCTTTCACAGATAAGCACTGTCTAGTCCCAGTGGACTGTTTTAATGCTTTATAATGTCCTCCTTCACTAATGCATCCTGCAGTAGCAGTGTTACAACTCGGAAGGACAACTCCTTTTCTTAAGGAAGGAAAAAATGCCATGCTTTTACTGTTGCCAAGATTACTTATGTAAGGAGATATAAAAAGAATCCACCAAAGGGATATTACAACCACACTTGCTAAACCTTGCAGTGCCCCATGCTTACATCAAGGATGCTGAAGAATGAAAGTGGTGAGGAAGAGGACCAAGGCAAAAATTAAGGCTGTAAAAAATAATGGTGCTTTTACAGCTGGCTTTCATGCTTTTATTTTACCATGTTATTACTCCTTTGACCTTTTCAACTAGCTTTTTTTTTTGTTAATTTTTTAACTAGGACATGATTTTTAACTACTGTCAGCAGAAAAACTGAGAACACTCTTAATTTCCAAAGTTTAAGTAGACTTAAAAAAGAATTAGTTCACCATGAGAGCAGTGAGACAGTGGAACAGGTTACCAAAGGAGGTTGTGGATGCCCCATCACTGGAGGTTTTTAAGGCCAGGTTGGGTGGGGCCTTGGGTAACCTGATATAGTGGGATGTCCCTGCCCATGGTGGGGGGGTGGGAACTAAGTGATCTTTAAGGTCCCTTCCAACCTTAACTATTCTATGATTCTAAATACTTGGCTGTAAAATCTGCATCAGAATGACCGTTGATGACAGAGATATTGGTCATCTAGAATGGAACAGAATCAAGAAAACTCTGTTAGAACGTTTACTTTTCTGCCTGCAAACCAGTGGGAGAAAGAGCAAAAAATGCAGTCCAAGTTTGACATGAACTAAATATTTTATTTCTGCAGTTTGGAAGCAGGGTATCCATCCTATAAGTGCTCCCAAAATGTAACAGGAGAAGATGTGAAACCTCAGTAAAGCTTTATGGTCCACCTGCATTGACCCAGTTGTGCAGTGACTTACTGCACAGGGTTTTTTACAACATGAGCCATTGGACCAACCTCTCATAGGATCTCTCATTTGCACACTGCACTTTCAAGAGAGCATTTTTGGGGAGGTAGTGTCTTGCAATGTGATTGTTGAATACTACGTATGTCGGGTCTGGAGAGGGTAACTACTCTGTAGCAGATGACATAGGGCCTGATTAAATTAATTGTATTAGATTACTTGTAAAAGAATTACTTCTTCCACTTTCTGGAAATATACATTACACAATTCTATTATGAATTCTCCTTCAACATTAAGAAGAGTTTAAGTGATATTAATGAGAAAGTAAATTAAAGAATTTGCAATGTTATTAAAATACCAGCAAAATACAATTAGGCAGGGCTAAAAATAGTGTATTATGCTCTAGACATTTTTAGATGGAAGTAGTAAATATACTCCTTTATTCTAAAGCATTAGTTAAAGAATGTGAATATAGCAGGCACAGTGCTGATGGGAATAATGGATGTGAAACTTGCTGTCACCTACACTATTCCTGTCATTATGAATGACAAGATTTCTAGCTGTGAAAGGAAGAATGGATATCTTTGTAAAATGTTACTGACTTTTATGGTGCATTCTGCCCAAATCTAAGTTCTGTCATTCAAAAGCATCCTTTTGAATTGATATAAAGTATTAAGCTGTCTAAAATATCTGCATAAGTGATGTGACTGATAAATCTGTCAGGAGAGCTGGGATAGAGATTTGAATTTTTCTGCTGTGAAGGAAGGCTCCTTGTCCAGCTGGCTGCATAGTAAATTTTAGCTGTTTTGTAATGGTAGAATTTCTTGGGGAATTATAGGGAATCCTGGCCTTTGTGAATGTTCAGAGCTCTTGAAGAAGCCAAGAAGGACCTTCAATTCTGAAGTGATGCTATTTCTACATAGATAAGATTTCTGAAAATCTTACCATCACAGTGTACCATCAAAGCCTGATTAAACTCAATGCATAGTGCTTACTGTGGGAGTTACTATGGGCAGTCAATCAGGAAGAAAATTGGCAGTCTGATCCAAGGTCTTCCTGTTTGTATGAGCAAAATGAGATTACATTCATGTATCAACATGAGATGACTGTGCCTTTCCATCTTACACAGTGGTTGAGGTGGAAATTGTAGTTGATAGGCTTGGATTTAACATAAGTTTTGAAACTTCTGTCACAATTCCCTTTCAAGGTACTGAGATGTAAGCTATGATTGCAGTATTTGTTTGCATTGTATATACATTTGCTGCCATATGGAAAATCTGCCTAACAATATTTCAATCTGGATTGAAGAGCGGGAAGGAATGGTAGCACATCAAGTAGAGTCATTTTGCAGTTAAAAGGCAGTTAAACAAAGGCAGTTAAACAAAGTCATAGGTGTACAGAGGGTTTTCCATAATGCCACAAAAGAGAGAAATATTACAGGGAATGCAGATTAGAGAAAAATGCTAATAATAAGGCCCAGATATTCCCTGATTGGTATCTATGTACATATCAAACCATTTATTAATTTATTTTGCTAAATAATTTCTGATGGATAAGAAATCACACTGTCTTGTAGTTTACTGTAGTTTACATGGAACAAGATAGAGAAGAAAGACTGGACAAAATCAGAGTTAGACTTGCAAATGGCACAAATTGTGGAAAATGCTTGATCTGAGTTTTCAGTAAAAGGGCTGTGTTTCATCTGGGGAGCTGAAAATGGAACAGAACGTGGAAATGGGATTTACAATATCCAAGGTGGAAGTTATGTGCAAAAACTGACCTAGATGTGGGCGTATAGTTGAAGTACCTGAATAAGAATCCTAGTCTCCCTAAATTTCCTGGAGGAAAACATGCAGTACCTGTGAGTTAGTCCATCTAAAATCGGTCTTCAATTAAGTGTCATTAGGTTCTGCTGTTGAACATTTCAGTTAAACAGGTGAAACTGGGCTAGAACAATGCTGCCCCATGTGTTCAGGTGGGGTGAGACTGGACTTCTCTTCCCAGGGTGCGAGAAAAACTGGCTGAGAAGTTGGGAAACTGGTAATGGCCACTTCAAGTGAATCCACCAAGCTGGCCATGGTGGTAGCATGTGATAGAATAACAGCTGTCACTTTTGGTTAAGAAGGAGAAATGAGCAGTCATTGATGCCACCATCAGTTTGTTAGTCTGATGGCAGCAGTCTTTATAAACTATTTTGAAAAATTAATTGAAGATGCACTACTTACATGCAGATTGAATTCATCCAGGCCTGCTGACATTAGGGCTCCATCAGACTAACCTGATAACTGTGTTTGAAGATACATTTTCCAGACAAAAGTAATGTAGTAGATCTTATTTGCCTTTAGGAAAGCACTGACTGTGGCTCTATTTCAGAAATTATATAAATGAAGGAGATGAGGATTATTACAAGAACTGTAAACTAGTTAATGAGTTGCACAGAAAGGAAATGGTATTAAACTGCAAGTATTAAGCTATAGGGAGGCTACTCAACAAAGATTAGATTTCATTTTGCTGGTTTTTTAATACTCTCAACCAAGAAAAAAAAATTGTATTGAAGAAATCTGCCAAAGGCACAAAGCTGAAAGGCAGTGTTAGCATGAAGGATGCTGGGAGCTGAAAGGTATCAGATGACCTCAAATGGCAGGTATAAAATAGATTTCACTAACCAAGGTGAAAGGCATGAATTTAGGGACTGCTAAGAATAACCTCTGTTGAAAATAAGGATCTTCTCAGTTAGAAATGGCTAAGACGGAGGAAAGCTTGGCTGACCACTGCTCAGTCAGAGGGTGACTGTAAGATATAACTGTGAAGAACAGACGATATGATCCTAGGATGTGTTATTTAATATGTCCCAAATACATATAGGAAAATATCGATGCCTTTGTACAATGTTCTTGTGAAACATTATCCAAAATGCTGTGTCTGATCAGACAGGAAAGATTAATTTGAACTGGGAAGAGTTCTCCTTTGGAGAAGGAGAATGTATGTTACGAAAGTGATTTAAAGTGGGATTTTCTTTAGTCCCAGAGAAGAAAGGATACCTGTATCTAAGGCAGTCCTCCATAAATTAATTGGGAAAGTTACTAGGAAAAAAACTATTTAGAATTTAAGATTACTACATTTAGAAGAACAAACTAGTCCATAGAGTTAAAAATGTTTTATGGCCACCTGAACAGTGAAGTTCTAGTGAAGGAGATGAATTAACTGTTTATTAGTTGACCCTTGACACATTTAAAAAAAATTAAAAAGGAAATCAAGAGGCTCGCTTCTAGTCCCATGCTCCTTTGAAAATTCATCAAGCCTGCTACTAGCAAATTCTGTCTGAAGTTTATGAACTACAGGACTTCATTAATTCGCCTAATATGTATAATTACGGATATAAAATAAATTTTCTTGTAACTTGCTAGTAATATTTTGGTAAAAACTATAGATAATATCTCATAAATACTCAGATGCTTATATCCGATGATTATTACTCTTTACTTGATGCTGCTGCTTTACATCTTTCAAATTCCACACAATCTGATAATCTTTGGAGATCAATCATTATTCAAGGAAATTCAGTTTTTAGGTTGGGCAACCTCCTCCCAGAGGAAGGATTATTTTCATGATCATGTTTTGTTTTCATAAATACAGGTCACCTATGTTTTTCAAAATACATTTCTAAAGGTAGAAAGAGCTATTGTGTCCATTTGAAAAGGAAGCATGTGGAGTCACATGCTGGACTAATGTCAGTAGTACAACAGAAACTAGAGATCTATACAAGAAGCATTCTAACTTTCAAAATTATATCATGGTATAATTTACACAGAAAAAAGACTCACTGTTCTGGCTAGGAATTATGAATAATTTGATTTGATTTAATTTGTTTTGGTAGCTAAGTATTAATTCTAATTAGACTATTGTTTGTTTTGATTCATAGATGCGATCTGTTGCACGAATATTTAAGTTTATTGACATGCCAACTGAGGAGATGAAAAACCTTAAGCCACAGAAGAATACCCAGCTTTCAGATGTCCTTGTAATTGAAAACAGGCATGCGAAGGGGGGGCAGAGCTGGCCGTCAGGGGGCCAGATGACTGTGAAGGACCTGACGGCCAAATACGGCGAAGGAGGAGCTACTGTGTTAGAAAATATTTCCTTTTCAATAAGTTCAGGACAGAGGGTGAGACACTACTTTTGTTATGTTGATCTGACTTTTATTAAGCTGCACTATAGAAGTGTCGTTGTAAACCCATTCATTGTCTAAAGAGTAGATTGGATTCAGTAATGTTTCATAAAGGAAACTGTCACAACACAAAGTAATCATATAAAGCAGCTGAAGAGCAGAAATGTCTTGAGTCTCTTCTTAACAAGAACTCACCTATGGTATTATTTGCTACAAGCCAAAAAAAAGGCAAGAAAATTCTGTGTCTGTTATCCTAGAAGTCTTGAGGCTATTTACACCTCAGTGGGGAATTTTGCTGGCCCTGAGGAGCAGAATATACCAATAAAGTACATAGGCAGAAGTTCCCCAAGTTGTAGTCCTTTGTGTGAAGTTGTCTGCCTTCTCTTCCAGAGGAGAAGGAAAAGCGGTGGTAAGTGCAGGTGCTGGGGTCACTCTGACCCAGGTGGAGCAGGGCATGAAAGAATACCGGCTGCTGTGCCAAGGGTAACATATTGCTGGCTCCAGCGGCAACAGGGAGTTGTTGGTGCTGTCTCACCTGTTCAATGAAGGCTCCACGCCACCCTGAATTATTGTATGACAATCCCTAAACAGCTCTATTCTTCAGAAGACTGACAAACCTCTATAATTATTCCTCCTGTGTGTTTGGAGTGGCATTCAAGAAACAGCTTTAGTTTCAGGACAGCAGTTAGGCAAGATGTTTAACACTTGGCTTTAAGTTCATTCGGAAGGATTGTCCTCAAAGGGTGGGAGATAAAGCTTGCACCCCTGTAGATGAGAAAACAGTTTGAGTGCCATCTCCCTGGCCATACCACGAGGCAGCTCTTTGCTCCTCGTTTACACAGCATCTGTCTCTGCCAAGTTTGGTTTACCTGAACTGAATGTTTCATCTGCTAAGTTTGAAGGCACTGAAATTTTGAAACTGGGGGTGTGGGGCGTCTTTCTGTAGCACCATCCCAAAACTGCTCTTTCTTTGGAAGAGAGGCACCTGGAGCGTGGAGTTGTGGGTGCTGCTGCAGTCTGTTGGAATTACTTCCTGGAAAATGCCTTGAAGCAATGGAGTATGGAAAATGAAAGATACTTTTATCCTGTACAGAGTCAGGGCAGAGCTGTTGAAAGTGTGCTCCTTAAACTGGAGAGGATTTGTCACTGCTCCATAGGAAATTGTGTAGAGCAAGCAGGAAAGGGAAGAACTCTCATCTGCTGAGGGTGTTGGTGCAACACAGTGCAGCGTTTTGTTTATCTAGTTCCAAAGCACTATTAAGGGAGGCATGCCAGGCAGCAGGAGGAATCCTTTCTTCACGTTCATGTATATATTGTCACCCTACAAAGCAGCCCATGCTCAGACAGGACAGCATTAGCTGTGTAAAACCCAGCGGGCTGGAAGGGGCAGTATCTCAACATTTGCTGTTGGTTACTGCAGATATTGCTTGTTCCAGTGACAGGTCAGTGCAATCCCACAAAGGAAACACAATGTTAAAAAAGACTGCCTTGTATATTGTGTTTCTTCCCACCTCTTGCATTGCTGCTTGGCAATGGCAGCATGCTGTGACCCAGCCCTGGGCCCAAGATATCCAACTCCTCTGATCGTTTTATCAGTTAGGCCCTATATTTTGAATTACATGGAAATGAAGTAGCTTGGGAGTGTGATTCAAGTATGCTTCCTACCTGGTTTTAATCTGCTGGTTGGGGTTTTGCAGAAGAGGGTTTCATAGCAAATGAAAGGAGAAAGGCATGAAGAGCTGAAGTAATCAATGCAAGATAATATATAAGCAAATTTCTTTTCTTCAACTAAGAGTAGGCTAACAGATCTTTTTACTTAGTTAATTGTAACAAAATAAAGAAGAGTCTGGCCCAGTGTCTCATTCAGCCCTTGCTGTAGGATTTTATCATTCCCAAATGAATGACATTTACTGTCCCATTTGAATTTTTCTCCACTACTGAGATCTCTTAAGTGTTTCTGCCTTGGTCTGTGGTTAATATGTGAGCAGTATTAAGTGTTTGCTTTTATGATTTGCATTGCAGGTGGGCCTTTTAGGAAGAACTGGTTCAGGAAAAAGCACTTTACTTTTTGCATTTTTAAGACTGCTGAATACAGAAGGGGATATCGAGATTGATGGAGTCTCCTGGAACACAGTCAGTGTGCAGCGATGGAGAAAGGCATTTGGAGTGATTCCTCAGGTAACAACGTTATACATTTGTATGCTTTTATTTTCATTGGTTCTATATCCATATATGCATAAATATCTTTAAGCTAGAAGTTGTTTTATATAAAGCAACAGAAATAAAAGGCAAGGATTTTGTGAGAAAGGGAGTGGGATGGATGGATGGGTGGATGGATGGATGGATGCATGCAATGATTTGCCTCAAACTCTACCTTTTGAGGGTTTCTATGCCACTCACACAAGAACTCTTCCAGAAATGGGAAGGTGTATCACTCTCAAACAGAAGTGTTTGCAACTTGGCTGTCTCTGCACCTCTGAAACATTTTGCGTGTAGTTTCAAAATGAGAAAAAAAATATGATCAGTGGTGTTTTCAACCAGTTTTCTTAAAGCCCTCCATCATGTATTACGGTTAATGTGAATACTATACATTGCTTGTTTCCCCTGACAAGCCAGAAGCAGAATTACTGTTTTTCCTCATATTTTACTAGACCACCAGCTGATCCCCAGCTTGGGCTCATCACTTTCTTTGCTGTCACCTCTCATTACCATGTCATGGTGCATGTATAAAGGAGCACTTCATGTTATTTATTTTTGCATACGAGAAGCAATACCATTTCTGAGATGAAACAGAAAACAGGTTCTCACTTGGGTTTAGGCATTCTGGTATTCTTGAATAACTGGAACAAGAAAAATAGTCTAAGGAGGAGAAAACAATTAATCTTAGGGCTTCTGAGTCCCTTGCCAGTGTCCTCGCCACTAAACATTAGTTAGAGCTGTGAATTATCTGTCTCAAAAATGAACTTCATGGTCTGCATGAAGTAAGGCTAAAAGGTGATCACTTTCTATAAAAGGAGGAATGAAAACTAATGTCATGAACCGCATCATTTTAATGCCATGGGGGTTTTTTTTGTTGTTTAAAGCTGTCAGTCCTTCCAACAAAACAGATACAGGAGTAACGTGTATTTGCCCATTTGCCTTTAAAGCTATAGTTCTTCAGCTGGATAGTTCTTCAGCTACTGAACGTTCCCAGTCTTTTCCACAGCAATATTCATTCTGTTGGAAGTCTTGTGAGTGTGGCAGAGTAATTTATGTACCAGTTGACTACAGTCTGTTTCATCAGGTCAGTTGTGGTGCTAGGAGGCAGAGGGACACTAGCTGCAGAACTGCCTGCAACACTGCAAGGGGACATGCAGTCTGTCTTACCTTTGTCCATCCTTGAGCAGTGACTACTTGCCTTAGAGACTGATAAGTGTGGTTTGATCTGCGATCACCCTGCTTGGCCCAGTGAGTGAGTGAACAAGGATCTCCTTTTGACTGCTGTTAAACCCTTCTAGTACTATTCCTCCGGTCCCATCCCCACTGGAAAGGAGTTGTCAGATGCTGTCTGTGCAGTTTGGTTTATTCCCAGATAGTCAAGTGTCTTAGAAAGGTGGTAAGCTACAATTAACACATGTGGTATAATGCTGTTGTGCACTGACTGTGCGAGCCCCTTCAAAATAGTTGGAAAGACTTTGGAACATCCAGATGATTTAACTGAAAAATACGCTGTCAGGGTTGCATTTCCAAAATTGTGTTTTCTTTTCCATAACCTTCACAGCAGAGCAGAGGTCTGTCTTCGCTTTCGCCTTCCACTTAGTATGTAGGCTAAATTCTGCTTTTTACCACAATACAACAAAACAAACTAATTATATTGAAGTCACTGATACGATTGTCACTCGGTGCCTGTAGTCACTCCTGATCTATTTCAGTGTCATGGTTGCCAGTTTTAACTCCAACTGAGCTGTTCCTAATAACACTCTCTGGGCTTTGGTAGCTGTTAAAAGATGCTGAAATGTCCATGCTGGAAACACCATGACTTTGATTTTGCAAGCACAAGAATGACTGAATTTTTCTATTTAAGGACCAGTTTTCTGTTGTGATAGATTCCCTTTCAAAAATGTTATCCCACAGTAGCTCAATTGGCATTTATCTAAAGTAGACATGCAAAGAAAGCACAACTCTCTCCTGTTTATGCATTCTCACAACCATGCTCTGAAATTTCCTCAAAGGCAACAATTTTTAGCGTTTTCACCTTGCCAGACCAGAGGTTCTCTTTACTACCAAGTTACACGTCCAACAAAACAGAACCAAGAGAGTGGTGGTGAGTCCACTGGTAAGATTTGCTTCTTGCCTGAGCCCTACTCACAGCCTGGTTGGTCACACACTGCCTCCTGAGCTGAGGCTTGCTTGGCAAGCTGCCGCTTGACATCTGACCTGTTGTCGTTCTTTCTGTCCTCTCTTCACCATTTTCACGTCTATTCCTGTAAACTTTTATTTATTATTGCTGATTCAGTTCTGTGGCATAACTGTTGCTTGCAAGTATGAAAAAAGTCACCTCAGATTGAAGCAACCGTGCAGTGAACTGCAAATGCAGCAACATCTGTTTAGTTTGGAGGACAGGTATGTCATACAGCTACCCTCCAAAGGGTGGCTGTATAGGATGAAAGATGATTTTACCAGCATTAGTTATGTCTCCATTGGGAAATTTTCCTACTATAGCTATACAGCCAAGTATAACTTTCTGTATTGGAAAGAGCCTCCTTGTCTCTCCCGTAGTCATCCCTTTGCTTTCACACCCTTGTTCCTTTGGGATGTGGTTGCCCAGCTTTCCATCTCCAGCGAGAGAGGAAATGTAAGGACTGAAGAGAGAACTGAATGCTTGGTAAGAAGTAGCCTCCTTGCCCCAGTGAAAATTATGATTAATAATTCTCATAGCTGAGAACTCACTATGGAGTCAGTAATGTTGTAGAAAACATTCTGCAACCATCAGCAAAATGTGAGAGGTATTTATCAGACAAGCAGTGTAACTTGCCCTTCTGCTAGTGAGGTGCATTGTTAGTTCATTGTTAAAATTACGCATCTATTTCAGTTTGGAAGTCCGTGATACATGGATCAGTGCTAAAAAATCCCAGCCCTCCATTCTCTGGAAGGTCAAGGGAGTTGCCAGCCTGTTTGCATGCTTCAGCTCGCAGCTCCTGTCCCAAAGCCTTGCCAAAGAACTGCACATTATGCCTCAAAAGGTCCCACATTCACAGTGAAAGTTTATGCCAGCACTTTACTATCGTGAAAGAAAAATTGTGTATGCTACCCTGCTTTTCCCAGCAGAACAAAGGGAGCCTTTTGTACTTTGCCATTTACCTACAGATTCAGAATAAAAAAAAAAAACACAAAAAAGCCTTTCCTTTCCTGTGAGGGTGGCCTAGAGCAACTCATGGATATTCACTGTCTCCAAGAGAAAAAGCTTCACTAAGAAAAGCAGAATGGAGCTCTACCTGAGGCATGCTTCCTCATGAAAACTTTACAGTGCTCTCCTGCCCTTCCTTTTCCCTGCGTTTCCAGATTTATAAGAAAAGAAGTGCTTGTCCTCATGAGAACTTCATTGATATGCGCCTGCATAGCATACACAGCATCCTAACACACTGTTGTCTGTTCCATGGAAGCAATGCTGGAATGGCTTGCGGGTTGGTCAGGGATCACGCTGAGCTGGAGCAAAGGCAAACCCCTGCTTCTTTCAGTATCTCAAATCCAGCTGTCAGCACTTTAACAGTGGTGTGAAGGGGTAAATCATATAAAGCGCATTTCCTGGAGCGCCCACAAGGAAGTTCTTTCCTGTAGCTCCTCACACAAGGCACTTTATGCTGCTATTACAGGATGTTTGTCATTCTCATGCAAAGCAATTGCTCCAGCAATAACAGCCTATTTGAAGTACAATCCCAGCCCAACATGCCTTCTTCCTGGGCAGTCCTTTGTGATGCTTCTTCTGCAAGAGCTTCCCCACCAGGTTTCCAGGGTGAGGAAATCCAGCTGCATCTGGTTTCAACACATTGAAGCACACTTGCATACAGGTCCTAGTGTCATTGCATCTTGAATCATTTAATGGAGTCAAATTGAGAAAATGCCCTTAGAAATTTGGCTTTGAATGTAGAACAGAAGACCTGAAGTAAATTTTCCATTAAAATAAATGATGAGACATGCGAGACCCATAAGGTGCTGCTAGCTCAAAGGAAGGAGATGACTTCTGATGTCTTCTGGAGTGTTATTCCACTGCATCCTGGTGGATCTCACACCATTTTTTACTTGTAAATAATCCGTATGGATTTGTGTGGGCGTCAAGCTTGGGATGAAGAATAGGATCACTACAGTTTGTGTGACTGACAGCTGACAAAAAAAAAAAATCACTTTTGTACTTAAGAAGTGAAATTCTGCAAATTTTATATTGTAGTTCCAATTTTTCAGTAGCCATCTCCTTTTTTCATTATATCTATTTGTTTCTCTACCTCTTTAATCACCTCTCATACCCTTCAAGGCTGTTCATTTTCAGAGGTTGCACGGGTGGCTGTTCAGCAGCGTGCCAGGGCACTCCTGCGCAGTGCAGTCTGCTAGGCACTGCCGCTTCCCAGAGATGGTCCTGCAGAGGCTGAGTTCCTGCAGGGCATCGAGATGAGTCTGCATCGCCATAGCAGGGAGCATCTGCTGCACCAGATCCCGTGCACAGAACACCTGGGGATATTAATTAACAACCCCACATGCTCATTTCAGGTAGTATAAAGGCTGTTTCCTGCATGGTGGATTCAGTGCTGCTGGGAGCACAGCATTTGTGTTTGCTGGTAAGCTCTGTCGGAGGCAGAGGTTTTAGCATCTTCAGGAGAGAGAGGACATTATAGAACTGGTCCCCAAAATACTTGCAGATCCTCATTTTCCCATGTTCTTATTCACGTCTCAGTTTTAATGTTAATGTGGAGTCCCTAAAGGACACTTAGGAAGACAAAACCTCTAATAACCTAATATTAAAGCATTCACATAGCAATTTAATTTTATTTTATGTTGATATTGTTACTATAATACATACAAAGCGGAGGAGGCTACATGGAGATCATCTTGTTACTCTAACTTCTCTCTATTCCTGCAACCTGCAACAATGGTTCCAGCTCATATTGCATTTGCTTTCCAGCACTGGGGCATATAGGAAGAGGGATCCACACATTTGGCTAAGATCCTGCACACGGGTTGCCTTTCATTGCAAAACCAGCTACTCATTCCTTGGCAGCCTCTTGACAACTGATCGTTTACTCTTTCGTACACATTTGCTTGGATTCTACAGGGTCTTGGTTCTCCACATAATGCTTAAGAAGCTTATCACCATGAGCTGTGCGTATCCAACACCATAACCAATACACAAAGACTCTGTCCACTGAGGGGGTTTAATGCCCTTCAGAGGGGATAATTTACAATATTTGGAGTGGTCAGGATGTAAACATGACTGTACTTATATGCCTGAGTGTTTTGCTTGTGGGTGGATGTTTATTTGTTCTACAATCACACGCATTATCATCCTGAGTGAATTTGAACAAGTGACTAAGAGGGAAATGGTTCCAGATTTGATGTGTTGCACCAGGCATCCATTCCCCTTTCTAGCACTATTTTCTACTTCTTCTGGATTTATAAGGATCACACAAGCCCATGGGATTAAACTTCAGGGTTTTCTTCACTTGATACTTAAAGCTTTTAGGATTTTGGGCATTTTGTTTTCTGCTTCTTTTTATATGGACTCCAAACTGCCCACGTCTTACATGGTGTTTACTCAATTGAACTCTATGTGGTTTCTAATGAGCTAGGAGGAAGGAGGTGTTGAAGTGGAGGGAGAAATACCAGTATTCAGAACAATGAAATATTTACTTTGTGAACAAAAAGAAGTACTTTTTGGAATACCTTTTTTATTTGGAAGCACAGTTATGCGGAATAATAGCAGTTTCTGAAGAAAGTAGTACCCTTTATTTCCCTGCCAGCTGTACTTCAGCAGGAATCTTATTCAGCCCTATCTTCTTTAAAACTGGTTTGTTTAGTTAACTATTCTTTAGCACTGAGAAATGAAAACACCTATTCCATTAGTTAAATGTATGGTGCTCAGACCCACGTCTGACACTGTTTCCATAGCGTTATTTCCACCACACCCACTACTTGTAAGAATCTAATCCTGCTGCAAATAAGTCACCTCGCTTATGCCACCTAACCTGTGCAGGGCATGGGAAAAAGGCTGCACTGCACTTCACTGAAGCATTCATTGTTACTAACAGTCATGATTATAAAGGAAGGAGTCCACTCTTCCTCCTAGTCTCTGTTAGAAGTGGACTTCTGGCTGTGTGGACCATTGCTTCCACTGCAGCTTGGTTGGTGTGTTACTGGCAGTGCAGTGAAGATATCATCCCATTTAAATGCACCCCAGTGACTGCCGGGCACCACAATGCAGCTGCTTTTCTCCTCGGATCTCTTGAATAAGATACTTCCTTGTTTCTTAAACCAAAGAATTTATTGTCAGTAGTTTACATCTCTTAATAAAGCAAATTAATTAAAGTAATTTATTTTAACCTGCCACGTTTAAACTTTTAATTAATCATAATTAAATGATTAATGTAAATGTAGGTATAAATCACTTTGAAATCTGTTGAAAGAATGCCCAGTTCCCAGGTTAGGTCAGGTGGAAATTGTGGTAGAGTGGCCAGACTGGGAAAGTACTTGCTAAGTATATTCGCTCAGTCATTTTCTGCTGGTACAGTGAGTCCTTCACTGCTTTCAGTAGCGTTAGGCTACCAAGATTCCACAAAATTATGTGGTTTGTGAATCACTGGTGTTTCAACACATTTTCTTTGAATAAATATTTTCTTTAAGAATACAAAAGAGAAGAAAATAATTGTCTCAAATCTTTCCTCTTGGTGTTTGTCCTGTTTGTACAGGGAAAGGGCAAGCAAATGGTAATATTTCTCAACAAGGCACATTCTTTGAGAGCAAGTTCTCCCTGCTGCATGCAGGTGCACCTCACAGCATAGAAAGCAACAGCTTGGTTTTATCTCATAAGAAATATTGTGTAAACTCATTGTCCCCTGAAGAACATAATTTCCACTAGAATCTAACACCCCCACCCTATGTAAAAGGAGAAAAAATGCATGTTTAATTTTGCCTGAGAGCCACAAAACATGTATGTAAGGGAAATTCATTTTAATCTGCTTGCCTACACTGATGAGAAGAGTGGAACTGAGTAGTAAACTTCAGTTCATGGGCCGTACCATCTGTCAGGGAAGTCTTGTATGAGAGTGGGTTGTCACTGAATCAGACATGAGTCAGGTCGTTCTGTGTCACATTTCAGTGAGGTGACAGTGAAAGAGAGAGGTAAAAATCCCCTTCCAGACAGGACTTGGATGTGGTGAAATATTAAGTGACAGAATGATGCTGATATATATTTGGCTACAATTGGTTATAAGAAATAAAATTCATTGGTGAAAATCAACTTGGGACACTGTCCCTGAATAGCAACAAATAGCTTGGTTTTCTTTGTCTCAAAGTAAAATTGTGGGAACAAATACTTTGGGTTACTTTATATATGCTTTACAAATTAGACTCCTTTATGCAGTGTTTAGAGTATCTACTTACATGTGTCTGTATATCTTTTTTCTCCTAGAAAGTGTTCATATTTTCTGGAACTTTTCGGATGAATTTGGATCCTTATGGGCAGTGGAGTGATGAAGAAATATGGAAAGTTGCAGAGGAGGTAAAACTGTTCAGTGTTTACAGCAGAGTGCAGTATAGGTCAGATGATTGTCATATGTAACGTTTACACAGAATCTTAGAAAAAAAAGGGCTGAGGGAAGATAATGCTATGTTATAAACCATGGGGTTTTATTACCTAATATAAGGATTTTATCAGAGATTGGAAAAAAAAATATATAAACAGCACAGTCTGGATTATGTATACAGTAATTTAGTGTTTGTGAGGTTTTATGTTTGGCTCTGGTGGGTAACCCTAAGAGAAAAAAAGTGGAGGATGCTGATACAGCAAAATGTCCTGTAAACTTTTCTCATTTTAATGTTTTGCCAAATACATGAAATCACTGGAAGACATCTTTATAGCAAAATGTGTAAAGATGACAAGTAAACATTTTGGAAACCATAAAAAAGGGAAACATGTCTGGGGCCTGTCCTAGAAATAAGACTGGTGTTGTCACAACAGGAAATTTTTATATTCAGCTTAGAAAAATCTTCCCATGATATATTTTCTAGTTATTGCTATTCTCAGGCCAATGTAAAGCCAGCTGAGAAGGAGCACTCCCTGACACCATGTTATGTGCTCCTTGTGTCACAGGCAACTGCCTCTTTCATGGAAAATAAGTATTATGGAATATTAGATTTTAGGAATGTGAAGGTTTTCTTCTAATTTTAGGTTGAGGTTTTAGTAACATTTTTGTTTTTAAATTCCCAAATTTATAAGCCAGAGTTTTTACAGTTCTGTTTCTATTTTCAGCTAAATCACCTGCATTATGGTTTTCAGGTGCCACCTATTGGTTCTGAAGGTGCTTAATATGCCACACATGGGTGGGTAATTCCCAGAGAAAAGGCAGATGAGAGTTACGAGAGGGAAAGGGCTGCACCCTGGAAAGTAGTTTTCTCTTTCCGAGGTGGGGATGACCTAATTAATAGAGATTCAATAATGAATTGGTGCCATTTTCCTTGTTCAGAACAAGTCTCAAGTATCAGAAAATGCTTACAAGCGTGAAACTTAATCAGGAAGCTTCCTCCTTTCCCACCCAGGAGGTTAACCCTGTCTCTGCTCCCTTTCTTAGGTTTATTTAGTTTCTTCTGTATATGTTTGGAAAAGGGGGAAGTACACACTTTCAATGGGTAATTTGCTGACAAGTAAAACCATCATGATGTTCTTGGTTAGGTGATATGACAACAGCTTTTCAGCCAGTCCTAGCAGAGGCAATGAGGTGCTCGCTGTGTCGTGTTCCTATACTTCTCTGAGCCTGGGGAAAAAAAATGGAATTATTCTGCTTTTGAGGATTGTTTTCGCTGTGTGCATGAATCAAGCCTGGGGCTTCAAAGAGCTAAATCTTACTTACATCTGCATGAAAAAAAATTTTTGAAGTGTTTATTGTTAAGGAGCTTGGCAAGTCCATATGTGTGATACTGAGGTTTTCATTGCACAGGCAAGAATGCAAAGCACATAGGGAAGAAAAAGAGTTGTAGGACTTTTTAGTAGGAGTGATGGGATTGTTTACGAAGTTCATGCTCTTGAAATCAGGCTCATTAGTGGCAGTCAGTATAACTTGGGGAGCACAGTGCAGAAAGAAAGTTAACTGCCAGCTTATCCCCCTGACTCATATTGGCTGCTGAGGATTTAGTGAATACTTTACAGATCAGCATCCACTTTTTATCCTCCTCAAGATCAGCTATAGAGAGGAAAATGCTGTCTGAACTTATGTCAGATGTTTCACTTTTTATTGCCCTTATATTGTAGCACCTCAGCCTGTCAGACATGTCACCTTTTGAGGCTGAGTTTTACTTTTGCAGTCAGCTATCTGGACCCTGCAGATACATGGAGAGATCTGTGCAGTTCTAAGAGGAAAGCACCTTTTCCAGCCATTAGTTTCAAAATTTCATTAAATGCACAATATGTGTTTAGAAGAGGAATGAGAAGAGACCAGTGGCCTTAGTTTGCTTATAAATAAAAGTATGAACTCTTCAGAAACGTGACAGACATACCTGCATCCCCCAGTTTAGTATGATTTCATGTAAAATGGAAACACAGAGGAGGAATCCCTTTTTTTTTTTTTTAGCCTGGAATGATAATGGATTGCAGATCAGTAATGTTTCAAAAATCCAGGAGGGGCTCTTCATAGGCCGCTTGGGTTGCGTTGCGTTTTTATAACATCTTTTGGAGCAGTGCAACTCATCTGTTTCCTAGTTCTACAAAAGCATCTCTCTAAACACTACTGATTAAGCCAAGGTTGGTTCAGACCTAAGGGAGATGCAGAGCTTTGCTTTGAGGTGTTCAAAATTCATTTCCCAACAACAGCAGAAAGGAGCACTGGTAGAAACAGTCAGAAAATGTCTCCTGAGCTGGATTCCAGTTTCTGGTCCAAGCAAAGCAGCTTCACTTGGCACAGGCACCTCTCTCAATCTTTTGTGACCAGTGCTTGAGGGAAGCCTGTGATGCCATTGATATGAACAAGGTGTGCAGAGCCTTTAGGGCAGCAAAAGGAGCAGATGGAAATGCTCTCAGAGCCAGAGTCAGTGGCCAGGGGTGACCTGGGCTATTTTCTCTGTTGCTGTAATGTTGCATGTGAATTTTGATAATTTCTTTTTACCCTCCTAGTAACCAAAGAGCCTTGGTTTCTTTTCAAAAATTGCTTTCGTTAACATTACCAATGACATATATCACTGCTGGGTAAAAAGTTTCAAATGCATTGCTCTCTCTACCCTGCGAACTCGGAATCTTTTTGTCAAAATTCCAGAAGTCATTGTATGTGACAAACAAATGAAGCATTAACTTTCAGCTTCTCAACATAAATCCTTGAGTATTGTAAGAGTCAAATATTTCAGTGCTTTTCACATCATCCAACTACTGGCTTGTAGTCTTTATAGGGCAGATTCTACTTTTCAGCAATTTATGTTTTCTCTTTGCTGTCAGGAATGAAAGGTGAGGAAATTGAAGGCATTGGTTGCCGTACCCACAGTCATCAGCTGTAACTGGATCTCACCGAGCTTTCCTGTCCTTTTTGTTTCTGGCAGGTTGGGCTGAAGTCTGTAATTGAGCAATTTCCAGGCCAGCTTGATTTCGTTCTTGTGGATGGAGGTTGTGTCCTCAGTCATGGTCACAAACAGCTGATGTGCCTTGCCCGCTCAGTTCTCAGCAAAGCTAAAATCTTGCTGCTCGATGAACCAAGTGCTCACCTGGACCCTGTGTACGTTTTGTTCATTTGTTCTGTCTTCTAATATGAAATGAGAAAAATCAGTGAGGCAGCACCATAGAGAGACCATTTGTAATTTGTCTAGTCTGTTACTAAACTTGATTTCAAGAACACATTAGCAGTGGAGGATCAGGGATGCCTATTTACAACCTTATCTTTGTTGCCGATAACTACTTTCCCAGAAGAAGTGCAGCACGCTGAGACACTGGAGTGTTGGTGCCCATGCACATGAGCTTCACAACATGCTGCTAAACTATTATAAATACCGTCAATAAAGTTATGAGCTGTGCTGGCATGCACATTGCAGTCTAAATGGGGATGCTTGTCTGCCTTTCAGAACATCCCAAGTCATCAGGAAGACTCTGAAGCACGCGTTTGCCAACTGCACCGTGATACTTTCTGAACACAGGCTGGAGGCAATGCTGGAGTGCCAGCGATTTTTGGTGAGCGTTTCTGAGTCTCGCATACTGTCGTTTCATTACATTTGATGAATGTGGGAAACACACCAAGCAGGATTGATGAAGTTGGTTGGGTTGATGGGGTCGTTCAAGGCAGCTGAGCAATCTAGTTACCTGAAAAAGAGCAACAGGCTCCTGCTTGCTCTTTCATATGAGCTACCATAAACATCTCTGTTCAGATGAGCTGAAACACATTATGAAAGACCTGGATTCCTCCTTTCAACTAGGACAGTTTTGTAGGTTACCAGGGCTGCTGAGCCTGGTGCCTTGTCTTGATTTGCTCTGGACATCTAGAAAAAAATCCCAGCATCTCACAGAGCTTTACCATTGCTCACGCAGAAGCAGCTGCACTTGTTCTTCACTAACTGGAGGCTCCACATAGTGGAGGGATTTCCTGAGAAAACATCTAATGGTCAGAATCGCTGATGTCTTTCATCAAGCCACTTGATTAAGCCTTTCTCATTTAATCAAGGTGACAAAGTACTGAAGTCCTGTGATATTTCCTTTGTTATATAAAAAATGGTTAGCAAAGGAAATAAAAGGCAAGTCATGTTATTGTTCTTAAAAATTAGTTCCTTCCTCTGTATTTTCTTGACTCTTCCATAAGAGAAGACCTTCATACCTTAGCTATGTTAGCACAGCAGGAGGAATACATTCTGAAGCTGAAGCGAGTTAGTCCGTAGGCAGGTTTTGCCACCCTTTGAGCTCCTGTATGTGCACTGGACTTCACCCTTGCTTCCAGCCCTCAGCCCATGCTGAGGTTGTGTTGGCAGAGCCCCTGCAGGCATGGAGCCCCTGCTGGAGTGGGTTTCCCTCCCTCTGGACAATTTAACAACAGTGCTGCTACAAGCTCTGTCCTGTCAGACCTGTGCCCTCACCCAGGACGTGCTGGTGTTGCCGTGCCGGCGGGGGAGCCTGCTACCTGACAGGGAGGCTGGAGCAGCCATACAGGGCAAACCTGTTGTCTCCTTCAAACACAGGCCAGTGGCGCTTTCTCCTGTGATAAGAAAGCAAAGAAGACCTGGCACCTTCCTGGCAGCCGTCTCCCTCTGCTTGTGATATAACTCTGGTTTTGGCAGTTAACACTTTCTTAACCTGGCAGGTTAACAGTGCAAGAAGAAACCAGCAAGCCTAGCGGCACTTTGGAACTTGAGCAGGACCTCAACCTTTTCCAAGTGCTAAAATTGTAATGTATGTTTTTATGATTGTAATTAGAAATTGCAAAGACTTTTCCCGTTACAAGATGGTCTCTTATCATAGAATCATAGAATCACCAGGTTGGAAGAGACCCATCAGATCATCGAGTCCAACCATTCCTATCAAACACTAAACCATGTCCCCTCAGCACCTCATCCACCCGTGCCTTAAACACCTCCAGGGAAGGTGAACCAACCACCTCTCTAGGCAACCTCTGCCAGTGCCCAATGATCCTTTCTGTGAAAAACTTTTTCCTAATGTCCAGCCTAAACCTCCCCTGGCAGAGCTTGAGGCCATTTCCTCTTGTCCTGTCCCCTGCCACTTGGGAGTGACCTGCTCTGTTGGCTGTTATCTGAATTCTGTCAGCATCACCATGTAAACCAGTGATCTGTTTCTTCAGGTAATCGAGGACAATAAATTGCGACAGTATGAATCGATTCAGAAGCTGCTGAATGAGAAGAGCTTCTTCCGGCAAGCCATCAGCCACGCCGATCGCCTTAAGCTGCTCCCGGTTTACCACAGAAACTCCAGCAAACGTAAACCTCGCCCCAAAATCACTGCCTTGAAGGAGGAGACAGAGGAAGAAGTGCAGGAGACCAGGCTGTGAGACATGGTGTGGGCACCCTCTTTGTGGAGTGAATCGTTGGCCAGTGCCCCACAGTGCCAGGACGTGCACTTCTGAACCTGTGGGAGCCGTGCACAAACTGAACTACATGTGCATTTGGGAATTTCTTTCCAAACATGGTTAATTGTGTGCAAGATAGCACATTCTCTGAAGTTTCACCACTTTTAATGGTAAAACCAGACTGCCTTTGAAAAGCTGCTCTGATTTGGTACAAACGAGACGACAGGCAGAAGTAACCTGCCCAGCCTGACATAGTCATTTCAGAAAAATTAGAAAAGTTCTTGCTGGGGTGAGAAGTCCAGACAGCTGGAAGAATGTGGAAAAATAATCAAACCTGTGTGGAAAACAGAAAAATCAGAATGTAAAAAGCTTTTTTGGATTAGCTTCCTTCAAATGAATTAAGGGACACTATCAGCAGAGTGCACAGAAAACTTCCTCTTTATTTTTCATGCAGTAACTGTAATTTCAATTTAGCAGAAAGGGCCAAATACACTTTTGTAACAGCACACGGTTCAGCCTGCGTAGGTGAGAATGAAGAAAGACTGACTTGCAAGCCAGTCAACTTCTGTCATGTCTCCACATTTAAGGGAGAATTAGTGAATTCCTCTTAAAACCTAAAAGAGACTCCACCTGGCCCTGCACACACTCACAGCAGGATGAGTGCAGGCTGGCCTCAGTATCTAGTGAAAGGTAGGACTCCCAGCTGGGGAACTGGAATAGTCTGCATACGTCTGGCAGCTTTACATGCTTTTTACTCTGGCCTATAAAATAAAAAGAAAAAAGCCTCTCTGAAGTAGACTTTTATAATGAAGTTAGTTTTTATACTGTTCTGGTTTGCAGTTTTAAGATGAAACTGAACTTCCTCTAGAATTTTATTTATTTTAATATTGCAACCATTTACTAAGGAAATTATGTATTTTAAGAGTGATTATGTGCTACAAGGAAAATGTATTTGTACAGAAAGTTTTATATTTGGATTTTTTTTTTTGGGGGGGGAGGTTTGCTACTAATCTTTGATGTGACAGTACGATAGAGCTGTCAAAAATGAGGGCAGCTCCAGTTAGGCCAGGTACTGTCCACTGTTGGTTTTGTGCACTAAAGTATTCTAGTGATGCAGACATTTTCGATTTTTTTTTCTTTAAATAAAAACAAAAAATAAAAAAGATACTGCCTGTGCAACACGTCAAAACACACCCACCCCACAGTGTAGCCACCGCAGACTTGGTCAGCCACTTCCACTTTGGTTGTTGCTGCTTAGCAATATGTGCATCCTTTTAATAAATACAGTTAGTTTGTTACAAACCTAGTTGATAAAATCCAAGATCGTTTGGGCTGCCTGTGGGGTGGGCAGCACTGGTTGGTACTACAGACTCTGGAGTAGTGCCTGTCGTCTCCCCATGAAACAACACGGTATTGCAGGTGGGAGCAGCACAGCCTCCTTTATTCTCATGGGGTAGGAATTTGGCAAAAGAAAGGCTCTAAAAAATATATGCGGCCAAGTCTGGCTTAGGGGCTGGGGCTGCTGCAGTGCAGCCAAGCCCAAGGAGTGCCAAGGGTCACTCTTTTTCAGGATGTTACTCAGAGGAGCAGACATACCATGTGGGAGAGTTTATTATCTAAATAAACAAGATGATGTGGGAAGATTAGCAGAAAAGAACCACTGTGTCATCAAAATCAGTATATATCTCAAAGCTTGCACAATTAATACTGTTATTTTTTGGGGTGAGGGTCATGGTTAGAGAGCGTTAGGAGGTGGCAAATTGGCCTGAATGGACAAGGAGACATTTCAAGAAAGGAAGAGGAAAATGTAGCAGGAACCTATAGTGGAGTTGGTGCATGTGGAGGCTGCCGATACACACATTTTGAAGGGAAAAATAAGGAGTCGATCTACTGGCTGCCCCCAGCCCTGTAGCACACACTGCACAACTCATCAAAGCAGCTCCTGCTATCAGTACCTGGCTGCCACCACCCTGCCTGTCCCAAAGAGTCCAGGCAAGATTCAGCAGAAATTGTTCTCTTTCTACACTCCTGAGGGCAAGTGGGAAAAGGCTGGACAAGGCCATACTATTTCATCCAGCCCAAAATCAGTGCTTCAGCTCCTTTGAAGCTTAGGCTGGAACTGGAGGGAAGTTGGTACCAGCCTCCATACGGGAGGTAGAGGACAGCATCTGCTTCCCCACAAAGGCTGAGAAGAGCATGTTGCCTCCTAGAGTGTTAGCGTACTTACTGTCTGTGGGATAACAGCTCCCAGGGCTGTTAGCCTGAAGCTGGTGTGAAGATGCACGTGCTGCTCATGGTGGGAAATGGTGCACAAGGGGGAAAATAAAAGCCAAAAAAAAGAAAGAAAGGGAAATGAGGCTGTAACCCAAGCATAATGGAAGAGCAGAAAAACCAATTACCTTCGTAAACATAGGATGAGGTTTTTTTGAAGAGAATTCTTTTCAAGTTCTTCAATTTCAATACATTTGATAAAACAAAGCAGCCACATAAAAAAAGATTACTCTTCCCAAAGCATTTTGTTATTATGATAAACCCACACACTTGCTCTTAAGGTAGGTGGTTGGGTGCTGTGTAATACATGGCATGCTGACTCCAGTACTACACATGAAGATTTGGTTTTATAACCTACCTGGAAGTAACTACAAAAGTTGAAAAGAGTGAAATTATTCAGCAAAGGGTCTGTATCTGTGGCTTTCTTTAAGGACAGAGAAGGCTGGCCAAATTGCTAATACAGCACTAAAAGGCTCTTAGGGCAGCAACTACCAAGCAAGGTTAGCCTAAACAAACTTGAATTCCACACATTCAGACATCTTTATAAATCTTAAATACAAACTAAATACACAAAGCAGCTTGAACAACATCATTACTGGGAACTGCTCAATATCTCACTGGCCTGAAACAAGCCTGCTGTTCCAAAACCCCAGTTTTGTTTTCAAGTTGCTTAACTGATGTCTTACTAGCTTTAATATTTTATTCATGAAACATCTATATGTCCCTAGTCTTTCTTAATTTCCACCTCCTCTATTTCCACAAGTCTTGTGTTCCTCAGCCTGCTGTACCAGCATCAGAGCTGCTGAACACCTGATTGCCTCCACACCTCTTTAATTCTACCCTGTTCAAGCAACAAGGTTATTTCTGTGAAATGTGGCAGCTCTTGGAAATAGTGCCTTTTAAAACATTTCCTCACATTAGGATTGATTCTCAATTGGCATCAGTTGCTAGAGGTCAGTTCAGAACTATATAACTTTTTGCATTTTATTTCCTTTATCTTGAAAGTATTCCGGTAACATTTTTTCTCCACTTACTGATACAGAAATATAAAATATCACTTTAGAACTGTCTGTACAGTTGTTCACTAATGGACAATTAATTGCTGCCTAAAAATCCTGACAAATAAGTAAGATGCAGTGCAATACAGCACACATTTCCTTCACGAGCCCTCCTGTTCGCCAGGAACAATTTCCTGTTCCTAGATTGAACGATATTTATTCACCAGGATTTACTTCAGTCTCAAAATACAACAAAATGCAACTGGAAGTTTTCAAGTGATGTCTAACTCACTTGCCCGCTATTTTCTTTGTCAACAGGTTCTTTCTCATTGTGATCAAAGCTTTAACGTGTGAATGGGGTTTTTTAATTTCCCGTCCCTAAGTCTTTTTAACATACTATAAAAAATGAATGTCAGTGTGATTCTGATGTATTCAGGAACCTACAATTATCATGTCTCTGTGAGCTTGGTGCGGCTGGAAAAGAAACGTGCTGCTGATGGGACTCGGCAGTTCCTTGTGCTCTGCTTTCTCCTAAGCATGGGCTGCACTGCATGACAAAGGGACTGCATCCCAACTCCTTTCTGAGCTAATACTAGCCAAACTACAGTTGGACTACCAGCATGCTGAGGAAGTATTCCCTCTCTTCTAGACTTCCTTCTGTTTTTCTAATCCTTGGAATTAGAAGTCCTCTCTTTCTGGTATCTTAACTGTATGCGAAAAAGATTTTCTGCCTTCTGAGTCTGCCTTTGGTACAGCCCAGCACAAACACACCTCGTGTGGTCTCTGCAGTCACTTTGACTTCCAGTTTCTAGAGAACAGTTCACTGTGTAAGTCTAAAGTCTCCTAATTATAGTTTGAACATCATTAATATGGCTTTAACTACAGTTAGCATGAAGAAAGTGATCCCTCATTCTTTCTCAAAATTGGCTCCTTCCACAAACATCTTCGAGCTGTAGAGGCTGTTCTGCTTCTCCAGTTCTGCAGCAACGATGGAGGGGTTTGATTTGTTTTGTAAATCACTTGAGCTGTATTATGCAAGAGATGAACCGCAGAAATTCAGGTCCTTCCATTTTGTCCTTGTTGATGAATTTTGCTGCTTTCATTGAATGATGGAGTAGGTTTCTCCTCACTCTTCATGTTGGAATTGATGCTCATCAACTAAGTAACAGAGGCAGAAATTATCTGATGGACTCTTTTAGGAAATAAATTCCATGTTCTTTGTCAAGAAATAAGAAGTGCAGGAGACATGCTGAAAGCTTTTGTTTTCAAGACTGAGTTGAAGTAGAGAGCTGGAATGTTTAGGACTCACCATGGTCATTTGTATATAAGATTTCATGTTCCTCTGGTTGAAGGGACTGAGCCATGTATAGAATGTAGTGTAGTCAGATAGGGGCTGAATTAAGTCTTCCAACTGACCTAGTGGCCTGTGCAACAGATACAACCTTAGAAACTTTCCTGTACTTTCTGATACTCCACACAGACAGTGTCTCTTCATCTCTTTTAAAGACATAGAAAGGGGTATTAGATAGAGGAGGTGCACTGCACAGAGCAGCACGTTCCACCATAGATAGCACACTTAAAACCTCTCTGCTTAAGACACAGGAAGGAACGAATAAAAAGGATTCTGCCCATTACTAACCCCAAAATGAGAGCAGTTGATATTACAAGTCATGCATGAGGATTTGTGTTTGCAGCATCACAGGAAGAACATGAGGAATGTCAAGCCCTGAACTCCTGAGCAGTGCCTTGCCTTTGTTCTGCGCAATCTATCACAATCCAAAGAATAAACCAGTGGAGAATCCAGTACATTCACATCCAAAGTATTTTATGGTTATGTGTTTTTCATCATGTGAGGGCAGGAATTGAGAAAGCCTAGCAAGGGAGCTTAACAGTTACTGCAGAAGATTCAACTAGGAGATCTGCAAAATCACACATGATCAAAAATGTATGAAGATCACACACTGTGTTGAATTCAAAGACAGAGAAACAAAATGATAGCAGGTAGATATCAGCCAGGTAAAAGATGCAGATGGAGAGAGATTAGGACAGCAGGCTGAAAAGAAAGGATGATGATAACAAGGGCATTGAAAGGCAATGCTAAATTTAGCAAGAGACTTCCAAACCGTGAACAGATGATCAGTTACCCTCTCTCCTGCAGATTTTCACTCAAGAGTACAGCACAGAAGACTTTTGATTCTCACAGACAATATACAGAGTCTTAACATATAACTCAAAACATGCTTTAGGACACTGTGCCCAAGATCTTCCCACACAGAAACACACTGCTAACTCTTGATCTAAATGAGCTCTGACATTTCCAAGGTGCATTTTCATGACAGAACAAACTTAGCTTAGAAGCATTTCAGGATTTTTCTTCTTATAGCTTTCCTTTTTTTGAAAAAAGGATTTATTGTTATTACGACTCATGATGTGGTAACTGATGTGATTACTACAAAAGCATTTTCCATCTTGTATTCTTCCTCAGCATGGAATCCATGCCTGAGCTTCTCACATAAGCTACCGCATTGCTGCTCACACCACTTCGGCACAGAAGGGATCCTTCCAGCTGAAACCCATTGCTCTGACCTAAGCTGGTTTGGAGCTGACTCGTTCTACAAAAAAAAAAAAACCTGCAAAAGTAGCAGCCCATTTTCTAGCAACAAAAATGCTGCTAAAATTAACCCCAAAACCAAACCACCAACCTCTAGAGAAATCATTGGTATTTGGTTATGTTACTATCACATAAGAAATTGGTGTTTTAATAAAACAGTGATAACTAAAAGACATGGCACTTCTAAAATATATTGCGTGGGAAATTATTACAGAGATAAGCTTCTCATAGTCTGCATCTTTAGAGATTACACACACATAAAAACTGAGAGACAGAAAGACAATACGCAGTACAAAAATTTTATTGACATGAGTTTGGGATGACTCTTATATATAAAGCAAAGCTTTAGGAAACAGTTAAGTAACTCTTTCCTCTTCCAGGCTTAATTTGAGAAAAATGCTACTGTGGAAATCATAGGTATGGCCTTTTACTGTCCATAGCTCTCAAAGCCGTCTCCTGATTTCCCATCAGCAAGTACCTAAGTCTGGTCTGAAGAAAACTCTGCACTTTCCTCTGCCTGCCAGATGAGGTATTGATATCACAAGCATTTCCACATTATTACAATTCACAAGTCTATAATGGCAGCTCCCATATGGAGAGATGGGGGAAATATTCCCTTCATAGAAACTCTCCCTGTGGGAACACAATCTACCTTTGCAGGGGGGAGGGAAATGAAAAAGACTTAATTTTAACTGCAAATCAAGTATCATTTCACAGCAATTACATCTTAAATGCACAAGAGAAATTGATTATTACATAGTAACTCATGTTATCGCTACTACATTATCTCTGATAATACTGTAGTTAAGCTTGTGCTCAAATTCCTTTTTCAGTAAAATCTGTTTCTGTAAAACACTGTTATTTCTCGGATATTTTAAAACACTAATGAAGTATACAAAAGTTTTTACAGTATACAAGAAAAACTAAGTTAATAAATGATCGCATATTCTTCAATTCTATCAAAGAATAAGAGTCTGAAAAAAATAACTTTTATTGCCTTTTAATTTCTCAATCTGTCTTGTTTTTTTTAAAAGATAGAAGTTACAACAGAAATTCATGACATTTTAGATGAAGAGAAGCTTGAGAGAAACAAAATCACAATTCAGCAGGCAGATGATAGGGAAAATCGAAGTATTTAATATGGCTTGCAGCTGAAAGTAATTGATCTGCATTTCTAATCATTTTAGTTATTGCCACATTCCATTAATTTTTCATTAAGTGAAGATAAAAACATGTCTTTTAAATGCATGTGCAACAGCTTGAAGCCATTGCTGTAAATATTGTGCAACTAATCTGAATGCAGTTTAACACGTGAACATAATAGACTATATTTATGTACAGTATATACACAAACAGAATCCTGTGGTAATACCCCTGAATATTATCATTGAAATGAGTAATTTTCATACTAAAAGAAGAAAAAAACATCTATGAAGGTGGCAAAACTGCCCATATCTGAAGCTAAAATCAATATAATTTCCAGCTGATTTACATAGAAATAAAACTGTGGTCCTGTACAAACTTTACATTACAGGGAAACAGTTTATTTTTCAAAAAATATTTACATATTTGAGTACTTTGTTCTTTGCAATAGAGATTATATGAACACTGAAAATTGTATGGTAGGCAGGTTTATTTATTATTTTTTTCTATTTGTTCTTTTTTGTGCAAATTCCAAATCTCTCTTTTTGTGTTATTATCTGCCTCTATTTGCCTTGTATTACTGCTGCTGCTTTTTTTAGTATTCTGAGAAGGCTGGGAGACTTTGCTTCTAGGAACAGGAAGAAAAGATTTAACTCTAGAAACACCCAACTCTGTCTTTGATTTACTGTTGCTGCTTTCCACAGTTTGGCTGCTGCTGAGAGGACGCATTCCATCCTATGGATAAAAAAAAAGCATTTTCTGTATAAATAATTACTGCTGTTTGACCCAAAAAGCAACAAACCAATCAACCCCAGGAGCCTCATAGAACCCTTGTCATTTAAGGTCTTTTGCCATTTATATGACAGCTTTTAAGTATTTAACAAACAAACTGTGGCTCTTTTTTTGCTTCTTTGACTGAAAGGAAATATCAGAATTCTATTTATTTTCAGGAAAGGATGCTCTTCTAATCTCAAACTCTTTCTTCAGACACTAATTCTGGCAGCTGCATAGGTTTATTGTTGTTGCAATTGCCTCTAAAAGATTGACTCCTGCCTTCAAGTGAGGCTGGAGACTGTTCTCTTCTAGATTTTTGATAAATTTGTTGTAGTAATGATTAAGTCTAGAAACAGTTTGCAGTGCAATTAGACCTCCTTCTCCTCTACCAAAAGGACGGGTTCTGTTTCCATCACTTTGGCCAACATTTCCCCACAAAGATATGGGAAATCATCTTTTTATTATTCCGTATAAAATCTTTTGACTAAGTTCTTCAAAAAACTCAGAGGTAGCTAAGCTTGTCTACCTCCAAAGTCCATATAGTTATGTTTTACAATGTTAGAAGTAATTTTAAAAGGAAAAAAAGTTCACTGGGAATAATTCACAGTAGGAACAGGTAGGTCAGCTGACTTACCAAATTGTCCAGGCATCATTTATATGTGAATTTCTGATTTGCAATGCCTGAAATCAATGTGTTTAGAGAAATATTCAAAAGCAGTATATCTAGATGTGGATCTGCAATGTTATAATTGTTTCTGTTAGCAGAGGCTGTTCTCTGAATTTTAAGTAAAACTACAGGAAATATTGTAACAATGTTAATATTTAGATATGAAAAAATATGATAGTAAAGTTGGTAAATCATTTATCCAACTTCATCTTTTTTAATATTCAAGTGTGCAAGTTAAGCTAGTTTCAGAGCTATTTCTTTGTCCTTGCAGAAAATAGGCAGTGTCTGTAGAAAAGAGTTTGTTGCAGTCGGATAAAAGCATCTGGACTGGACTCTAGAGGACAGAGTAAGGGAACACAGAGGGCCTAAAGAGGGAACACAGAGAACAGATTCTTCCCTGGCAAGGGCTAACTGAGCCGTGTGCTCAGAAGTTCTATTGATGTTCAAAACTACCAAGGAGCAGGAAAGGAAATGGAACAAAGTGTAAACCAGAAAAGGTGTAATTTTTACTTTATTATCCCAAGAATGAGAATTAAGCAGGATATAATTTCATATTCATATTCAGTAGGAATGTCAGCACCCTCAATCAATTATTTCAGTTTCTGAAAGCAAGAAAGTAGTGGACATACTGTATCTTCTAGCAGTATTTAGCTTATTTTCCCACTCTAGAAACTGCTCTGAAGTTAATGAAGCTTGTTTACATTTAGACTATCTTTTCCCAGAATCATGAAACTTATCACGAAGTGTTTCATTTGATTTCTAATAAATAATATGGCAAGAGAACTGTATATTACAGCAAAGAGTGAGGTAGAAAAAAGAAACTGAACACATTTCTTAAGAAAATCCCATTCTTCGCAAGTTCTGGTAATATCGTGTCTTCTCAAAATTTCTACCTGAGAGCTTTGACACCACAGCAAGTTGATTCTACTTAGATAAAGACATTTAAAAAGACAGTGGTTTGAAATATATATATTTGAGTGATAACTAAAAAAAAAAATAATATGGGTAGAAAAATGAATCATGTGCCAGCAATTTTACATTAAGAATTTCAAAAAGTTCTGTGCTTCTGCAAACTTAGTGAATAATTTAATTGGGAGGGTGGGGTGGAAATAAACTCAGGACTTTTATTTCTCTCAAAATCCTATACAAATAACTTATAATGTCAAAGTAATGTCAACAATACTTGGCCTAGGGAGATGGATTTATGTAAACATGAAAACTGAAGCAAATACATCCATTGTTTAATGAATCTTTAGTTTCCATTAAGACCCATGGAAGGAACTTGGCATGGCATGCCTAGGAACTTTCCAAAGAATCACGACAGTTTATTCTTCTAATAAACAGGGCACTAGAATACAAATTCTTTGACTGCAACCGGGAATTCAGATTTTGGAGAAACTCGAGACACTTTCCCTATCCTACTATGAAAGTCATTCCACCTACCTTTTGTGCCGTTGCTTTACTCAGGTTAGCACCACTTGCTGAAAATACAGGACTATTCTGAGAGTTATTGAACATCAATAGCTCATCCTTAGAATCTGCAATCTAAAAAATATAAAAAGTGGTGGCTGTTTAGTTATTCACAGCAGTGTCTTGATTTTATTTTCATGTAGCTTCTGTGCAATGCAATACATACATAAATATCCAAATAACGATTCAAATATCATTCCTTTACTCTTAAGTGTGTTGGTAGAAGATGGGAGATAAAGAGAGAGATTTCACATTGTATATTATCAGAGGAAGATTAAACATACATTTCCAGAGCAACTTGTTCAGTGAAGCTTCAGGGCCATTTGCCATTACATTTTATCCAGCTCCAGGAACATCACAGAAAGGGATGATCCTTTTCTTTTCCTCCTTACATGTTTCTTCTCAACTATTGCGCATTGAACCTTGTGGCCATGCAAGAGCAGGTAAGAGTCTGATCAGCCTTCTGTCCTCATTGAAAACTAGGTACTTTATCCTTAGGCAAGTTGATTTAATTCAGCTCTGCAACTGCAAAAGTACTTGTTCCTGACTTAACACAGCAGCAGGAATGTATTTGAGTGAAAGGGTAAATTAGAGACCAAAAGTGTTATTTTGATGGCAGCTTGAAACTACGTCACACAAAGAAAACATGCAACAGCACCCTTACTTCTGTAAGGTTCTACTAGGCAGCTAGGGAATTAATAACACAAATTCCAGTCATCAATGGTTCCACCCATGGTGAGGAAACTGAACAAAAGACAGTGACATCTATCTCCTTCCTTATCAAACTCATATTTCCTTGAATTGTCAACAATGAGTAATTACAATTAACATGTTATTAAACACAATTTTAAGTTGGTGGCCATTTCTTTAAGCCATCCCATTCTTCCAAGGATAGATGTGGTAAATCCCTGGTAACTAACTACTGATTAGCTTGCCAGCTAGGCGTATGAGACTCAAATACTATAAATACTTTAAATAAACAAACTGAAACACCATAACAGAAGATTTCATTAAATAAGTTGACAAAATCTTACCAAACACTGTATTTCTTTTTTTAATAAAAACTTGTTTGACTTCTAAGAATAAACAGAATGCTTAATGAATCATAATTAATGCTGTTCAGGGAGATCCTTCAGGATGTAAATGCGCAGCCTAAGTGGACAATAGCCTAAGGTTGACTCTACCAGCATTTCAGAGGATACGGAGCAGCTGCTCCAGTGTGAACACAGCCTGCGGTCACTGCCATCTACTTCAGCTGTGTTAAGAGGAAAGAAGGAAAGGAATAAGTAAACAGCCACAGCTACAGGGATAGCTGGATACTTTTGGTGGAGAAGGAAAAATGGGAGAGAGCATTACAGCTCTGCCGTTTGCTCCATCAGGCCTCCCATAACCACCCATAATCCATTCCAGAGTGAAACAGCCCCAAACCCATGCAAGCCTCTTTCCCTTTCTTCTGCCACTGTAAAGAACAAGAATTTGGCCAATCCATTCTTTCACGCTTGGGGCAGCAAAACTGAGTTTTGCCTACACAGTGGAGGAGCTTTGAGCTGGTTCTGTGGTGGCTAATGGGATTACATTACACAAACAAAATGTGCAATGCATATTAGGAAAAAACTTTCTATGTCTTTTAGACTACAGAACAGCTTCTGGGTGGAAGCAATAATAGCATGAAAGATAAAATGGGGAAAATTAATGCAGAAAACGCTACTGTCTCTAGCATTTATGAACTTATAAATTTCAGCTTCCACTGCAAAAATCTCTACAAGATAAAATACTAAAGGTGTAATTTAAAATGAAGTGTATTAAACCAGAGCACTTACGCTCAAATGTATAATTTATTAGTTGATTTTGGCTTATTCCCAAATAATGTAATAATTTTCTTCAGTTCAAGCAATGCTTGTAAATTAAAAATTTATTTTAAACACTGCATATGGTAATGATGTAAATTATTTAAAACCCTTGTGTTTACCTTGCTTATATCAGGCTCAGATTTGCTGGAACACATACTTTGAAGTTCCTGCACAAGATCTACTTCATCATCAGAACCAAGGGACAGCCTTTGCTCCAGATTTAATGTTCTTAATTGATCCTTCTCTGAAGATCTGGTAAAAAAACCCCAACAGAATCAAAACCAAACCAAACAGAGAGAACAGTTAAAATTAGGCTATGATACAGAATTTAAAAATAAATATTACACATGCCTGGAAAACAAAAATTTCTTTCCAAATGGCATTTACTACCACAAACAGAAAGAAAATAATACCTACGTAAGTGGCAGCAATAGTTGTAAATAGTTGTTACATCATGATAGATCTGCTTTCCATTCAAATTATTCTCTCCATTCTGAAATTCTAACAAAAAATTTTTCTGCCTGCAATCTTCAAAGATTGTTCCCCTTTTAAGATGGAGTGTTCAGTTTTACTCCACCTTCCTTTTGGACTTAATTCCAAACACTTAAAAAACCCCCTGGCATATTGAAAGCATAACAATTCTATACTCTTTGTGCCTGTGAATATGGTAGAAACAAGGTTTCAGACTGAAGTAAAGTCTCAAGTGCAGTTCTCTCTGGCTAATTCCTGCACTTTCTTAGAGAAATTCTGTCTCATTTAGACTAAAGTCCATGTACTACGCCATTTTGAATTGCCATTCAGTAAGCTAAAAGTGCCAGAGGAGTTTTTAAAATATAATGCCAGGTGAAAAAAAGCATAGTTAGCTTTTCATGGCAGAGCAAGGATTACATAATATTCTTTCTTAAGCCATAGAATAGTCTGTTACATAAAAAGACATGTAGTGCTCTGAGGTCTGAATTACAGAAGTGGGTACAAAAAATTACATTGAAGTACATGATTGTTATTTTCTCTCAGAAATTATACTTTAAAAGAATTCCTTTCTGCAGATACAGAACCAAAACACTACCAAACAAAACCTCTTCATCTATTCATTGTAATGTGCTGGTTTACAATGCTATTTTATCATCTTTATTGCTTGCTTAGTGTTACAAATAACAGAAATTAAAACTTACTTTGTGGCAAGAGAAGCTCTTTTCTTACAGTTTGGTTGCACCATAGTCTTAGATTTTATACCTGTACAAAAGAGACATCAGCTTTCTAGTGTGTTATCAAGTGTGCTGATTTCCTCATTCTAAACTCTATGACAAATTGGAAAAACGTATTCCTGCTTACTGGCTAACTATAACAACAGAGTCTGCCCAAGTTCAGAATACATCCCTTGAAACTGTTCAGAGTGGTGTTAGGGCCACGTGATGCTGCTAACATGGCAAGAGGGGCATGAGGTGCCCAGGCTTTTTTGAAGACAGAACATGAGGTTTCTGTGCACAGCACCTGAACAACCCTTACTGGTTATCTCAAAAAGAAACCACTTGTCAACAACAAAGGAGTCAAGTTTGCTTCATTTAAGTAAATTCAAACAACTTATCCAACAACAACTCAGATATCAGAACAAAGAACTTGGAATCAAAATCCACATTTTATTCTGACATCAGAAACAGAAAGCTACTAAAGTTAAATTCATCATCTTATTTTTTACATATATTCACAGATATTAAGTGAATATTCTTAAATCCAGGAATATTCTCAGGTACAAGATACAGGATCAAGCATACTACTTTAGGTTATGTTCATATGATTTCTTAAATCCTCTTAGTGGGATTAGATAAATTCACAATTCAAATAGAGAACCGGCAAGGAAAATCAGGACATTAAAGTTGCAGTTCCTCAAAAGCAGACGTCTTTCCTTTCTGCACAAGAGCTTAAAAAATGAATAGCTCAATTTACCATTACAAAGTACCAGGTGTAAGTTATTTCAATCTTTTATATGTGAGATGACTGAACTATTTAGAATACATTTAGTAAGAACTAAATCTTACTGTTTCTAAAGCATGTGCATGTGGAATCCTCTTTCTCTCTAAATCCCTCCCTAACTCTTCTCTCTGAAGGAGTTACCTTCATTTTTTGAAAGCAAAAATGAGTAGTTTGTTTTTGTCCTCTAGTAGTAGAAGCTTTCCTGTTTGACACTGTATTTGGTTATAGCATTCCCAAATTTTCCTTCTATGCAGATGTGTACTTTCAAAAGGATATATTTCTCCTGCACCTATCAACATGTTATCCCTGTGTAGTAAACTGCTTGTTAGATGGCTTATGATATTGAGGTGAAAATTGAGAAGTGCTGGCCACTAATATAACTTTTACATTTATACATGCATTTTTTTTTGCAATTAAAGTGAAAACTAAAAATCTTCAATTTAAACCCAAAGATCTCTTCCTTCCACTTCAGAGCTGCTAGATTATTCTACTGCATTTATCTAATATGATTTAACAAGGGATATTTGATCTGAGGATGCATGTATTCGTTTATTTTTACTTGGATTCAGACAATAGGAATTATTGTAGTGAAGCTATAAAGTATGTGTAAAAACCTAAATTAGGTATACTGTAAATTAGGTGTAGTACTAACGAGTACCAATTAAGGAATCAAGGTTTCTCTCATCTGATATTGAGGAAGAGAATGACAGAGCATGACTCTCAGAATCACAGAATAACCAGGTTGGAAGAGATCCACCGGATCATCGAGTCCAACCATTCCCACCAATCTCTAATCCATGCCCCCCAGCACCTCGTCCACCCATGCCTTAAACACTTCCAGGGAAGGTGACACAACCACCTCCCTGGGCAGCCTGTTCCAGTGTCCCATGACCCTTTCAGTGAAAATTCCATTTCAGTGAAAATTGCATTCCATGCAATATGAGTTGGAACCACTGTGCAATCTTCCACCAAAATCTACCTCATTATCAGATAAAAGGAAGGGCATTAGAACAAATAAAACTATTAATTGGGGTACCTCACAGTCAGAGAAGTAATTTGGGAGAAAAAAAGAGTAAAAGATATGTTACTGGTAAGCTTAAACACAACTATCTTAAACCCCCACACTTTCAGAATTAGAAACCTTACCTTCAGTATTTGTCTCCTGCTTATTCCATGACTGGGAGGATAAATGGCCTGACTTTTTGCGCGGACTTGTGCTCACTTTTCTCCAAGACGCATTCTCACCTCTTTTCTTACTACAATTTTTGTAGCTTGAAACCACAGATAGTGGAAAATTTCCTCCCTTAAAATCTGCTATATATTTATCTAGCTCTGAAACCAAATTAGAACAAGGTTAGGAAAAAATTATGGCTGCAAATGATTCTTCTTTGACTACTTTATGCAACTACTTAATTTAGTGACCGCAATTGCTTTTAACCACATGACTCCCATCATAACTACAGTTATGCTTTGTGGAAGCTTTAAAAAAAGAATAAAACAGTTCATGTCCCCACTTTGAAAATGCATAACTACTTGTCTTTCAGACTGTTCACTCTTACCTGTTCTGGGTAGAGGACAGCCATGCAAAACAGCTTTATTTAGCAAGATACTGAGAGCAGCTTTGACAACAGCCTGTTGACCTTGGCTAGGATTTTTTTTGGCTATTGCTTGTCCTGGTACAGACGGTCTTTTCACAGAGGCTCTGGAGAGTATTGCTTCTTGAACTCTGGGAGCTATCACAGCATTCCATAACTTGGACATCCACCTGTAACACAAACAATCCCTTAACTTCAGAGACAACCATCAAGAAAGAAAGTTCCAAAACACGTTTGTTCACATATATACAAAAAAATCTCATTTCAACTTTGCCAGTGCATGGAGAAGTTTCCATGCTTGCAGGTGTTTAGCCATAGCCTATTTGCTGCCAGAGTGGGAAAAAGGAGGTATTCAATTACGACTGCATCCTTTCCAGAGTTCTTCCAAACTTGACCAGCTTACAAGAACTTCCTATTCACACAGTTGCCTTGCTATCACCCTCTTTTTGTTTATTTGATCTATGGTGACCTGCATCTCCAGGATGCTGTGGATTTTCCAGACTGACTGGTTTAGACACCGGGTCTGATTACGAAACTTTGATAGAAAAAGACATCGTTCTTCTAGGTCTTTTGCTTTTCTGAGAGAGAACTGTTACGCTTTAGCATAGGATGGAAACATTTGTATTACAAAATAAATAAATGCTATTTCTTACAGCTTATACTTCTCAAAGGATAAAGGCTAGTAGTTCCAGGCTTAGGGATCAGCTCACATCTGTAACAGACACTAGGACAATCTTTTTTTGAACAAAGCCAAGTCTTTTTTTCCCTTATATTCTCTTATGGGAGGAAGATGGTAAGACTGAGAGTCAGAAGGTTTATAAAGCTGTGTTTCATCTCTGCAAAAATCCATTCCAAAAAGGTGAAGGCTAAAATGTCTATTTGACTTAAATGAACCATTTTGTTGGATATGCTGATACACAGAAGCTTTCTTATTACCCCAAAGATTATTAATTCGGTTTCTTTCTTTTTTTTTTTAAACTTAGATTGCATGAGTCATTTGATAGATGTATTTTTGGTTAGTTAGGAAGCATAAGATTGAGCTTTTATAGTACATAAACCATGCTACAAAGTGCTGGTACAAGCTTTATAAAAGTTACAATACTGAGAAAATTAATTAGTATTGTTAATAAATTAAGATGTAAAATACATATTGGAGATGTTCCTTGAAGTTTCCTCAGCGTAACACTGTAAACAACACTTCATATAGATGCAGACTGCTTCTGCTACCTGGGTTAAGCTACCAAAATGAGCAATTGCTTTTAATTTAGTAACAAAGAACTCTACCTCTCCATTTGTGCCTATGTAAGCTTTTGATGTTTTGCAATACTGCTAGTATAAATGGTCAGAAATGAACGCTGCAAAGGTAAAATTAATCGAACCCATTCTAAAGTACAGTTAACAACTGATGGGCTGCACAACACCATCCTTGCTAAATAAAATTCCAATCTGGTATTTAAGTTCAGTGTTATGTTAGTGCTTATCTTGATCAAATCCCCAGCTCTAATATAGCTGATACTTAGGAAAGGTGTAGCACCTCCCTGCCCCTGAAAAAGAGCTGTAAGTGAAACTCTCACCTGTTAGAACACCATCGTTAATTTCCTAGATCAAAACTAAGAAAAAATTGTAGCTAAAATTTTCCTTATTTATCCACTCAACTCTACAAAACACGTGAAGGTACATGAAACAGTACAGAGCAAAGAAGCATTGCCTGTCACACCTTCTCTCTCCCTTCACAGCTGCCTGCTCTACCACGGGCCTCATGCAAACGCTTAGCCCTGGATATACATAGTTTCTAGATAGCTTTCTACTGCTCTAATGAATTGAACTGGCTCACTGAAGCTTTAACAAATGCAAAAAGCAGCTGACGGCACAGTGGAGAGGGGCAAGAGGGCAAGAATTGTTAATTAGATTGAAATAACAGTAACTAGTGAGCTGCCAATTAAGGCTATTTATTGCTAGTTATATGACCAGACTGTTAGCCATCATGCTGCTAAACTAAAAGCATCCAGTCAGTGCTCACTGGAGCTCTGGTTTTTAATTGTTTATTAGCGTACAACAGCTACACGAAAATGAGTCAGATGGCATATTGCTACTATAAAAGACATGTTGGGATTGTGCTCAAAATAAAGCATTGTGAACCCAGTCAAAGTTACACTTGGGAGAAATCCAAACTCAGAAGTGCATAATTAAGGTATCTAAAGACTAGGTTTTCTGTTCTCTACTAATGCCACTGCAATAAATAAATGATTAAGACATTTCACAGGACATAATTCAAAAGGAGGAGAGGAGATAGAGGCATGGTATATTTTATTCTTTTTTTATTTCACAGTACCCATAAAATTTCACGTCAATGCTGCATTCACATTTAGACTTCAACAATTACTCTGGATGTTAAATACTACCTGTCCTTTTAGAAAAAAAAAGAAAATGAACAAGCATAATGTATCAAGATCTGCAGACAGACCAAAAGATAAGAAAGCCAGTGTACACACGAAGCAAAGGACACTGGAAGAAGGATCAGCAGAAACTGGTAGAATAAGAAAAGTAAGAAAGGGAATAGACATGAGAATTCAGGAGAATGATATGAAGCAGGGTGAGAACAGTAATGTCGCGTTTCTACAAACCAATGTTGTTACTTGAATTCTGAATAAGTTTGAATCTTAATTAGAGGTTAATTACCTTTCTAATACAGACAACATCTTAGCATGAAATTAATATATTTTAAAATTACATGACTATTTCTTGTAAGCAGATGTTCATGCAGTTGCAGGCAAGAAGCACAAAATTTTCAACACTCTTCTTTCATATTTCTGGACTTATATGCATTTAGCTATACAAATGGTCAGATCTGCCTTATTTACTAAGCTAATACATCTGTGAAATTGTGTGCATGTTTAAAAATGATACCAGATATTAAAAAGAATGAGAAATCAAATTTTCCTCATATACAACTTCAAAAGGAAACTTTACCAACTTTTTAAGCTCAGAATTCTTGAATCTTATTTTGGTCTGTTCCCTAACGTACAGCTTTCTTTGTAGTGCTGTCTTGAAATGAAGAACAAAGTCTTGAGAAATATTAGCCATTCCAGTATAAGTACTTTTTTGGAACCTCTGTGGCACAAAACAACTGAAAGATCACAACAAGACTGACTTTCAACCACTGTCAGACATCCTCTTTTCTGCCCTTTGAGTAATTAAATATTATACAGAAGTTTAAAACTTTCAATAACTTCTGCTAAGTTACTTTGAAAGTTACTGAGTCAGATGAGTTTTCTGAGAGTTTTTGTGCTGAACAAACAAGGAATAGAAATCTTACTTCACTGTCACTTGGCCATGCCCAGGCACCACAGGACAAGAGAAGAAATGTTTTGGCCCCATAAGTGCTTCAGGTGCTCCCAGACGTGATAAGCAGGAGTTTAGTTGGTGCCAAACAGCAAGAATCCAGTCTATGATCTTGCACACAGGATCACATGGAGGAGGTACTTTACCTCTGAACTGCAGAGAGAAAAGAATGTTTGACAGGACATAAGACCTCTGCTGAAAACACTTTTCTTGGCTTGGTCTTTTCTCCTGGTATATTGGTATTATGAAAATTGGAAACAATCAAAATAGTCCAAGTGTTTTATGGAGTATATTGAAGTCTTGCATTAAAAGTTATTTCCCTAACTACACTTTAAAAGATAACTCCTAATCAATAAATCGACGTGTCTGTATTTGTAGGAAACTGAAACAAAGCTGGAAGCAGTTGGTTTTCTATGGTGTTTCAGATTAGGATTAAAAGAGGTACCTACCATATCCTATGCAACATATAGGACATAAATAAGGCATGTAAAAGAGCACATAATCACACTGAGCAGGAGCGTCTGAGTATGATCCAGGTTTGTTTTTAGTGGATTTCAATACCGATTTTAGATTTAGTGGCAATGAAGGAAAGATGCCCTCCTCTAAGAGTTACACTTTTTGTTATGTGCCTGACAAATCTATTTCATCTAACTCCAAATTACAGTGTGCATCATTCTAATCCTATGATTATCCTCTAAAACAGTTTGAATTAAAGGAAGCATTAGAAGATCCACTAGGGATAGGGCCAGCACTGAAACCAGAGCTTCTTGACAAAGTCTACAGGTGAAAAATAGTTAATGTAGAAAAACATTTAAACAGTTCTGATATATCCTAACAGTCCAAAATAATGGGAATAGATCTTTTCATCTGAAAACATAACTATTAAGGCACAAAGTATCAGAATATAGAGCAAGGATCTTTGAAACAGTGTAGTGTTGAAGCAATAAATGTGCTTTAACTTTCCCCTAGGTTTTCATAACAGAATAATCTTTCTTCTATTTTTAACTTTGGAACACACTATTATAAGCCCCACACCAGCTGGCATTGAGTTTGCATATGGCATATGTATGTATTTTTTAAAAAATGTACTAGCACACCAGGCAGTTTTATTCACTATTTAATTAGTGAAGATACAAGAAGACACACATTTTTTTTTCTCCAAACAGCCACCATCTGCATATATGCTTTGGAGAAAAGAAACTCAGTGAGACTACTACCCAAATTCAATGGGTACCTTGACTTCAGTCATAGGTAGGAACCATAGTACTGTGAAATTCTAACCTATTAGACTAAGAATTGCTTTTAAGCCTAAACAAAACAGCCTGAAAATTACATCTGTTACATGATGCTGCAAGTTCTGGTAGACAAAGCAGTTTGGTATGCTAAATTTGATCCAGTCTTTGTCTATGAACAAGTTGGAATACCAATGCTCCTGCAATTGTCTGTATTGCTGTATTTCTTGGCCTTGCACTCAACTGAAGACAGACCTCTTTGGTCTTGAGTGTTCTATGACAAAATGTTTCTGTCCTTTTATAAAAGGGCTTAGATCACAGTGTAGACCTGAGAATACAAGCTTTCTCCTCACGAGGAGGCACTTCTACTGCACTGTCCTCTGGCCTACACCTCATTCCAGCACTACAGTGTATCTGAAAGATGACAGCTTCAACCAACCCACCTACTTGCCTGCAGACAATTGCTACCCTCCCCATCCTCTCTCTGTAAGGATTCAGTAAACCATTCATACCCTCAACCAGGCAACCACTCATAATGATTCTAGCTTACTACGTCTGTAAAGACTTGAAGATTTTCAAGCATATGGGAAAAAAGTAAACAATGTTCCACACAGAAAAATGTACTTATAAATAACTATACACTTGAAAAAAGGAATGCAAGAAAGGTAATCGATTAAGAGTTTCATTGATACACTTCACATGATTTTTTTTCATGTTCTGTATTCCTGTTCTTGCTATTAAAGAATACCTAGGAATGTTTCTAAATTATTATTATTATTATTATTATTATCATCATCATCATCATAACTGAAATGTTACCACACATTTCTTCCTTAGGATCAATTTGAATCAGTAAGTTTTTATGGATGAGAACTGTGGCACAGGGTACAGGAGATGACATCCCTAAGGATAACCAAGATACATACAGCTGAACACTCAGAATGAACAGTAGGTCTGTTTTCCCAGACCAGGACTCTTTACTACTGACAGTTTTTTCTATTCCTAGAACAATCTCCCTTTTAAAGTCTGTTCAAAACTCTGCTGCCAAGATTATTTTCCTTTGCAGCTGTTTCAATTAAACTCCCCCCTCCCAAAGTCTAACACTGCCTGACTGTCTGCAAGAGCTGCTATCACACTGGAATAGTTTTCTTCCAAATAACTTTCAAAATTCCACAATTCTGCTTAAGCCTACATCTTTCTTTTCATTTTCTGTCCTCTGTTTATTTATTCATGTTAAAGTAGACTTCTCACTTTTATTCTCTCTTGGACTTTTGTTTCAGTTTCAGTAGGCCTATTGACTCAAAACCAACTTCCCTACTGATATATTTTCACCACTCTTTCCTCTGTGAGTGGAAAATTATGAAAGCTCTTTTTGCTGCTTTAGACATAGACAATACACACAGGACATACAACTATCCTGTTTTAAATATACAGAATAAATTTCTTAAGGAAGGGATTTGATGCTTGTGGAACAGATTCTTACTATCATGCTCACATAGCAGATGAAAATATTATTGAAGGATATTTTCATTTAGTGGGCAAGCAAGTATCCTCAGCATCATCATCTGCAGCCAATTTGTGTGTTTACACTAATCAGTTATGGCCACACACCTTCCTATAGAGGCCAAGCACAACATCTTAAGATACTTAGCCTGTATCTTCCCAGGAAGGAATGCTTTTTTCCTGAAATAGCTTATTTATCTGCTCAGTTTTTGACATTGCCATCATAGATGTTTCACAGATTTGGTGATGAACAAAATTGGTGAAGCATGCTCAAGTTCTTACCTTGTTTATAACTTTCCTTCTTAAAAATCTTTGAAGCAAGCCACGCATTGGTTCCCCATCCCACCTCAGTTGAACCCAACGGAAATGCTGCTGAACCAGCAGGTCAGAGCCGTGAAGATGACACTTTGCAATTGTTCCCAGTAAAAAGCAGTTCTCATGAAAGTAAAAAGCACCAGAAGTTCCATTTGCTAAAAATGAACCGTAAAAAAATTATCTCAAATACTCAAAGCCTTGACATGATTTCATATAAAAGTAAGCAGCATTGACATAAAAAGAAAGAAAACTCACCATAAATTAGCCTTAAAACGCGCCCTATTTGGTTAAGAACAACTGTTTGCAATAAAGTATAAAATCTGAACAAATCACAGTTTTCTCCTTTAAGTTGCCAATTTTTCATGTACTAAAATACAAATGTGCTGCAGTAAAAACATTTTTCCATTCCAAATTCTTTAAATACCTCTTTGAATAGTGCAAGGATTTTCTGAACTCCGATTCTCAAGAGGCGCCAGAAAATCTCCTAGTAATTCAGACAAAGAAGCTCTTTCCAGATTTTCTAAAATCACAATGGTTGTCTTGCTTATAGGAGGCTGTTTAACTGGGACCAGACAAGCTGAAATACAAAAATCCCATTAACACCTACTTATGAAAATAGACTTTTATTTATATATACAGCTTTTATGGCTACAAGTGCAACAAAGGAATTTTTTAAAACTTTTTTGCCTTTTAACTTGTTCACAGAAGCAGAGAAGGTATAATATATTCAAATTGGAAGCATATAATCAAACAATGGGAAGACTACCATCCTGTACAATAAGAAAAAAATTAAAGCTATTATTAAAATAAATTCCTTAAATGGCTATAATGGGAAATTCATAGACCTGAAGGATTTCAGTGGACTTAAAATAAATTCAACAGAAAACAGCAAAGGTCTCTGGAAACATTTTTGTCATTTGCTGTAACACATCTTTAACTTATAACATGCAGGCTTTGTACTTCACAGTGATAAAAGTATTCAGAATATTCCATGTTTGTAAGAAAGTTAATCATTCTGTGAGATTGTCTTTGTTTGCTGCTTTCCTCTCTTCAAAATTTTCTTCAATACCTTTAAAAGCCGAATAATCAGAGCCAGTTTGAGGCATGAATAGTAGCACCTGAACCTAACAGGCATTAAAAATTATATCTGTATATATATAACCTCCCCTTTTTCACATGTCAGATATTTTCTTTTAGTTTTCCTGATTTTAATATCTTATTGCCTAATAAGGATACAGCCTTTGGAAATGTTCCTGTAACACTAAATCCCAGCTGAATGCTTCTGTAATACAAATATTATGTAAGACACTTGTCTTAAGTATATCGTGTCTCGCATAATTTCGGAACTTTCTGAAGGTGGTGCTAAAGATGGTTATTAAGGAAAATGATGAGTAATAGGGCAAAGCTTACAGAAACTGACTGTAGCTGATGACTGCTACTTATTTGCAGTTTCCTGAGTACTGCTGTGTTTTACTAACATGATATAGCTGGATAGGAGGGTGGATGGGTATTGCCTTTGTTTCTGATGGGACTACGCAGAAAGAGGAGGAGAGTGTTCTCCTAGGAAAGGTGACACGGCAGAACAATGGGACAAGAAGCAGCCAGAAAAATGAGAAAATTAACAAGCAGCACAATGCTGAAATGCAAGCACAGACTGTTAAGAAAAGCATGTCGCTGACGGAGAGCAAAGCATTCAAAAGAGGGAGCTTTCCTAAGAGACAGTGGCTAGTAAACAAACCAGACTGTGAATGATTTCCTCGTCTGCAGGCCAAATGCCAAAGCCTAGCTCACTTCTGACTAAACAGTCTCTTCTTTCCCAGCAACATCATGGAACTCGAAATGACCTGTGGGAGTAATCACCGACACAAGCTAACCTCTAAACTGTGACAGGGATTTCCTGGGAGAAAAACGGACATAGGCTGAAGTTATACCAGTAAGTATGGTAACAAACATAATGGAGAGTTGCATGCCATTGTCTGAGCCCATGGGATGGCTCTGCTTTTGTTCCTGAGGCCCGTGTGGAGTTTGTGGCAACCAAGAAAGCCAATGAAAGCTACAGGATGAAGCATAATGAAAACAGGATGAAAGGGATCTAAACAGGCTGGACCACTGGGCTGCGTCTAATGGCACGAGGTTTAACACAGCCAAATGTCGGATCCTGCACTTGGGGCACAACAATCCTATGCAGTTACAAACTGGGAGAAGTCTGTCTAGAAAGCTGCCAGGAGGAGACGGACCTGGGGGTGTTGGTCAACAGCTGACTTGGTCAACAGCCAAGAAGGCCAATGGCATCCTGGCTTGTATCAGAAACGGTGTGACCAGCAGGTCCAGGGAGGTTATTCTCCCTCTGTACTCGGCACTGGTGAGACCGCTCCTTGAATACTGTGTGCAGTTCTGGGCCCCTCACCACAAGAAGGGTGTTGAGGCTCTGGAGAGTGTCCAGAGAAGAGCAACAAGGCTGGTGAAGGGGCTGGAGAACAGGCCTTATGAGGAGCGGCTGAGAGAGCTGGGGTTGTTTAGCCTGGAGAAGAGGAGGCTGAGAGGGGACCTCATTGCTCTCTACAACTACCTGAAAGGAGGTTGTGGAGAGGAGGGGGCTGGCCTCTTCTCCCAAGTGACAGGGGACAGGACAAGAGGGAATGGCCTCAAGCTCCGCCAGGGGAGATTTAGGCTAGACATTAGAAGTTTTTCACGGAAAGGGTAATTGGGCATTGGAACAGGCTGCCCAGGGAGGTGGTTGATTCGCCTTCCCTGGAGGTGTTTAAGGCACGGGTATTCGAGGTCCTTAGGGACATGGTTTAGTGTTTGATAGGAATGGTTGGACTCGATGATCTGATAGGTCTCTTCCAACCTGGTGATTCTATGATTCTATGATAACTGAAGGACAGGCCCCACACTGCAAACGTGCAGTAGTCTCTATCCATCAAATTGCAGGTTTTATATTAAGAACTTAGTTAATTCTAGTTTGTTTGAATAAAACATTTGCCTATGAGATTCCAATTCCCCTTGGTGTTTCTAATCTTCCCATACAGAGAAGAAAAAAGGTAGGGGCTGATCCTCTCAAAGCTTTGGCTGTCTCAAAGTTTCATTGTGGTAGCACATGAGAATGCATCCAGAGATGCTGTACTGTTACACTTGAAATTGATGGAAGTTCAAGGGCCTAAAGCCTAGCTTCTTTCAAGACAGAAAGTGAAATGTGAAAATCATAGCTCCTGAAACACAAGTTTATTCTAAACAGTAATTACATTTATCACATTTATTTTTAATGTGAATGACCATATTGAATGAGAGCTAAAATTAAGATCATAGAGCTGTCAAAGAGACCATAACAAAACAGAAAAGCCCAATATTTTTTTATGAAAATTAAGTCTTACTACCAAGGTTAGATTCAAACTGTATCGCTAGTTTTATCAATTAAAAACCCCAAACTCTATCGTGAATTTACACAGGTACACCCTACTGACTTGTGCAGCACCCAAGTAATGGCACTTTGATCTACATGTAGCTATTCACATCCGTGAAAACTGTTCATTTCAACAGAAGTTCAACTGTGTCCTGTAGTAATGAGTCAGCGCACACACACACACACATTTGCCTGCCCACATGACAAAATTTGGCTCAGATCCATACATAAATATTTAGTAAACAAGCATATATCAAAAGCAAGTGCTCTGACTTTTTAAGAACTCCATCACCACTCCTTTTATTCCCAGAAAGGTGATAAATACAGCTTCCCTATATCTTTTTTAAAAAAAAATAAAAAACCATAACAGCTACAATAAGGCAACAATAGCCCTTTATTTCTTATTTAGTAGATCTGAACCATAGCAACCAACTTTTAAAGGCTCACAAACAAAGGGAAAATGGAATGAGGCAGAAAAAAAAACCCAGGAACTACTAATTTTACTCGACAAAGCTCCCTATCAGACTGTCACACTTAGTTATACCTCAGTTTAGATTATAACTGTTATTCCCCAAACACCTAGAAAACTATGGCTTCAGTTAAAACATGCCACCCCTTATGCAAAATATGTATTTCTTTAGTTGTCATTAAAAATTTTCCTACAAATCAGCAGGAAAATCAGTACTGCTGAAATAACCTTACCACTACTGATGAAGAGTTCTGCAAGCTGCTCCTTGGAGAAACCAGCATTCACTTCCACTTTAATGATTTCACACGTGGATCCTGCAGCCACTTGCTTTTGCTGTATTGAAAATGTACAGATTTGGTGAAATAGTGCCAAGTCTAATTTATGAACTAATTTATTGCAGAGGTTTGTGTTAATACCTTGATGCAGGCCGCAATCTGATAAGCTATGTAGTCTTGCAAACTTCCTTCTGGACCATGGAAAATGACATTACGGTATTGTTCAACCTACAGAGAGATAACAAATTATTCTTGTAAGTTCACAGACTTCAATTTTTTTTTTCTTTTACTTAGATGAGACAATCAGCACCTAACAGACCAAACTATTCATTTTGCACTACTGGAGCTGACATTACAGAATCACACAGAATCACAGAATCACCAGGTTGGAAGAGACCCACTGGATCATCGAGTCCAACCAGTCCCACAAAACACTAAACCATGTCCCTCAGGACCTCGTCTACTCATAACTTAAACACCTCCAGGGAAGGCAGTATTATATTAGTTTCAAAATAGGCAATATTTACATACAATATCTTAGAAATATATTGAAAAATCAGCACCCCTTAGTCCTTCTCCACAAGGCTGCTCTCAATTACATCATCCCCTACTCTGTATTGAAACCGTGGATTGCCCAGACCCAGGTGTAGAACTTCGCACTTGACCTTGCTGAACCTCATGAGTTTCTCACAGGCCCACTTCTCCAGCCTGTCCAGTTCCCTCTGGATGACATCCCATCCTTCTGGTGTGAGAACTGCACCACCCAGCTTGATGTCATCTGCAAAGTTGCTGTGGGTGCACTCAATCTCACTGTATAATTGATGAAGATAATAAACAGCACTGGTCCAAGTATGGACCCCTGAGGGACATCAGTTGTCATAGATCTCCATCTGGACACTGAGTCATTGCCCACTATACTCTGAATGTGACCCTCCAACCAATTTCTTATCCACCGAACAGTCCACCCAGCAAAACCATACCTCTCCAGTTTAGAGAGAAGGACATTGTGGGGGATCGTGTCAAAGGCTTTAAAGAAATCCAGATAGATTACGTCCATTGCTTTTCCCACGTCCACTGATATGGTCACCCCATCAAAGAAAGTCACTAGTCAGGGAGGACTTACCCTTGGTGAAGCCATGTTGGCTGTCTCAATGCCTCCCTGTACTCAATGTGTTTTTTGAAGTCTTGAACGTTTGTTTACATTAATGTTATTCTAAATTACTTCCCCCTCAAAAAGTGAAATGAAATAACTTTGGAAAGAAATAAGATATCATGGAGCTTTAATATATTTTCTTAGGACTTTAGTTCATCAGATGGCAGTTATTAAAAGAAAGTTAATGCCCTCATAAGACTAAAGTTATTGGGGTAAGATTCACGGGGAAATTTATTTTAGAATAATGGCTTTCATCCAAATCCATTTTTTAGAAGTCTCGGAATTCTTTCAGAGTAGAAGATCAATTTTTTTAGTTAACGCTATTAAAGATGTAATTTAACATATAGAGAGCACAGTGAGAGAAGCTAGCTTAATACTTACTAGACGGAGGTAGTTCTGAAGTGTGTGAAGATGGATCATAGATGCATAAGTCACACTATTTAGGCAGCCTTCCCGAGGTCCTGTAAAAAAGAGATTCACAAAGAACTATTCTAAATCTCTCAAGTTTATAAACATCTATGATGGATACAAATGGTTTTCATGCAGTATTCTACAGTGACCTCTTAAATTACAGGCTATGCACATTAAAATGGTGAAGAAATTAAAAGTATTTATCTAGCAACACAGATTCAGGTGTATGTCCATGACATGAGTAAAATAGATACTACTATATAGCTAAAAAGGTAGTAGGGCCAATATATTTTCGAAATGTCGTAGATCCTTTCAAATCTAGGTAAACAATTAATTGGCTATGATATTTCTGAGGAACAAGCAACACTGAAGAAGAAAAACAGTAGTAAATTATGCTCAAATGATGTATTTCACATAGAGGGTCCTACCATTCAAACCTGAAAATAATAAATGGAAAATTACCAAATAAAAACACTGTGATATGCTCAGCTCTATTATTCTTCAAAAAGTCCCATGGTGGTTGGGAAAAAATCTGACCTGTTGACCATGAAATGTTTCCTGTTAAAAGGAAAAACAAAAGAGATATTTCGTGTATCTATATAAAGTGCCTGGTGCTCAAATATATTCACTTGCTTACAAAGATGTGTCCAATCTACTGAAAAATCTAAAAAACCAACCTGTCCCATGTATTAAATCATACTATTACTTGGTACTCAACTGAGGATACTAATGCTTTCTGCCAACTGAGACACAGCTGGCCTGTCTTTAAAGCTTAACATGTAAAATAAAGTAAAATAGGATTATTTGTCCAACCTAATGTGAATAGGGTTTTGGGTTTTTTTGGGTGGTGTGCAGGTGGAGGGGGAAGGAGACCTAAGATGAAACACATGAATTTTCAGAGTCTTAAACGACTGTTAAAACTACCACCACATTTTGGCTAATTTCTCATAATTTTAAAGATTTTTCTGTTTCACCCCGATAAGTGAAGTTACATAAAACTGGAATAGCTCTGTTCTACCTATGCTGATGATTTACCATTTGGATTTACTGTTCACTTTGAATGTACTGTAAGGACATATTGTTGGCTTTGCTTTGGATTGTTTTGTTTCACCTGTAATATAGGTCTCTCCCCTTGAGTACTAAATTGAGAGATGGGCTAATCAATATAGGGTCTCATGGTAACTGAGGCCTGTTGTACCATACGTACAGCTAAAAGCAAAAAATGCTTTCATGTCAGCATTGTTCAAAGTTTCATTGCTAGTATTAGTCTTTAAGATATTAGCATAAGTTTTAACAGATCCAGAAACCTACAGATATTTTTATCTCACTTACAAAATTTCAGAAATTCAAGAAAACATCCAATTTTATCTTTTCTTATTAGACCGATATTGATACCTAGTTTGACAGATAGTATACTGCTTGCACCGAGGCCAATGTTGGATTCTGCAGCACTATTAAATGACAGGTCTTCTAGGTTCCTCCATCCATCAGAAGCAATTGCCTGGAAATGGTTTGTCACTGCCTGACTCACTGCTTTTGAAAAATCATCCCATGATGTCTGTTTGCGGATATTTAAAGCACATATTGTATTTTCTGTATCAAATTCCTCTGCACCACAATGGGCCGGTTCAATGCCACTGACTGAAATCCTTACAGGTACACTAAGAGCATCTGTCGAAAAACAGAAAGCCAAGAATGAAAAAAACTGTGAAGCTCAATGAAAAACATCCTATTATTAAAACACATATTTTTTTACATTAAAATCAATCTTATTTTTATATTATAAAAATATCAGTATTATAAACATTAGTATTATAAATAATAGGAAACAAGAAAAAACTTACTTAACCTTTTATTTCCTCTTAACAGACTGATTTATTACAAATTAAGACAGATGGTAGGTAGTGTTCAAACTTTCAGTTTATTGTGGTTGTGGACATTTTTATTATCAATTCAGAAAGGAATTTTCTGGCACTAGTGCACAAGTGGAAAGCACAGTTAGGCAAGACAAATATCTTTAAATAAAAGCTAAGACAGGAAGTTTACTTGGAAGTATATCTTTCATTTGCTATAGAATAAATTGACAAAATAGTAAGCCAAGAAAGTAAAAAATTTACATGTGCATTCTAGAAACAAAATTAATCTAATGAAGTTATTTTAAATCTTGCTTTCTGAAAGATGGAATACAATTCAACAGAAGCAGTAGTCTATATGGATCATTTAAACTAAGAAGTTATCTTTTAAACTTAACGACAAAACAATACCTTTCAGAAATTACCACTGATGTTAAAAATAAGTGCACAACAACAAAAAGAGATATCAGCTTATGATGAAATCTTGCAACATGATCTTTGTTTTGCTTTTGAGTTCAGAGGCCAAATCTTCAGCTGATACAAACCAATAAGCTTTCCTGATGTCCGAAAAGCTCTGACTGAAACCCCCTAGCCTACCATAGGGAAAAGATTACTTAAAGGCATCTTTAGATGTGGGACTGTGAAAAATGTATCTTGCCCTTCTGATGGCTGGACCTCAGGGAAATGAGCAATGACTATGAGAAATAGACAAAGTTCTCTACAAGGAGGTCTCTAGGACAGAGGTACAGTGTATGCCCAAATTTCAGTGCACGTGACCTCTACAGCACTGCTGGCAATCTTGGTCCCCAGTATTTCATCTCTGTTGGGGTACATCCTCTTGTCCTACATGCATGCAATTACTTACACCCCAAACCTCACTGAACTGTGAGAAAGTTAGATACACAGCTTACCCAAAATGTAGTCTTGGCTTGTTGACATGTGTAACCAGATAAAAGTCGTGTTCCTAAGCTTCCACGGATCAGATATTGTGGGGGTAAAAAAAGCTAATTATGATTGCAGTGATGTTAACTACAGATTTAAAAGAAAGACAAGAGAAATAAGAGTCCAAAAGCTCTGACCTGATAAGAGCAGCTGGATTCATGATAAGCCTGACCAGAGAAACAGGGTACTAAGAACGATGAAAATAATGCAAGCATTAATTTAACAGGCTACAGATTCTGCCATCAGAAACTGGTTTCAATCCAATAAAAAAATAGACTACAAAGGAAATTCTCATAGGAAGCGAGTTGTGTTCTTCTCTACGCCTACAATAAAGTAGTAAGAGCCTAGATATTATGATAGCTGAAGAGGAAAATCAGAAGCAGCACACAGAAAGCTTCCCTAATTTGTTGATAACCAGAGAACTTGACTACTCACAGCCCTACATCCCACCACATAAACTCAAAATAACGGTGATAAATACAAAGCATACAGATCTACAAAGACTTCTAAGTATACAAAGAAATAGAAAACACAGAACTTGTGAGTAGATGGACTACGTTCTAACCCAAGAAATACAGAGGTCAGCCTGCTCTACCGAACGCTGAGAAAACTTACAGAGAAAGAAGATGATGACAGGTGCCAACAGAAGAACAATCTTCTGGCAGAAGTTATTGACATTGGAAAAAAAATGTTATTTAATGTTGTCTCTAAGACTTTTCTTGAAGAACAACAATCCCTTCAATAATAAACAAGGGATAAATAAAACTATGTTCTAAAAAAGAGATTCAGATATGACAAGATGATTGTCTTAGTCTGACGAAAGTTGACAGCTATCCACTACGAACTGCTTTTTCTGCAAGAACTTGAGAAAATAACAAGAGTGTAGTAGCTCTGAAAAAAGTAATTACTAATATTAAATTCAGAAATTTTAAGAGAATATGGATTTTTGCACGTGTAAAATACACATCTTTTCAAATGGTTTAAAAATAGAGACATAAGATTTTATAACCTCCAACAAAATTTTATCATGTGCTTTTGCAAAATTTGGAGAATCAAAACTTGCTAGGATAAAACCCCTGAATTCTGTGGTGCCAAAAAAGTGACAGCTACTCTTTTAATGTTTCTATTTACTAAAAACATTTCTTATAGTGCTGACAGCAATTACTTACTTAAGTTTTCTAGGAGATGTTTGCAATCATCAGTAGCAACATCATGTAATGTTCGATTACACTTATCTTTCCTCTCAGCCTCTAGTCCACCATGGCTACAAAGGATTTCTAGACAGTTCTGCAAAGGTAAGAACTGTATTATTTACTTGTCCATTTGCTACCTTAAAGAGTTCTACCAATATGTAATTAGACTCCTAATTGAAATTCTTACACATACATATCCAAGTACAGTCACTTATGGAATTTCTACATATAAGCATCCAAATGATGCACCCCATAGCGTTAAAAACCAGGAGTAGAAGCATTTTGTAGCAGACTTGAAAGTCTCAAATCAAGATTTTGAAAAAGTAGAACATATGCAGCCAAGCTTCTATAGTCTTGAAGCATCAGATGCTGATTAATATAACTGAAAAATTCTTAACACCTGGCTACCAGTTTATGGATTCATATAAGGAAACAGAAGCCCAAGTCTGCATCCTGTTTTGCACAACTTGGCCTCAATGTTCCAGCAACGATACAAAACCAACCTGAAAGCTTAACACAGACTAAGTAATGAATCTGTTCAGACAGCAATCCATAAAACCAGTTTTCACTTTGCAGTTCACCAAGTAGGAGTTTTCATTATGCCTGACATCTGAGTGGGACTCAGCAAAAGAAAACCAATCATTTTAAAATTACCTTGCAAGACTCTTCCTTGGCAGGTAAACCTGAATTTCTGCAAGCATAGTAATAATGCAGTGAAATAAAAATGCATTTGTATAAAGTCAGGGCAAAAACATTTTTGGATGCCAACAACATGATGCCTCTTAAAACTCAAAGACATGAAAAGTCATATGCTCAACAATAGGAAAAATTCATTACAATTCATTAGAAACAAGCTACTAACAGATAAATTCGTATTGGTACAATCATAATGTGGCATGACAAAACTACTAATTATATACTCTCAAACTTTTGGGGGATAAAGCCCTCATAAAACTACATTCAACTGTTGATTGATCAGTAATCGGAGGACTGATGAAGTCCTGATTTCTAATGATCCATTCAACAACAATACAGGTGGCCCTCTTGAAAGCTTTGCAATCCTCAGACGTGCCTTTCAAGGAAAGATGTCCATATTAAGAAAAGACATCATCAGAAATTATACTAGTTCAAACACTATTGATAACCTCTGGAATTAATTATAGCAGAGAAACCAAACCTTGGAACACAGACAAGTGGTCATTAAGTATTTCAGTTCAGAACAGTGGCTCCTTGCAGGTTTGGCTACTGTTACCTATTTTGCAGCTGTTCTAATGGGAAGACTTAAGCTTCTGATACTCTTAACGACTTGCATAAACAAAACAGTCATTCAAGCTATATTTCCCTCTGAAATGAAATTTTACCAGATTGTAGTTCCAGCACTTGTAAGAATTTTTAAAAAATCAAACAGCTCACTAACTTTTCAAGAAGAAAATTAACCAGAAAAAAAGAGCATATTTTCTTGCCAGGTTAGTAAGTTAACTCTGTCTCTCAAATGGGTGCAACGAATAGCAAAGGCAGCAAAAGGCATACGACTAAACTGTGAGGTGGAAAGTCAGAAGTAAAGAGGGAAGCAAGAAGAAGACGACAACAAAGACATGAGGCTTATTTCCTTAGTAAAATGAGAAGTTTTGTTGGCTCTCTTGCCTATGGAACAGCACCTAAGATGCCCTAGTATAATTCATTTGTAAAGAATGGAACCTACAAATCTTGAAAGGAAAGGGTGCAAGTGTCAACACTATCATGTAGCGTCATGAATGACATGCAGTGCAGATAAAGGATTAGAGAATGAAAACAAGATGTTAACAGTACTGGAAGATGTCCATTAAGCTTGCTTTAAATTCTTTATATACTAAACTTCTCTCGTGTCAATAAATGCATTTAATAGAATGCAATTATATAAATTCTCTGCAACATCAAAACCAGGAACCTGACTGCCAACTATCTATTGCTTTTATAACCTAAGAAGGTACCCTCAATCCTCCAGAGACATCTTATTGAACAGTTGACTTGGAACGTGCTCAGAAACCAGAAACCACGAGTTATTTATGAAAGGTATATGCGAAGACTTCCAGTGTCAGAGCCTTCAGAGAGAACAGCTAACCAAAGCCCCTTTTAGACAGTAAATAAAACCTAGCTTCCAAACTTGTCAGGATTATATTATTGTAGAAATAAGCAACATATTGCCCATTATTTAGGTATTTGCAGACTATAACAAATACCTTAAACTTCACATAAATTCAGATGAGTGGAAACTGAAAGCGTCTGTACCTGCCTAACAGATGCTGGCTCTGTTTGTATGCACTGGCTGGTCCCTAAAAAAACATGATCTAATAAACAGAATCTTAAATCTGTGCCTATTTTGAAATTAACATAGTAAATTTATCAGGGGAAAAAAAGTAAACATGATGATAGATATTGAATTAGGCATGTAACCACAAGCTGATTTTCCAAGTCTTGGACAATAGTTTTTTAAAATTCACTCTCTTCTGTGTTTTGTATCCTGTGTTTTCTCCCTGGGTAAAAGTTTCACAGTAAGATTTGACTGAGAGTTGACATTAAAAAATACCCTTTTAAACAGTCAGAAGTATCAAGCTTCTGATAACAAATTCTTCAAGTAATATTCAATTTCCAGAAAACTTCTTGTTTATTATCAGTAAGGTCTGTCAGGTCATTCTCCATGTCATCAGCTACCCCAGCCCCCACAAAAATGGTTCATTGTCTGCTAAAAAGGCTGCCCAAAAAACCAAATCAATGTATTACTGCACAAGTCTGATTCTCAAATTTCTTTTCCTCTCCTCCCTCCCACAGGAAGAATTGTTCATTGTTAAATCATCCCTAACTGCAACCTGAAACTATGCCCATCTAATATCTGTAAGTACATGACAATTAATTGGCATTTAGAGCGGGATTCACCTCACTTAACTCTGAAAATCTGAATCTTAAATAATCATATTTTCTCTTTTTATTGTTGTCCCAAAATAAATAGGCATTGAAACATGACAGTTCACCCCATTTGACACATAGCTTCTGGAGTAATTTTTCCACTGGAAGTATCTCTCTGTCTCTGTTAAATCAACTGTGACAATAAATTAGATAACATACTTAGATTCAACATATAAGTTTTATTCTTCAAAGATAAAAAAGAAGGGCTTATCTTGCCTAACTTCTATTGGGTTACTGTAACTTGTTCACATTTACTGACCTTAAATCCTTTTGATGCTGCTATGTGGGCAGCAGTCCAACCCTCTTTGTCAGCATGGTTGAGGAGATCTGCAGAAATAACAGGCTTTACTCTATTGCTATAGTTGTCTTCTCTCTTCTCCAAATCAAAGTAGTCTAAATTAGGTTCCGCACCAGTCAAAGAGTTCCCATTGTTAGGCTTCTCATAGTACATAAGGAGCTTGAGACCGTCAACATTACCAGAATCCACTGCTGCGTGAATTGGTGACCAGCCATCCTAAAAAAACAAAAGCAAAAAGCGCACTCCCACCAAACACATAGAAAAATGTTTGCATAACTTGTGTCAACAATGAATCTGAATGGAAAGTTCTCTTTAGAAATTAAAGAGATAAGTAAGAGTGACATAGTAATCCTTTGGAAAAACAGAGTTGCTTGTATGTGTTTGGAGTGGAAGGAAAAGTGGGAAGAAGATGTAGCAAAAAGAAAACTTTAGAGCCTTCTCCAAGGACAGTCCATCAGACAGAGACTTCAAAATTTCTATAAGACTCTAAGTGACATAGGACTTACTTGTTAATAAACTGCTTTTATTTTTGTGTATGAAACTTATATAATTCTAATGATCAATAATTTGTTCCACATTGCATGAATCAGTTTATTAGTCAGACATTTTCATGGTTTTGACATCATGGCTTTCTCTCATCTCAGTTCAAATAAGTATTTCCTAGCTCTTAGCAGTTGTTGAGTACTATACAAGGTACTTTATAAACTATTTTAACTTACACTGGTTTTTACAGTTCGATCTGCTCCACCTTCCAACAACAGCTTAATACAATCATTATTTCCATTTTTGCAGGCCAGGTACAAAGGTGTCTGTCCTCTTTCAGCAGCATGGTTAATATCAGCCTGATACATAATTAATAATTCTGCACACCTACAGCAAACGATAAGGTAGTAAAATCATCTTATATTTGACATACAAAACCTCTGTATAACTTAGACATTTTAAATATTCTTTTAGAAAGGACTGATCTTATAGAAACAGTTCTACCTGTGATTTTGTCTATCACACATATGCAAGCATGAAGACATGCCCATACATGGGCATGAAGACAAAAAATGAGGTTACTTTAAATCCATAAATCTTAAAATACTGTAACTGCATTTAAAAACTCTGAATTTTAAAATAATGTTTCTTTGCTGACTAATGACATTTTATAGTTTTAAAAAGAAAAGGGGCAAAAAAAAGGCCTGGGACTAGCTTTACATACTAGCAAAAGGAGCACTTGTCTACGGAAGCAACCTGATTGGGAGAGAAAACAGCTATGGCACCACCCACTACTCAGGTCCCTGAATGGAGGCTACTCCAGAAGGATGGCTTGGGGTGTATTGGTAGCAGCTACTGGATTAGGGAGCACAGAAGATTAGGTGGAGTGCTGAAGAGCAACTCACTAGGGACTGGCATTCATATCCCAGATCATGTACTTCTTCACAACCCCGTAGTAGTAGCTTCAGTTTTCTTCCTGGTTCTCGTGCCCAAGTTAGCTCCCTTTCCATTTCCAAACCTAGTTTTTCAACAACGTCTAAAGACTTTAGAAAAATCTTGATGCCAGTCTATTCCCTCTGCAGTTCAAACGAGGTCTGAAAACATAACCAATTCCTCATCTTTCTGGCTCAACTTTTGTCAGTCCATAAAAATAGAAGGACATCAGCAATAAAGCCTCAAAGCAATTACTGAAATGTTGAATAGCTACCGGTTAGGAGACTGTACTCTAACAAACAAGGTGATAAAACATTTTAAAAATTCACATTATATATAAGAAATAACAAATTAAAACATTTCATGGGTATTTAAAAAATACACATCAATATGAGTTTCAGTAGATGCCTTCAATAAATGATGGATAAATACATTTATACCTAAGACTGTAACAGTAATACAATGAAAGCAGCATACAATATAATGTAAAGAGAATATAAAGCTGAGTAATACTTGACGGGCAAAATCTTAAAATTTACTTACTTGACATGTCCCTGAGCAACTGCTGAACACAAGGGTGTAAAGCCATTTTTATCAGCAGCATCAACTTGTGCTTCTGTAGTCAGCAGCAATCTTACACATTCTATAAACAGAGCAAAACCACAGATCAATGAAACAAAAACAAGTGGTTAAACCCATCAGAAGTTAAAACCTGCTCAAGGGACAACAGTAACCAGTCTTTTTTAACTGTACATCACACAACTTAGCAAACCAAAGTAGAAACTCAGGAAGCAGATTGCAAGAGAGAGGTGACAATAATTGACTCCTTGGGGACACTACTATTCTTTTACAAAAAGGGCTGGGATCCAAATATCTGCCCATACCTGGCAACTCCCGGAATGTTGGTAACATAGTTTCATTGGCAGTAATGTGGCACATCCTGGATATGACAGCCCCAGAGATGCTCACAAGCCACACGTAACTCAAACAACAGGCTGGCCAGTCTTATTTTAGGAAACTTTGACTTGGGATTGAAATGACAAGATAAGCTGACAAACTCAAACCTCTCCAAATCATTCTCATTCATATATTTACAAAATGACACGCTAAAAATAGTACCAGCCTGATTCCACCATCCTACAGCTAGATTAAGACAATTACATACTAATTAGACTGCTTTTCATCCACAAATTGGAATATTATTTGACGCAATTAAGTTTGAAGAAAATATTTGATCTGCTGTATGTTCTTGAAATTAGTTCTACACCAAAATAAAACAAGTCTTTTGTAGCTGAAACTACTACTTTGAAAATAAGCTCAGCTGGAATACCAGTTTTAAACTCCTGACCTCATGAAGCTTATCTCTTGGTATCAGAAACATATATTTAGAATTACTTAGAAAGCTGACTAATCTAAACCATTCCTGAACTTACTTACTTTGAGTTCTTCCAAATAGAAATATAGTTGTGAGTTTGATTGAATAAATACTTTAACATTAAGGAATTAGTTTTTAAACCACTGTAAATTACTACATTTTAAATTAAGATTTTTAAAATTTCAACTATCTAGACTAATCTGAAAATACTTTTCTTTTTAAAAAGTTGGTTATCAGGATAAACTACCGGGACTTTATTTGTAATTTTTTTATAAGTCATAAAGAAGGTCTCAGCTAACTAGCTTACCTAGTATTTCCACTTGTAAGGTAAGACCAATTAAAATAAAATATTTTTAATCACTTCTTAACAGAAAGATATACTCTGCTTACAATGTCATTTTTTTCCTCTTTTCATTGTCAATCCCAGTCTTATATTAAACAATTAACTTGAAAGTACAGATTCCTGCTTGCCATCTTAAAGTAGTTCTAAAGTTTCTGAAGGATACTGAAAAAATTCATCAGAATACTATCTGATTTCTTCATAAAGCATACATGAACCATGCAAAAGCCATGACAAATGCACAGAACAAGACTACCTTTCTAGAAAGGTATGGTTAACTCACAACTATAGATTGGCAGATTATTCAGGTGGAAGCTTATCTATATGAAAATACTGTTTCTGATGAAGATCACTGAAAAAAGCGCCGTTTATTCTCAAGAATAGGTGTAAGCAGGAGGAAATACTACTACTTTTATAAAGCATACCATGTGAGCCAGTAAGCTCTACATGACCTGTTCTGGTGGCATATCAAGTAAAAGCTCAGTCACCTCCAAGAAGCCTGAGTTCTTCAGATGGACTTTTGACTAGGGTTTGGAGATTAGTAATTTGGGTCAGTCCAGGCTCATTAACTCCACTCCACTGCTGTCTGCCACAGAAGAAATCAGCAGTGGAGAGGACTGGGCAGAAGGGCAGGCACAAGACAGACTTAGTTAAAAGTTTTGGTCAAAGCAAAAGCAAAACATGTAAGCGTATTAGCACAAGCACCTGGAGACTTTACTGTTCTCCACCACAGCTGGGTAGTTAGTTCTTCCAGAGTGCTGGCAAACACCATGCAGATACATCCAGTGGCTCGGCAGAGCTGACTCCATGTAGCTGTATGCCTCTGCACCTCACTCTTTCCTACTTCCCACATCATTCCAGTTTTTCCTATAAAGCAGGGTGCCACAGCCTCCAAATACTCAGGATAGAAGAGAATTGATTATATCATAAATGCATATGATTAGCACATGGATGAATCCAAAGGATGTTGTTGTTATTCTCTTCACATCTCTTATTTTCAGGAACTCTTACTATTTAATTCTCTCTTTCTCAACCATCTTGTATGTGGCAGAGAATGGTCAGGATTGGCAACACAATATAGATATGCAGATCTATTAGCTAAATGAACTACTGTACATGATACCAAGTGCATAAAAGACCAAAGTGGCTCCAGCATTGTTGATGGATGAAAACAAGACACCCTGAAAAAAACAATCTCTTCAGTTGTCCCAATCTAGTGGTTAAATCATAAAATTAGCTGTTCCCTCACGTTCATTCAAACACAAAGAAAGTATTCAGTGTATATTTTTAGGGTGAAATTCTTTCTCACACATCCACAGAATTATGGACAATATGTGCAGGAAACAAAGCAGCTGCTATGAGCTTCATGCACTGGAAAAATCCCTCAGCTGCAGCTCTCAAAAGGCAACTGTTTATGAAAAGGAAGGCTACATATTTTGCAAGTAGGACAGAATAGGAAAGAATATTGAGTGTTCTCTTGTGTAACTCAATTTTCTCTACAGACTGGGCTGCAAGCACGTAACAGCTGGTGCCACCACGCTGGTTGCAATGTGCTCTACCATTCTCTAGTTGTTAACACATCTCAAATACTGTATTTCTTCACTGAAAATGTATAGAAATCCTCCACTTTCCACTCTTCGCATACTCTCTGCAAGGTGGTGTTTCTTTCTGACAACAGGTACTCACTATGCTGGCTTCTAAAAAATCTAAAGCTACTTTTTTTCCCAGCTAACTGTTCCCCAGGAGAAGTCAGAAAATCTGGTGAGTTCACTTAGAAGAAACAAGGGGTCCTAGAAATCTCTATATCTATTTAGTCACTAACTGCAGGTTGAAAACATTCTCAATAAATTAAATCATGGTGCAATCACCAATGTGTTAAGTCTTAAGGTTGCATTCAATGATCTTCAAGTTCCTTTCTAACCTAAATGACTCTATGGTTCTAAGGAAATAAAAACAAACAAACAGCCAAAAGACAGTAACTTACCATTGACAATCCTACTCAATGCAATGAAAAACTTTGTACAATAAGTTATTTTATCTTAAAATTACATCAGTGTCATTTCTTTCCACTTGGTTAGTTAGAAAAAGCTATTAAAATGGGGTTTTTTAAAGTAAGAATTTTATTCTTATACTTCCTTTTCTCAGCCTATATATTTCTACATAAATTTGTTTTTACAAGTTTCCACTTTGAAGAGCTGCATCTATCCATGCGCTTGGGAACAAACTGCAAATAACAAAGAAAGGATTACATATTAAACTTAAGCACAAAAACCTTTCTCCAAAAATCTTGTGAATCCACTACTCTCAATTTTCATGTAATATATAAGGAGACGTCAGCACTGCTCCTGTGTGATTTCTCTTATTCAGAATTCATGCAATCCATTTAGCCACTAAAATGCTATGATTTGTACAACAAAGTACTTTTCAGATCCTGTCAACTATAAAAAGAGGAGCAACGCTAAAACCTCTGTAATATATTTTTTATCTTAAAAAATAAAAGATACTAAGCAACTACAGGATGCATATGTATGTGTTTGCTTTTATTACTGTGTTTCCATACTTCTGTCAAGTGCTTCAGCAATAAAACAAGAAATCAAATTGCCTTTGCTGTCAGTCAGAGTTGCTCAGTAATTGTAACTGAAAATCAGGACAATTGCTTTGAAATGTTTTAGGAATACAAGATGAGGTAAAAAGAACTGCATTGATTATGGTCTCCTACAAACACCAGTGAAAATAAATGGATATCATCCTAGAAAAACCCACAGAATACTCACTCATTGAGGGGGTAAAAATAAATCCACACAATATAATAAACTTGGATTAGTGATACTGAAGAGAGAAAGTTGCAAAACCAAGCAAACCACCAAAGGAAGAAAAGAAAATAAAGGACTTTTCCATATTTTAAGGGTCTTGGCAAGAATAAAGTATCTGTCAGATGAAAAGGCCCAGATGTTCCTACAAAGTAAACCATAGCACCTAGCAAGGAAAGGCAAAATATACCATTCCAAACAAAGGAAAAATTCCTCCTACCCTTATGCAAAATTAACTCTGAACATGTCAGAAAAATGTACACTATCTGTCCAGCTATCAATCTGAGATCCTGACTTTGTTTTGATTTTAAAATATACTGAGGAATATTCCCTCCAAATACTATTTTGAACACTAGATTGAGGTTTTCTAATTGTGTCACTGATAAGTACCTTGCTAAATAAAACTACAAAGTACTCTTGAAAGCAGTAGCTTTTAAGACACTATGTTCGACCTTCTACTGTAAAATAAAATCTTGACTTAACTAAAAATTAATGGATTTGTCATTGGTATTGGTGGATTTCATCTCTAGTGTCCAAACCAGCATGATGATAGTAGCTGAAATATAAGAATTGAGGAGATTTTTATGTAAGCAGAAAAAACTACAGTAAAGTGTACTGGAATTTCAAAGAAAGCTGCTATTCCAGAGCCTGTCTGAAATATTAAGAGACAGTCTGAAAATTATCCCTTGGAGTTTGTACCCATGATATTTGTATCTGTTACTAACATATTTCCCTTGTTTCATGAATATATTCATAAAATATGAAGGTTCAGACATACTACTTCCAGTGAGGGCTGGGGTTGTGAGGAAAAGGAAAATGTCAACTATGTCAGTAGAGCCTAGAGAATAAACTAAGGCTATTTTATCTTATTTAAAAATAAAGACAGTTAATTTTTTTCCCCAAGTAACACACTACTTTGAAACAATCTTCCATCATTTTCACTGCTGCTGCAGAAGATCAAAACACTGGTGATGACCTATTCTTTCCTTCTCACTCCCTGTAGAGGAAAGTTCTTTAAAGTTGCCTTTGCTCAAAAAGATCTTTAGCTTTTACCAGAACATGGGGTGATGATATACAGTGACTTCTTAAAGGAAGGCAGTAGAGAATTAGAATGGATGTCCCTGCAGAATGTTACCACAAGCAGGAATGCTTTCTGTGTTCCAAAACTATGCCTCTGGAAGCATTGCTTATGCATATGTTATACAGTGACTTTCATCACACACTCCTTATAAATCACTTTTAATTTCATGTTTCTAAAAAACATGCATTTGACCTAATTTAATATTAAAAATTATGAAATAAGCTTTCCCTATTTCATATGAACAAAAACTTAATATCACTTACCTATATGTCCATTTGTAGCAGCAGAATACAAGGCAGAATAGCCATCTTCACAAGAGTAATTAATGTCCAGTCCTTCTTCATTAAGCAGCATTGATAATAAAGTGACATTTCCCTGGGCAGCAGCTTGGTGAAGAAGGGTGGGCCTGCCACCCAGGGGGACAGGACCACCACTTGTTAACAAAGGGGTTAGGGAGGAAGACCAGCCTGTGAGTTAAAGCAACAGAAGTTAGATGGGACACATAAATAAAGCTCTGCATTTTCTGTGTTCTTTTACAAATAGGCTCTTCTTCCAAATGACGGGATACATTAGTTTAGCTCAAGTTTTGTGAAGAACCTTTGTCTATACATCAGAAGGTATTCTGAAGAATAAAAATGGCATACACAGGTGACAGTTGTTAATGTAAATGAACAGGATTTCATTACAAAAGGTTAACGTGAAACTTGGTATGAACTGTAACAGCAGCCCGATGTCTCAAAAATATTTATATGATCAAAATTCAGAAACTATTGAAAGGTTTATACAAGTTTTAATTTAACTGCTGATATGCTGGGAAGGTTTTTTAAAGCGTCTAAAGAAATGTTTCCAAAACAAAATTTCTATTTTCATGTGAAAGTTCATCCTCCTTCACGGTCTCAGTGCAGACTTTAGTATTTATGTCTCACATGCAGTTTTACAGATAAATTGCACAGAGAGCATTTAATAACCTCTTTTAATAAGCTTGCAAAAAAAGGTAGGAATTAATTACACAAACAATACAGGAATAAATACATTTACTATTGAACTTTACCTTAAGGTAATGTTCCTTTTACTCAACAACACTTAAACAATGTATTATAAAATGCTTGAGCGTGAATGAATAACAGGTAATGCAAAATTCACCAGTAAAAGCTTTCAAGTCATCCTGTTAAAAAATAATATTAAATTCAAAGCTTTTAAAGCCTAGGAGTTATTTTGGTTAAATATTCTGTTCATTACTTATCAGCTTTAGTAGGGAGTTTGTTAAGAATATGAAGTTTGTTGCACAAGGCATAGAAAATTTTGTGTATTCTTCCTTGATCAAGGACTACAAGAGAAAATAGGAGAAAGATATTTTCACTATTACCTTTATAAAATCCACATGATATTTCTTTCTTGAATAACTAACTTTGTATGCTGTAGCCACACATAAACTATTACATGAGGCTGAAATCTGACAATACAAAGGAAGTTTAAGCAGTTTTTACTGTGGTTCTGCAACACTCAAGACTGAAGATGAGCTGCAGGGCATCGCCTCCAGCTCCATCAAGCTGATCAAGTGTTATCCAACATCCAGCACCTAGAACTGGAAAAAGCATGTGGCAGTACCTCTACCACACTGGAATGATCTGCTGCATGGTTTGGAAAAACACAATTAAATACAGAAGTTCCCAGCAGAATTCTATAAAAGCAATAAATTTGGGAACCTTGCAAGATTGGAGCAAGTTTTAATCAAGTCCAGACTTACATAAGAATCAATCATCTGAGCAGCTCCAATGAAGAACACACAGTTGACCCCAGTTCCAAACAATAAAACATAAATGTTTGGAGTATGTTTCTAAAGTAAGCTAAATTTGTAATTTCAAATGAAGTTTGCTAGTTTGATTGATAAAGGAAATGTATTTGCAGTATTTTCACAATGTTACCTTATTGTTCAACTTATCTATTTCATATTGACTATAAAAAGTCATCACTACAGCTATGATATTACCACATGAATCCAATTTATAACTGTCAATAAACTGTAAAGTTAACTTCACCCATCTTAATGTAACTTCAATTCTGAAGCTATTCTGACTATTAACACTCTTACTAATATTTATTTATCTAAAATGTTTAATCAGAGGATTTTGAGGGTTCTCTGAAGTTCATAAAAAACCCCTCGAGCAATATACAAAGTAAACTGTGTCCTTAAAGTGGTAAAAAATACTGATTTCCACCTCCATTAACTCTTAAAAAATCCCCAAAGTTCTGAAGAATAACTTTTGTTCTTCCTTTTCATTATAGAAGTACTTTTATGTTTCCAACCTTACGTTATTCAGCTGTTGCTATATATACTAATGTTTCTAAAACTGTATGCATATAGTTTTTACCGTCTTGTCATGGCAATTAACTGAGAGTGGACATTACTTGGGTGGCAGTCTAGAAGCTAACATTCTTTGTCCAAGTTATATTGGAATCATTTGTGGGAATTTAGAGAGAATGACAGCAAGCTTTTAGCACGAAGTTCACTTTACCAAGAAGTTTCACAATATGAATTGTATTTCTGGGTTCTCTATTGAAAATAGTGCAATATTTTTTTGGTTTGTTTTTTAAAGCATCATTAACAGAAATGGCAAAATAAAAGGATTTTTTTTAGTGCCATATGTAGTATCTTAACTTTCATTTCAACTCCTTGAAATGAAAAATATGTTGATGCAATTCAGTGACAAAATTCATTATGCTAGGTTATTGTTAGATGAAAATACTGTACTGAAAAATACACAAAATCCAGACAATAATATAAACACAACTTTAGCTTCTATTATCAATGTAATAAATCTGAATTAATCCAACAAACACATCAATGATAAAAAATACTACTAAATAAGGCACACCATTACAGATGCAAAAAGTTAGGAAATGTGAAGCATCTATGAAAGCTTGTAGGGCATGCAGTGATGAAGGACAGAGGGACAGACAAAAACAGCTTCCGGCATCAGCTTCAGAATGTGAGATGGTTAATTTCAGAGCCCAGATCAGTCCCTCACCCCCCTACTTTTATCTTCAAAGCCAATTGTATAGAGAGAATAAATCAATCATTATAGAAATGAGCAAAATGAAAACCACACTTCATTGAAGAGTGACATAGAAAGCGCAAAACCAAGAAGAAAGTGAAGCAGAAATCCCAGGGGCATGAAAATCCAACTGCCTACTTTTGTTTCCATTTTGAAGTCCTACAGCCACTGAAATGCAGAAATCCAAACAGAGCAAAAGCATTTTGGCACCAGTTCAAAGGCTGCTGGAGTTAATGAAAACACTGTTGCAGATTTTGAATCAGGCCATAAATGTTCACTTAATTCCTCTATGTGCAGCTTGTTCAATGTTAATGACATAAGCCAGTGTCTCTTCCAATAAGCAACATGCAGTACAATGTCCTGTCTCTAAAAGAAGGTATTGGATTAATTTAGCAGAATATATAACCGAAAGAAAGGTAACAGTATCCTGGGCTACATCACAAGAAGTGTGGTCAGCAGGTCAAAGGAGATGATTCTTTCTTTCCCGCTTCTTTGCTTTGGTGAGATCTCACCAGAAGTACTACAATCAGTTCTGGAATGATTAGCACAAGAAAAACATGGACTTGTTGGAGCAGGACCAGAGGAGGGTCACAAAACCAGAGGGATGTAACACCTCTCCCTACGAAGAAAGTCTGAGAGAGCTGAGTGTTCAGCCTGGAGAAGGGAAGGCTCTGGGAAAACCTTACTGCAGCCCTTCAGTACTTAAAGGGGATCTTGTAAGAAAGATGGGGATAAACTTTTTAGCAGGGTGTGTTATGACATGACAAGGGGTAATAGTAAACTGAAAGAGAGTAGATTCAGACTACATATAAGGAAGCAATTTTTTACAATGAGGGTGCTGAGGCACTGGCACAAGTTTCCCAGAGAGCTGGTAGATGCCCCATCCGTGGAAACATTCAAGGTCAGGTTACATGGGGCCCTGAGCAATGTGATCTAGTGGAAAGTGTCTCTGCTCATTGCAGGGGGGTGGAACTAGGTGATCGTTAGGATTCCTTTCCAACCAAAACTATTCTACGATTATAAGACACTCCTTCACTAAAAATCAGGCTGTTGATATGTTCTTAAAGCAATCTAAACTTAATAGGAAACTTAATTTTAAAACTTAATTTAAAAAAACTTAATTTTAAAATTAATAAATAGAATATTTTAGTGATTACGCTATTATCAATTCTGACTCAACAGTAAGAAGATATTTGAATTTATTGACAAAGAAAATAATATTAAAATGGAGGATTATTTCAATGTCTTCTAAAATATGTTAAATTTGTTTTGCATTATTGTTAAAAAATATTAACAAATTCTGACTGAAGCTCAGTACTTCCTATACAATAAAAATGAATAAAATTTCTTCATGCTCTTCAGTTAACTGAAAGTAAAATTAAATTTAAAATATTTTCTGGAAAAAAGTCAATAAATCAGATTAAAACCAGCTGGAACTTTAATAAAAACTAACTGAATCTGTGCCTAGGGGGCATGAAAATGCAGATATGGGAAGGAGGTTTCAGTAGTATTTGTAGTTTGTTAGATGTTGTTCACCCCCCAAAAAGTCATACTTAGGTAAGGAACTGAAAAAGGAGTGCAAATAGAATGACATGAACTTAGGCACTACTGACCACGTTGTGTTAATGAAAACAGTGTTGCTAAATGTGGGTTATCATTCCTAAGACAAAGTCAATTTTTATATGTATTTATAAATTCAATTTTTTTCTTTTCTCAGCATATAATTTTGAAGAAAATGTCCTTCCATACTCACATAACATTTGTTGCTCAAAGTTTACTAAGTTCTGGAGTTTGCCAGAATAGTTGGCCAAAATAGATTAAGTTCCTTTAAAAAAACCTAAGTAAAATGGGATAGGAAAATAAGTGCAATAAAATACAAGCATTAGTTTGAGTAAAACACAAAAGAGTTCCTGAATATTTTCCTGAATATTGCAGATAAACTCACTAATGATCCTTGAGATTGTTTGTAGACAGTAATGGAGGGATATTAAAATAACAACTCTATATTAATAAAATAAACAAAACAGCAGACAACTAACTAGAGCAATCTTTCTTTAAAAACTTCAGATTATAGGATATGTTTCCCATCTGTAATTGCAGAAATTCACAAAAAGCTCTGCCACTTACAAAACACTAGCAGCGTCAAATGTTCAGAGCAAGGAATATAAAGGGATTAAATGAACTCAATGTTTCCATCCCTTACAAAGAGTCAGTGAATGGACTATAAATGAAGGCAATCTTAACACATCAGCTGTGCAATTTAAGAAAACTAACAGTTTTTGACAAAAATCCTGTCTTTGAGAACTGTCACGAATTTTACATGCAACACAAATGGACAATTTAGTGTAGGAGTCCTGTTTAAAAGGCTGGAAATTCTCCTAAGAAAAAAGCGTATACTTCAAAGTACAAACTCAAGCAGTAACAATACATAGTTATGAAGTTAATTGGTTGTAATTTCATTTTTAAGACAGAAGATTTTTTTTAAAGAATAATCAAAACCAGTCTTCAATGATTACCATACAATGTCTAGTTAATGTAAGACTAACTTAAATATACAGCCTAATTCATGTTGATCGGATTTGTGCAGGACAGCTTCTTGCCTACAAAAACTATTCACTTTAACTGAATTTGCCAATAATTTGTTGTATGCAAATAAAATCTTACTTTTTTAAATGAAATTTTAATTCCACTTTGGACCCTAATAGCACCTGAAGGCAAAAGAGGTTTGGAGAGTATCTTAAATACTTACTTAAATAAATTAATGATCAATCTGACATGGTAAACATATTCAGCTATGAATAAGAACTTCAATCTTAAGTCCAGGATATCCATATGAAAAATTGTAATCTAAGAGGCAGCCATCAAATCCTACTATTGTTAACTTTGAGAAGTAGTAGACGAATTAAAGATAAGATTTCCAAGCTCATATTTTTTTGGCACAGTTCAGAAAGGAAGGAGGATTCTGACAATAGGGTGCTACAGCCAAATATTAAAAGTGTGACTAGGTTACTCCAGAAACATGCAGAAAGTTTTCAACTAAGTGGAATGGGAATAAAAATTCCTTAATAATGTGAGCCCTGGAATCTCCTGTATATACAAACACAAGTCTATCACACACTGCTTTTGGAACAGCTTTCCTAAGAGTGGTGCGGGAGTTCAACTGCCTTATCAGAGAGTGGTGCAGCTACCAACAGAAAGTGTCTGCTTTTGTGATTGAAGCAAACCAGCTATGCAGAGGGTTATGTCCTATGGAGATGATATAGGGACTAAAGTTAAGAAGTACTGAAGCACCATAACTGAACTGAGAATGGCTTTGAAAGTTTGAGATCATTGAAACCTTTTTCTGTGCTGATTCAGGTCTCAAGTGTTCCATAAATGTTGTCCATCTTCCTCTCTGCAGTGCAAGCCAGGCTAAAGGGGGGCTTCTACCAAATGTTCTAGTGTTACTAATCCCAGCAGGGAAATATGTTGACAAAAAGATGTACAGGAATTCTACAATTCACTGGAAGGTAGATCTGGGCTGCATTTGTTCATTTAACTGTCATCAAGAAGATACCCTAAAGTTGTCCGTGCATTAGATACATAAATAGTGTGCATCACCACAATGAAAAATGAACAGCAGACACATGCACTGAGAAACAGATTTAGACGGCAAATCTTTGCTGATATCTGTTGAAATAAACCTGTGAGCTGCCATGCACACGTAGTAACAAAGCCTACAACTAAACCCAGAATAACAGAAAAATAGAAATAAAAATGAAACCTATTCTATAGATATGAAGTGACACATTTGAAACTGCACTGTTATTCAGGCAGTTACATACCTTAATGTGCAACCATCTAATGCCACAGAATACAGGAGCCACAGAAAAGACCTCATCTAGAAGATTCACAAAGCACTGAAATACATATCCCATGAAAGACCACCAGAAGAGGTAATTTTCAACATAGTATTTCAGACCAAGAAAGCTTTCTGAAGTCCGAAATAAAAGCATTCACCAAAAAAAAGGACTTTCATTAATATGCCATAATCTACAGCCCATGTACTTTTAACATTACTCCTCTTTAGCTTTAAAAAAGTCTCCAGTTTGGTGACCTCCTTAAGGAAGCAAACTACTACATCAGCAAAAGAATTCCCATACCCCTGGAATGTGGAAAAAACATAAATGAAAATTTCAGCTTTTAAAAAGTGAAAAAAAAGAGAAAGGTACAGAAAGATACTAAAGCAAACTAGAGATGATGAAAACCAAAACATTATTTCAGAAGGAGACAGTTTGTAGCATATCAATTCCCTTTACCTGATGCTGTTACCAGGAGGCTGTCTGAACCACATGGTCTACAGGATGAAGCACTAACAGGGTTTATGGAGGAGCTACAGGCAATGGTGGTGGGAATGACAAAGGAATTTTCTGAACATGCAGGTTGGTTCAGTCCAGGGAAGTGGGAAGGCCAGGCACCCACCTGAGATGAGGCTATGGCTGGTATGGCACAGCCTGCAGGTGCCACAGATAAATCTATAGCAGGTTTTGGTGGCAGCTGAGGTGAGGACTTAGAAATAATTTCCTCATTTATTACCCTGATTCCTTGTGGTGAACTTGAAAGAAGTGAGGTCATGGTTTTGCTGTCAGTTTTTGCACTTGTATTTGGGGATCGACCACTATCCATTAAAACTTTAAGCTGTGGGTGTGGCGGAGAAGGAGTTTGTGAAAGCCCTGGTTTCTTAGGAGGAATAGGTGGAGGATTTCCTCTATCAATTCTTGATACACTGGGAGTCTTTAAACTTGTTCTACCAACTGGGGGGTAAGTGCCAACTTCCATAGAATGTGATGTCCCTGGCCGTGACGGAGTGCTGCTCTGAGGGCTTGTAAATCTTGAGAGGACTTGGGTAACGGTATTTCGAGCTACCTGTTTAGCAACTAGGCTGTCACGACTAGTAGGGGATACATCCCTTGAAGGAGGGCTTTGGGTGGTATTTCCATTTTGATCCTGATCATTTGCATTTGCTTGAAATCTAAATCTAGCTGCTTGGATTCGTGGATTTAGACCTGGATGCCCAGCAATGTTGGCAGATGGTGAATGCAAACTGTGCATAGATGAAGTTAGTGAGGAATTCTGGGCTGCAGCAGTCGGTGCTGCAGGCGTGCAAAGGGAAGTACTACTTGGAAAAGGGGAAGTGCTACTTGGTAAATCAGGTGACAACTCTGTACTTGGTCCATTTTCCTCAATTCTGTTTTGGTTCTGTGTAAGAACAGGAGTTGTGGGAGGGACAAGTTCACTAGACGAAGACTGCCTATCAATGATAGGCTTCGCAAATGCTGCATTGGTGCATACATTCATTTTTGTATTGCCAGACACTAGTGGGTTCACTGTAGAAGGCTTTACAGATACAGTCAAAGGCAACTTCTTAACATTTTCTGTGCTACTGTCCATCATGACAGTATCTGTTTGGCAGGCAACAGTTCTTGAACTTGGCTCATCTGTTTCAACAGAAACAGAAACAAGATTCCTATCTTTATTATTATCTTTATTTTTAAGAGAAAGATTAGCTTTACTTTCATTCTCCTTCTTCAATTGCTCAATCATTTTGATCATCTTATCTCTCTCTTCTCTGAGGTCACTGGTGTGCGCTTCCTCTCTATGAAGTTTGGCACGTAACTGCTCTCTCTCTGTGTCAAACTCAGACAGCTGCTTTTCCATTTGAGCTTCCATCTGCGTACTTCTTTGTTGTTCAGCTGCAAGAGACTCCTCTAATTCAGTAGCCTTTTTCTTTTCCTCCTCAAATTTTGACATCAATTCTTCCAGTTTTTGGGATTCCTCTACAATTCGACCAGACAATTGCTTACACTCTTTCACAAGCATCAATACTACATGCTTATTCTTCCCACGTTCTTCTTCAAGACGAGCAAAGAGCTTTTTGTGCTCCAGCTCAAGATTTTGTAACTGAGATTTTTCCATTTCCAACTGTAAGAAAACATATAGAAAAATTCCCATTAACAAGATGGAGACTCTCAACATAACCTAGTATTAACTTGACATCGGCATTTTAACCTTTGAAAGTATGCCTACAAAGAACCCGTCTGCCCCAGGAAAATCATTTGTGATAGCTACCACAACTGCCTATAAGCTTATACAAGCAAAAGAAAGAGACAGGTATCTCTGAAGAGCAGGTCGGAGACTCAGTAAGCCATCTCCTTTCCTTCACAGATAACACAGAGATTCTCTAAAGTGATTAAATGCTTATGATTCCTTAGTGAGGAGCTACCTGTTCTCCAGAAGTTAGACATAAGACATCATGGAAAGTCTTCTTAGTAAAGGAACCAGACATAAGCAAGAAATGAGCTTTGCACAAAAATTTTGAGTCTAGAAATGAAAGGTTTAGGTTTTAGGTCTTACTCAAACTGAGGGAGACTAGGGCTGAAACACACAATCTGACATGCCCATAATAGTTGTCTTATGTCTCGTTTTAACACTTATAAATAATGCATTCATTTCTGAGACCAACCTTTTTGTGCACAGGCACAAATATCTTCCTGTAGTTAACAACAGCAGAAGGCCTCACTGACATCAGTGATGTATAAACTATGTTATAAATTAGAACAAAAAACCTATTAACTACATGCAGATAATGCATAAGAATAATTTTCCTCCTTTTTCATATTAATTGCCTCTAATTCACCATGTCTGCTAACTATGCCTTTATTCAAAGATCCTGTTTTAGAAAAGCACTGGAAAAATACAAGTTAACACATCATTTTATAAAATACCTACTAGGAATAATGCAACTCAAATGGCTTCGTATTTTCCCAAGAAAACTTTTACACAAGTCAAACAACAACAAAAGAAAAAATGAATTCTTTCTTCCCACTCCTCCCTTCACATACTGATGGAGTAGCTTCCCATATATCTTATCTGAATGACTGATAAAACCAGCAAACAAACAAAATCCCAAGAAACTGCTGAGCAGTCCTTCTCTTGTACTCTTTTTATTGGTTTAGTCTTTTCAGTTTTCCTTCATATTTATGTGAAGATCAATACAGAAACAATAATTTAGAACTGTGCCACTAAAATGCATTTTCTATATAGGCATTTTTTCTGGAAAAATATTTTCAGTTACCTATAAAAACAACAAGTGCTCACAAACACTTGATTTTGACTGCAACAGGAAATTTTTCCATGCCTTTACAGTATAAGAACATTTCACAAGGTTCAAAAAAAAACCACCTAAGAAAGTCTGTCTGAAATAATAACCATTCTTTACTTGAGATAAATGTTTTACCTTGACGGATGAAGGAAGAATCATTGATTAAAGATTCAGATTATAGTTTCATGTTAAAATGACACTAATTTTTAACTAAACTGCATTTAAACAAAAGCTCATATAAATAACAATTTAAAATAACAATTCTGGTAGTTTCCAGGTATACCATAGAGTAGAGTTGGAACCCATGCCTCCAAGAGATGAGTACAGGAAGGAGAAGATCTAAAGCTTTAATAAAACTAAGCCCCACCTGCTATACCTCATTTTCCCCAGGACAATATTTTTCGGACATGGTAAGCTAAATTCAAACATAAAAAAACAGTTAAAAGGGAAGTGAAAAGGCAGAGAGAACAAACAATAAATCCTGCATGACTTTACACTTATAAGTGACTATATGTCTCAGTCTCCTACACTTCTAATCACATTACCTGACTCTAAATTTCTCATATAAGATACAGCATTATCAGCCACTGCTAAGCAAACAATATCAGCACCAACACCTCTTCAGTTACGTTAATGACAGCACAGTTCCACATTAAATTAACAAGGTATTATGATGACTTTATTTAGGAATGATCCTATTCACAGCTCTTCACATGCAGAAAAAAAAATTTTTTCTCAAGCATGTTATCTTTTTTTTTTCCCAAAGCATCCAACATCAACTGGATACTTCACAAACACTTCAAAGCAAGCGGAACAGTAACAGTGGAGCACCCAACAATCCCTTTTTTGTTGAAAGAGATGAAAAATAATGAGAAATGTGTAACAATTTTTAAAGGTCGGAAACTCAACAACATGATAATGAAAATGTTTTTATCAAGATTTTCTATACTTCTATAGTCCTCCACTTTGCTCAGAAAACCACAAAACAAATTTTGATAGCAGCTCCAGGAAAAGCATTCAAAGAAATGGAAGGGGATGGAGACTTAACACAACATAGATGACATCTAGGGGTTAGGTATTTGTAAGCCTATGGACTGACAGTCCTTTGTGCACCTCTCTCATTTTTCTACATTCTGGCACACTGTTGTCTTGCTTTTATGATAAAATTTTATTCAAAGGATACTTTTAAGGGCACGATATTCACAGACCATAAGTCCCTAGGAATAAGAGTTATTTTTGATCCTGTTTAAAGTCCACTAATATCCAGAGAAAATAAACACAGCTGTGCACAGACTTCATTGCTTAGTGTGAGAGTGAGAGAGTGAGGCAATTCCAAACACAAATATAGAGGCATCACACATTTACAGAAGGAGGAACCACTCTTAGAGCAAAGCACTGCAGCTGGCTCTGCATTTAGGTCACATTTGTTTAGGCTTAACTTTACTTCTTTCCTTACATTGGGTCACCCAACTCTGTCAACCATTTCTAGAAATCCCTCAAAATACCTTTATTACCATCCTCTATGAAGTCATTTGAAAGATGCAGAACATAGAGAGAAGTGTGGAACTAAGGGAAGGTAAAACACTAAATGAATGGTTTGTGAATGAATAGAGATGGTTGAGAGAGATGTCATCTGCTGCCACAAACCCAAGAACTTTAAGAGGGTTCCCTGCCCAAATAGCACTTCCAATTAGCTTTAAAAGAGGAAGATGCAAGTTATGTAGTCAAGCACTCAGCTGCTTGACATCACCTAGTCTGTTTTCACATCCAGTCTTATTTAAATTTCCTGTTTGCTACAAGGAGTAAATATGGTATAATCATAATGACGCACTTTCAAAGCAACACATGTTTTCTCAAGAGCAGTGCTGTAACGTTTAGCTTGAAAACGGCAAACATCAGAATTGAATGTACTAGAAGTTAAGGTACTTCTCAAGCTAACAATCAAATTGCAAAATAAATTAAGATCAAACTACCTAAAATTAAGATGTAAAGAACCGATCCACCTCATGTATTCCTCTAGAAAACAAAAGACAAGAGCATTCTTTCCTTTACAAGCAAACTTGCAGATACAGACTTCGGTTAAAAAAAAAGGGCCAAAAAAAAAAGAAAGGGACTTTACATATCAATATCATGATGTTGAGACATATTTTCAATACGTAAGCCCACCTTATATGCATGTATCTGCCCATATACTAAAAGTCAGAGACACCTGAAGAATTTAGATACAAGAAGAGACTTGTGGCCATGCACTGAAACAAGAAACTAATCAAGTTATCCATGCAAATGTGCCAGAGTATCTCCCAATATCATTCTTAAGGCAGAATAAGCAAGTTTACTAGCTCTTTACTATGTTGAAACAATCCCTTCCCCAAAATCTCAACTTACTTAAAAAGCACACGAAAAAGAAAACTAACATTTAAGGGCCCTCAAAAAGAAGTCCTAGGTAGGTACAAGTGTTCACTACATGGGTCATTACACTGTTCTAAGATTTACGTATCATATGTACAGTCTAGTATTATTCTTTTTTTTAATGCGGCCTCTGTTTTTCTGAAGTCTTAACAGAGTCAGGATGCTTAAACTAAATTAAACAACAGAGCTAACAAGCAAAGATTTGCTGATTTAATTTAAGCATGTATTTCCAGCATATTTCCAGTACATATGTATTATTTCCCAATCGGCAATTACTATCAAAATCAGTTTTATGATCAGTGTTGTGGTTTGTTTCTTTTTCAACATCAGTATAAAATTGTTATCACAAAAGTGTTTCACAGCTGCTGAAGACTTTCTATCCATCTTATATCTGGTGAGGATGATTCAATTCCTAGCAAGCAATTCTTTTCTAATTATTCAAAAATACATGGTCTAGATTAATCTACTAGATTACAGTTACCTTCAGAAACCCTTCCCCAGCATATTCCTGTTTCACTAAGCTTTAGGAATATATGGGTTATGTATCACGTACTCGGTCCAAAGTAATTTTCTCTTTACAGCAAATGTTCTAAATATTCAAAAAAGTATATTTTAGACTTAGATTTTTTTTTCTGATTTATGAAACAGAGCCTCCTGATATAAAATGCAACTAAATTATTTACTTTATGCTATTTAGGTTAGAAAAAAAATAACAGTAGCTCTATCAGGCTTTAGTGGTGTTGGTTTAAAAATATACTGTGATGATGCTTTCTCAGCTCACATTGAGCTATATATTTATACATTGTATCAACTTGCACCAGTTAGAGTTGATTTATTCCGTAAGTAGAGCTAAATTCACAAAATGAACGAGATGATGTGCACATAAAATATCACCAGAATACCAGTACCTCCCAGTATATGACACCAAAGTGATACAATTTTAACACTCATAAAGACAGCCAGCTTAGACAAAAACGCTAATTAAGAAGTGGCATGAAAGAACAAATCAGGAAGCAAAAGGAATAAAAGTTCATAGCAGGATACCTTCTTTTGTCTGTTCTCAGCAGCAGCCAACTGAGCTGACATTCTTTCCTGCATTTTCCTGCAGTGAGCCATAACAGCTTCTAAAATGGACAGAGGGTTCATGCATATCATCTTCTTTTCTTTATCACCAGCACCTGCCTCAAAGTCTCTCTGAAGAGCCAGAAATGGGTCACTCAGATTAAATCTTCCATATCGCTCCTGGACAAAAACCTCCTTGCGTCGGGCCTAACAAAAACAAACAAACAAATAAAACTAAATGCATTCTTTGGAGTACATCCACACATATAAGAGAACTAAACCACAGGGAAATTTATGTTATTTATTTATATTTCTAAAGTATTTTCTTTAAGCATTTGTCTACCATCTCCAAAAGGAATAGATATGTTGTGCACAGATTTCATTATAGTCAGCACAATTCACTACATTAAAAAACCCTTATCCTTCTCAATCCAATACAGAAATTTCAGCTTGGAGCAGTTTCAGAAATATCAAATAAATAACATCTTGTAAATTGGCTGATACACACAGAGGAAAGGGAGGAAAAACATTCTAAAATGAAGTTTTCTATTTCTATGATGCTAGAGATATGAAAACATGCTCTGTGTGTTTACTGCAATAGCAAGATAAGTACTTTTCAAATAAAAAAAAACTGATGGCGTGTTTACATATAGAGATTTTCATAAGTAATAGCAGACAAGCAGAAAGCAAAAATACCACCAAGGCTTTTCTGAAATAGAGACACTTCACATATCTCTGTTCAGGAAGAACTTCACAATCGTATCTTTCCCCACACCATTATTTTAAAACATAACTATATTTACAAGCTATAGTACAGGACTTCCACAGATTCACAGAATGGTTTGGGTCAGAAGGGACCTTAAAGATCAATCTAGTTTGAACCCCCTTCCATGGGCAGGAACACCTCACACTAGACTGGGCTGCTCAATGCCCCATCCAACCCAGCCCTGAACACCTCCAAGGACAGAGCATCCACAACTTCTCTTGGGCAATCTCTGCCAGTGCCTTACCACCCTCACAGGAAAAAAATGTATTCCTTATATCTAATCTAAATGTCCCCTCTTCCAGCTTAAAACCATTGCCCCTCATCCTGTCCCTGTACTCCCTGATAAAGAGCCCCTCTCCAGCTTTCTTGTAGCCCCCTTTAAGTACTACCAGGCCACAATAAGGTCTCTGCAGAGCCTTCTCTTCTCTAGGCTGAACAACTCTTAGCTCTCTCAGCCTGTCCTTGTATGCAAGGTGCTCCAGCCCTCTAATCAACTTTGTGGCCCTCCTCTGGACTTGTTTTTAACAGACCCATGTCCTTCCTGTGCTAAGGGCCCAAGAAGTAAACACAGCACTCCAGATGAGGTCTCATGAGAGCAGAGAAGAGAGGCAGAATCACCTCCCTTGACCTGCTGGTCACATTTTTGATGCAGCCCAGGTCACGGTTGGCTTTCTGGGCTGCAAGTGGCACATTGCTGGCTCATGTTGAGCTTCACATCCACCAGCATCCCCAAATCCTTCTCTTTAGGGTTACTCTCAACTCATTCTCCACTCATGCTTTATTTGAGCTTGGGGTTGTCCTGACTCAGGTGCAGGACCTTGCACTTGGTCTTGTTGAACTTCATGAGGTTAGCACAGGGCCATCTCTCAAGCCTGTCAAGGTCCCTCTGGATGATTTTAATGTCATAACAAAAACTACTACACAATAAAAATCAGAGGTACTTTTCCTTGACTAATTTTTGGTTCTTCAGCCAACAAAGAATCAGTTTCAGAGAAAAAAAAAGATTAGTTTCAGAGAGGGTATTTTTATACATTTAATATGCAGTACACAGGAACACCATAGTTAAGCAGTAACTTCCAACAGTCTTCATAAAAAATATTGTTCCAAAATCTTAGGCTTAAGACCTGTCTAATTTGGAGAGGGACAGGGAATCAAACCAAAAAACACCAGAAAGATCCAATGATTTCTAATATTTGGTTGTGGAGGCTTTGTACTTGCACATCTAACAGAAAGCAGATGGAAGCCAAACCAATACAGCATAAATTCAGGAAGAAAACGAAGGCTCATTACTTTAAAAATTAAAACAATCACTGGAGCAGCTCTTTAAAGAAATATGTCTCAAAAAAATCAGAAAAAAATGCATTGTGCAGGGAAACACTATCAGAAAAAGGAATCCCTCCAAAAATAGATTAAACATTTCTCTGTAATTCAAAGAATAAGCAAAAAAAAAAAGAGGGAACAGGCCAATTCCAACACACAACAGATGAGGAACAGGCCTAATCATTATCAAATGAGTTAACAGATAATTTGGAAAACTTAAAAGTTAAAATTGTACTATATGAAAAGGTAATAAAAGGAGACATACATTTCAGAGTGTGAGACACCAAAGAACCTAAGAACTATTTTAGAGAAACTCTACAGACACTAACTACAAATAACAAACCCTAATTTATGTCCAACTTTCTCCTATATATTGGCTACAAAATTGAAATTCTGTGGGAAAAGGTAAGAGAGACGTTGTCTGCAACAGAAATAAGTGCTCCTACATATTCTGATGCTTGAAATGCTTTAATCTATTTTTCAGTTTGATACTATAAATAGAAATTGAAAATATGTATTAAAAACCCGGGTCTTTGGGGCATAATTTCAGAAAAAGCTTAACAAGTTCATTCAAACCTAGTCTACCTAGGCTAACTGACTCAGGTAGCAATGGGTTGAAGAAACAAAAATAAGCCAAAAGAATCTAGTTATTGTAAAATTTATTGTAAAAATTGCCTTGCAAATAAACCCTAATTATTCTAACAATTTAATCCCTGAATTTTTAACTTAGGTTTTAAAATTAAAAAAGCTAGTTCCAAAAGTAATCTTAGGAAGTCAGGTGGAGAGGCTACATTCGTAGCTCCTGGTTCTGTACACTGAAGTTACAGGACAGTATGTAGCTTAGGAATTCAGAACCAAAACCCTGACCCTAAATGGATGTGCTGGCTTTGGCTGGGAAGGTGTTAATTTTCTTCATAACAACTAGCATGGGGCTGTGGTTTGGATTTCAGCTGGAAACAGAGTTGAGAACACAGGGATATTTTGGTTACTGCTGAACAGTGCTTACAAAGAGACAAAGCCTTTTCTGCTTTTCATGCTGCCCCACCAGTGAGTGGGCTGATGGTACACGAGAAGTTGGGAGGCAGAGTTGGCACAGCTGATCCCAACTGACTGAAGGGAAATTCCACACCATAAAACATCATGCTCAGCAATGAACTGCTTGGCTGGTTGCAGGGTGGGAGAGGGGACTGCTCAGGGACTGACTGGTCATTCGTCAGCGCGTGGTGAGAAATTGCCCTCATTTGCATCACTTGTGTTTCTTAGTTTTTATTTCTTTCTGTTACCTTCCTTTCTGTTATAATGATTACTATTTTTCAATTCTTAAACTGTTCTTATCCCAACCCACAGATTGCCTCACTTTTACCCTTCCGATTCTTTTCCACTCGTCCTGCTGGGGTGGAAGTGTGCAAGTGGCTGTGTGGTGCTTAGTTACCAGCTGAGGTTAAATCACAACAACAGATTAAAGAGTTAAGCAGCCAAACAAGATGACAAATGTTATCACATTTGTGTGGCAAGGTTTTGGTAGCAGGCTACAAGAGTTCGTAGTAGTGACTAGAGCTGCATGCAGGCTCCACCATCTCCTCCTCCTAACTGAACACATGTGTCAACAGCCTTTCATCGTGCATGGGACTTAGAATTCTGTTAAACTGAAATCAAGTACTTCTTGGGTATTTCTGGAATTTTGTAGTCATGTCACAGAATAATAAGAAGTGGTTTATGTGAAGATGCTTTGAATAAAATAACACAATAAAAATACATTGCAAAGAAAAGCACCTAATGAAGAATGTCAAAACAGTAATTGAGGGTGCCAGGATACTAAAATAAGTACTTCAAAGCACCAGAGACTTTCACAAGTATGGCACTGTACCATTTGTACAGTAGGAACTGCAAACCAATAAATGAATATTCAGCACTGAGGATATCTGTAAAAATATTTTTTAATACCTTTTCTGCATTTCAGAAAAATATTCGGTTTTAGGTTGTAAGAGGTTAGGAAGCTACATAGTCTGATAGGAAAATGAAATAACTTTAACATAAAGATTCTACTTGGATCATCCACTTTCCTTTTACCTTATTGCTAACTGCCTTTTAGATTTAAAAACTTCTAAAAGCTGCAGAAATTTACCCTTTTGGATGGTGCATCATAACATACTTAAATGGGGTCTTTCAAGCCAGAAGTAGTTAATACAAAATCTTCTTGCAAATCATGCTCTTTTAATTTCTTTATAATTGTGCTTAACATCATCTACAGACTTTACAATGTATTCCATGGGCAATGTAAATAGCATGGGATATCAGAACATAATATTTACTGACTTCTCAGAGTTAAATTTATGCAGATGAATATTAATACTAAATGTTTAAAATAATAATGATGTCCTCAAAAATGTAGTATATAAGCTTAGAAGAATAAACATAAATAATGCACAGTCACTGAAAGCATGGCAGCTCTCCTCATATATCAATATCTATTATAATGCCAACATTGTAATTAATTTCAAATCTGCTGACTGCCAAAAATCTAATAAAAAAAGAAAACTTAGCATTTTGAAAGAAAATGAAATCTGGCTATTTTGCAATAACTTTCAGAACTTAACAAAGTACTACCAAAGCACAGGGTATTCATTCAAAGCTAGGTTTCCAGAAATTATATCATTAGCACGGACAAGGAGAGAACTGCCAACTGTTTAACATACATATAACATTAATAATAGAAATCTGCTGTTAGGTCCCCCAAAAATAAACTTTTATTACTACAGAAATCATCACACATAGGAACTCATTTAAGCAGTAAAAAAAAAAGAAGAAAAAAAAAAAAGAAAGACTAGGAACAAAACTGAGTGTGTTCTTTGCTGGACATTATCTCCATGGTCACTCTTCCTTTACTGCTAGACCACATCTAAGAAAACTTAATTTTTCAGCTTAAAAGTGGCAAAGAATACCACTTCCACACTTGTTTGCCAGAAGGAGAGCAGAGGAGCCCATAAAAAGGTAGATTTTGTGATGGGAGTCTGTTACAGGCCACCCAGCCAAGGAGAAGCAGCTGATGAGATCTTCTATAAACAGCTGGGGTTAATCTCTAGATCAATGACTCTAACTCTTGTGGGAGACTTCAATCTTCNAGAAAACTTAATTTTTCAGCTTAAAAGTGGCAAAGAATACCACTTCCACACTTGTCTGCCAGGAGGAGAGCAGAGGAGCCCATAAAAAGGTAGATTTTGTGATGGGAGTCTGTTACAGGCCACCCAGCCAAGGAGAAGCAGCTGATGAGATCTTCTATAAACAGCTGGGGTTAATCTCTAGATCAATGACTCTAACTCTTGTGGGAGACTTCAATCTTCCTGATATCTGCTGGAAGTACAACAGAGCAGAAAGGAAGCAGTCTAGGAGGTTCCTGGAATGCATGGAAAACAACTTCCTTGCACAGCTGGTGAATGAACCAACAAGGGAAGGTACCCTCCTGGACCTGCTGTTTGTGAACAGAGGCCTTATGGGGCATGTGGCAGTAGGAGGATGCCTGGGACTAAGTGATCATGAGATGATAGAGTTTTGTGTTCTAGGTGAAGTGAAGAGGGTGGTTAGCAGGACAGTAGCATTACATTTCCAGAGGGCAGACTTTGAACT